>JAYESA010000016.1:104297008-104327008 GCA_036927795.1 Iris macrosiphon | reverse complement strand
ACGCAATTGCCTGGATGCATAGGCAATCACTTTCCCATTCTGCTGAAGAACATAACCCAAACCTTTCTCCGATGCATTACTATAAATAGCGAAACCTCCAGACCCTGATGGCAATGTCAAAATAGGAGCATACGTCAACCTCTTCTTTAATTCCTCAAAAGCAACCTGGCAATCCTCCGTCCAAAGAAACTCTATATTCTTTCTGGTGAGTCTGGTCATCGACTCGGCAATCCTCGAAAAATCTTGCACAAACTTCCTGTAGTAGCCTGCAAATCCTAAGAAGCTCTTGATCTCTGCGACCGAACTCGGGGTCTTCCAAGATTCTACTACTACGATCTTTTTCGGATCCACTGAAATACCATCACCAGTCACAACATGCCCCAAGAACTCTGCCTTGTCCAAGAAGAACTCACACTTGGACAACTTTCTATACAACTTCTCCTTCCTCAACACCTCCAACACAATCCACAAATGCTCCTCATGCTCCTCCAGTGTCTTCGAGTATATGAGTATGTTGTTGATGAAAACCACTATGAACTTGTCAACGTACAGATGGAACACCTTGTTCATCAAGTTCATAAATACCGCCGGTGCATTAGTCAACCCAAACGGCATCACCATAAACTCGTACTGACCATACCGAGTTCTAAAAGCAGTCTTCGGTATGTCCTCCGGCTTTACCTTCACCTGGCAGTAACCTAATCTCAAATCTATCTTAGAAAATACCTTGGCACCACTCAACTGATCGAATAGATCATCAATCCGTGGCAAATGGTACTTATTCTTGATAGTGAGATTATTCATAGCCCTGTAATCAATGCACATGTGTACCGATCTATCATTCTTCGGTACAAACAATACCGTGGCTGCCCATGGTGAAGAACTCGATCTGATAAACCCCTTATTCTGCAATTCGTCCACCTGCGTCTTCAGCTCGACCAGCTCGCTATTGTTTACTCTATAGACATGTTGCGAAATTAGTTCTGCACCTGGCACCAAGTCTATAGAGAACTCTTCTATCAACGGATGTGGCAACTCCTTGTCTTCTACCATAGATCCACAAATAATGCCTTCTCTCTGCTGTGCAGCTCCTCTAGCAAACTCAAACTCTGGCTCTCCCGGCGGACCAAACAAAACTCTACCTCCTCTACAATCTATACTAGCACGGTGCCTACTCAACCAATCCATCTCGAGTACAATATCGTAGCTCGAAAGTGGCATTACAAGTAGATACGCACTCAACTGCTAGCCTCCTAGAGTAACTCTCCGATCCTTGCAAATATCATTAACTAGGATAATGCCTCCCCAGTTTATGATCTTGCAAGTCCTATGCAAAGACTCAGCTACCAAACTACGCTTCAGAGCAAAAGAAACATATACAAAACTATGGGAAGCACCACTATCAAACAAAGCTAAATCTGGAATAGAATCAAGAAGAATAAAACCTGCGATGAAATCTCCGGTGGGCTCGTCCTCCTCGATGGTCATAGCAAACGCTAGTCCCTGACATGTACCTTCCTGCTACTGATGCTGGACATAACGCTGCTGCTATGTCGGAAGTGGTCCCCTCGGTTGTACTGTAAGTGGTCTCGCCTGTGCCCTCGGAGCTGAAGCTGCTCCCTGAACTGCAACGAGGATTGGAAGGACACTCCCTCAACTGATGTCCTTCAGTACCACAATACAAATAAACTCCCAACCTCTTCTTGCAGAAGTGGCAGGAAGATTGCTGTAACTGTCTTTGCTGCTGTCGTGCCTGGTGAAACGGCGCCCTAGCTGGAGTCTTGTGCTGCTGGGGCTGCTGGAAAGGCCTGGATTGGAAATGAGGACGTTTGGCAGATACTGCACTGCTGTTTGTCCCTAGAAAAGAATTATGGTCTCTCTTGGACTTCAAACCCAACTCCCGCTCAACCTTGCATGCCTCCGCAAGTATCTCCGAGTATGTCTCGTAAAAAGACGGAATAAGGATCTTCACTTCCCAGTTTAGACCCTCATGAAAATGAATAGCCCGAACCTTCGGCTCTCTCACCAAATACTATATAAATTTGCTCAACCTGCCGAACTCTGTAGCATACTCCTCCATAGACATGCTCCCCTGAATGAGACTCTCAAACTACCTCCCCAAGTCTAGCCTGTCTGCCCGAGCAAATAATTTTTTCTTGAAGAGGTCCTTGAATACCTCCCAAGGCTGTCCCACGTCAACAAAAATCGACTCATTCCTGAACCAAGTGCGGGCGACGTCAAACAGTTGAAGTCCTACCGCCTCAACCTTCAGATCCTCAGAAAGACGAGACACCCTCATAAGACGCTCAATGTACTTGAGCCAATCATCATCATAGACGATTCCCTTCGTCCCCTTGAAGACCCTAGGCTCCAGCTTCTTGAAGTCCTGAATGTTGCCTCGCCGAAGCTGAGCAACCTGAGGAGCAACCTACTGCTGGACCGGAACTCCTCTCTCGACTACGGCACGAGCAAGCTGATGAGTACTCTCGATGCCCTACCATAAAATGTCGGTCTGCCTCTGATGTGCCTCTGACTGAGCCCTCTGTGCCTCGAGCATTTCACGAAATAGTATAAACATCTGTGTCGCCTCTGCTGGTATGGAAGGTGGAGGTGAAAGCCCCTCAGATACAGCTGGCACAGTCCTTTGAGTAGGTGGTGGACCTCCGAAAGCAGCTGACACTCCAATCACCAGAGAAGTGACTGGTGCAGGCCCTCGGGACGTCGCAGACCTCTCAGAAGCTGCTCTCCTCTGCTGCAATCTAGTCTTAGGCGGCATCCTGAGACAAAGCGAAAGAAAGAATCAATATGGCACATGTTGTAAGACCCTCAAGGAAAGAACAGTCTAAAGATCAAATGTCAATATAAAAGGAGAATAGTTGAATGAATCAAAAGAATTTTTCCTAGGTGTGATTGAGTATTCTCAGCCTATAGCCTATATCCTATATCCTGACATAGGCTCATAATAGCACTCAATTCAGAGCACCACTACGAATCACACTAATTACGACCTCGAAGAAAGAACTGCATGGGCCACCACTAAAAATGTGTCACGACCCGCACCCGATATAGGGATGCAAGTCAGGAATAACGCGCAGCCTACGCCGTAGAATTGGCGGTAGAACGCTGTCTGGGTAATCTATCTAGCAATATAATGAACCACCAACAATAACAATATACTCAATCACAGATCTAAGATAGAAACGAGCACGAATACGATAAAGAATATAATAGTCACATACAACTCATGAGTCTAAAAAATAACATCAATGATTCTGAAAGAATACTAACGAATAAGCTGAAGACAAATCCAGTAAAAAAAATACTAAGAAGCTACAAGTCCCGAGTCATATGTCTCAGTTAGGATAAGTCCCTCCTGAGCCAGGGTCTCTGACTCTAAGCCCACAACATCCTGAGGTCCATAATATGTAGGGTACCACTCCTCAGTGTCATCTGGAAAAAATATATCCAGTCAGGAAAGGAGCAGAGTACATCTCTAACCGCAGTTCTAATCAATGATAAACACTATGTAACAGTAAATAGATGTGAATATACAAGATACACAATAGATACAAGAGATACACAATAAGGAACTACTGGAAATAAATACAAGAATAAACAATATGACAATGAACAAGAATACTAATGACTAAGTGAGTGAGTACTAGCTTTAACATGTGATCGACTTGGGAACTTGCATAAGAGTATATTGGCCTGGTTAATCATACGTGCGGTGTATGATCAACACTCACAAGGAACAAGACATGCACAATAAGGGTATGATCATATATCTACACTAAAATACTTTCCACCCCCGACTGGTATAGCAGATCAAACCATGGTATGCTATGGCACAAAATTCTATAGGAAGGTAGCAAATCTCCCCGAGAATCAGTGTCTGTACATGCACAAGATAATCAATGAAACAAGACTTGCACAAGATACACCATATACAAGAAATAACATTTCATGACGAGATCTGGATATACCAATCCGTGTAACCATCGTGTCAAGAAATATGGATATCTACACTAAATACAATAAACATAGAGGATATCATAAATGAGAAACTATCAGATAATATACTTGCATGAAGTCCAATGAACAGTCTCACAGATGTCTGATACGGTGCCTCGAAGACCTAGATATGGAATATAACATCAATACAAAGTTTTGGAAAGAAAATAAGTTATTCTAGTCAACTTCTAGGTCAACAAGCCATTTCTAAGTCAAAAGTCAAATTAGGTCAACTCTAAGTCTAACCGGTCAAACTATGGTCAAACTATGTCAACTAACTATTTCTAAGTTGCATGAGTCTATCTCAAAGATATTGGGTTCAAACATTATAAATCTAGGTCATACCAACTATATCTTAGGATACTAGGATACCGTATCTCAGGATACGTAAATCGGAGATAAAATATCACACATACATATATCAAACAATATTAAATATTAAATATTAAATCCTAATTACCAAAAGCTATGTGGATACCTTGGTTTTGAACCAACTTGGTATCACAACACTAAACCTTAATCTTGATACCCAAACCCAATACCTTGGGCATCCCCAAATACCTTGATACTTGCCTAGGTATCTCAAGTTAAAAGCCACAACTTCATATATATACTAACTACCCATAATAACTATATGCTAACAACTAATTATTATAAATATAGTATACTAAAGCATAATTAACAATTAAGAATATATATACATATATATTAATACCTTATATATATATATATATATATATATATATATATATTATTTAAAATACATAATATCTATATAACCGCAGATCTATCACTAAAACCTTGCTGACCGTCGCTGAAACCGCGGATACGCTGCTGATACCGCTGCTGTTACTGCTGCTATCGCGACAGTTTTCTGCTGATGTCACTGTTGTTGAGCCGCTGCTGTCGCTGTTGCTGAACTGCTGTTGCTATTGCTACTGTGGCTGCTGCTGCGATTGCTGCTGCTGTCGCAAATGCTGCTGCGGCTGCTGTTGCTAAATCCGCTGCTGCTGCTGTTGTTATTGTGACATTGAACTGTCATTATAGCTGATGTCGCCTCTCCCATCTCTTATATATATATATATATATATATATATATATATATATATATATATATATATATATATATATATATATATATATATATATATAACACCAATATATATATAATATATATAACACATAAAATATATAGATACTAATATATATAACTACAACTTATATAACTATGACTATGTAAAATATGTAACATACATACACCTCCACATACATATATATGTACATAATAACTACATATGACATAACATACATATATATAGTAACATATATATAACAACACATATACGTATACGTATATATAATCATACACAATATATATACATATATCATATAAGTATATATAAATAACTATAACTATATATATATATATATATATATATATATATATATATATATATATATATATATATATATATATATATATATATATAATTACACATCACAATGACTAAGAACAATGAGAAAAATAGATCTAGAAATAATTGCACAAACACATGGAGTGTATCACACCCGTATCCTACTAGATCTAGGATATGCTTGTGACACGAGTCCACCACACATCCAAACGTATCCCGAAGGACACGAGCAAGTCTAATATATTATTTATAAACAATACGAAGAGTCAAACACAAATCTATGTGTCCGTGTCAAAATATGACATGCACAAAGTCCCGTGTCGGAGGAAAAATCCTCAAATCAATACGTATCACCAAATTATTGGAATACGACCTACACGTACCCAATTGTGGATACGATACTAGTCCCAAACACACAAGCACATGCCAAATTGATCTATAGGATCAATTGACACACACAACAATTGTCAATCTCGGAATTCTTCCAAAATTGACACAAAAAGTACCATAACTTTCTCAATAGGCCTCCGATGAACATAAAACCAAATCCTATGAGTAGCCTATGCATATGGGTTAATTTCTCGTGGTTAAATCTCAGATTTAGAATCTAAATTAAGGAAAAAACTGAATTATACCTATTGAAAGATGGATTCCCAATGCAACCTCCAAATATGATAAAATTGGCCTCCAACTTGTAGATCCTTGCTCCTTTTTGTAGATTCTTGCTTTCTCCTTCTAGATCCTTGCTCCACTAGTCTCCAATGGTAATTTTGGAAGGAATTGGGATAAAATTTGGTAGAAAAATGATGTGGAATGAAGGAATTTGGTTGAGGGAAATTCTAGGTCTAGATTTTAAATGAAAAGAGGAGAGAGAAACTTTCCCCCTCTTTTAATATAGGCCGACCCCCTTTACCCCTTCCTCAAGTTACTATGTAATATCCATTATATCCCTTGGGGCCTTTCATGAAGAAATAATTAAGGAGGGAAGCTTCTAGTCTAATGGTTTAATTAAATTAATCATCCTCCTAATCAATGGGCATTCTAATTGGGCTCAATTCTAACAATTAATACATGTTGGTCCATGAGTCTAAACTAAACTAGTTAGGTCCACTAACACAAGTCCAAAATAAATAACTAACATCTAACAATAATTAAATAATACAACAATAATTATTTAACATGCACAATATTTAATTAATTATAAAATTACTAAAATATCCTTTCCTAAAAAATGTGGTAGTCACAATACGCGAGCAGGAAAGCAAGGCATGGTGTACAAAGCCGAGAATGCTTGTTGTCACTGGCGTATAAAGATCAACTAGAATCCAAGCGTGCGACGTACAAAGTCAAGCAACCAAAAGAACACGTACATAACAATGTACACAAGCAGCTAAAAAACAAAATACTAGTCCCAAGAGGGCTTGACAGTCGAGGGCACGATAGTCGAGAACTCAGTAATCGAGACATGCTGAAGTCAAGGCTATCCGATGGAGGCAGGATTAGGGCAGAGTATGCCAATGACATGGAAAAGGATGGCGTACAAAGTTCGCACGCTAACAAAATAGAGAGTGGCGTACCATGTCTCAGTTTTGCCAAGGTTTCCATCAAAAGTGCGCAAGCCTGTTAACTCAAAAAGTATGCGAGCTACTGGAAAGAATAAAAAGTGCGCTAAGTTGACAGTGGTGTACTTTTGTTAGAAAAGTGAATTCAGCGAATCAATTGTACGGCAAGACTGAGAATTTCCAAAAATATGCCAACAAGAGATTTACAAGATTTCTTCTCTCTTGCGTGTTTTTTTAAGAAAGTGGCAGCACTTGGGAAGTACGCACGAGTTATAAAGTTTTACGGGTCACACTGAAAGTGTGCCCGAGATAAAATTCTTCCTGTGTACTTCTCTGAGTAATGTTCTTCTTCTCCAAACGACCTACCATTGGTGAACTCAGAGCTTGAGCTCGAGACCATGGCAGTGCTCAAGCTAACAAGAATTTAAAACCAAGAACCCCAAGCTCGAACCATGAACCAAGAACTTTCAAAAATACATAATTTGTATGGGATCACTCCTAGAATAATATAATCATAAAACCCATCAAAACTTAGATCTAAACCAACTCTAGCTCCAAAATCCAAAAAACCAAGAAGTAACCATGACCCAAGAATATCACAGGTACACAAGAGTTAACTTAAATAACAACAAAATATAAACAAAGTATACTATAGTAAGATAATGTTTCTTCATATTTGTAACGTTTACTTTCCTATGAAGAAACCAGAGAAAACAAGAAAAATGAACAAGTGAGGAGAGAGAAGAGAACAAGGACATATATATAGGCTAGGGTATTGTGTGAACCATTGGATCCTTCCAACCAATCCTGGCCACATACCCTACCTACCACCACACAAAATATGCCATATACGCCGGCCTCCACCCAAGTACGCTGGAATACGCGCAAGTGCACCAAGTCTATACGTATTCTGGTATGCCAGGAAAGGAAAATGACATCTCTACCCACCTTAGAAAAATTTTTGTCCTCGGAATTCCAGGCCCAAGGCAAGCTAGAGATATCATGATAAGCAAAACTAACTACAGGCAATCACCAGTAATATACAAGCAAGCCAGGTAATATAAACATATCAATATCAATAGTACTCTACCAAGGGGATCAATGATCACAGAATTCAAGAAGGCATATGAAGAAATATATCTTACGAGTCGAACATGTGCAGATACCGAGATCGAATATCGTTCTCGTGCTCCCACGTCGACTCTCCCAAAGAGGATGTCCCCAAGCAATACGAACAAGACAAATTATTTGGTTCTTGAGCACATTATCTCTTTGGTCCAAAATGGACACGAGCTATTCCTCATAAGACAAGTCGGTACCAACGACTAGCTCAGAATGGTCGAGGACATAGCTCGGGTCCGGGACATACCTATGCAACTGAGATACATGAAATACATCATGCACCTCATGAAGCAAAGGCAAAAGGGCAAGAAGATAAGCTACATCCCCCACCCGCTCGAGGATGTCAAACGGCCTAACGTACCGCGGACTATGCTTCCCGCGACCCCGAATCTAATTACCCTACGGGTAAGAAAAATCTGCAAGAATATATTGTCGCTGACACGAAACTTCAGAGGCATACGATGCTGGTCTGTCCAATGGCGATGTTGATCCTGCACAGCTCACAGTCGTTCTCTGATCTGCTTGACGACTTCCAAAGTATCACGCCACAGATCCAGAATACTAGAGAGCGGGGGAATGACTCAGCCAACTGCACCTTACGGAATACCGAAGTAACCCACAATATGTTAAGGTTGTCTAGAGACAAGGGGTGCATGCTACAATCAAGTCTCTTAGGGTCAAGAACTTCTATATCTTAATAATTCAATCAAGTAGCAATAAGATATAACATTTCAGAATAAGTAGTAAGGCGTTCCAAACGTCGCATCAGAATATTCTAGAGATCTAGCGATATACAAGTTGATATGCTAGATACACAATAAAAAGTATACATGACAGTGAGTCAGCTGTAGTCTGAATATAATACAGTCAAGTATGGAACTAGTGTCCAGATTTGTCGGCTAACAGGTGTCGGTTGGCTAAGTGTCCAAAAGAATATAGTTTACAAAAGACGAGAAGTAAAACAAGAAATCCATTCGTGGCCCTCAGAAGCCATCCTTATGGTGTGTACCATCAGTGAGGGTAAAGAAAGCTTGATCCTCAGGTTCTGGCTCTAAACTTGGCCATACAAAACTAGTGGGGTCAGACCCCAAATAGCAAGTACCATAAAGGAAGCACGAAATGAAGAAACAAAACTAGATCTATAGCATGAGATGCATGAGCTAACAATCAATGTCATATATTCCATCCATAAAATGATACGACACCCCTTTACCAAATAAGGACAGGAAGTGCCCTATCGTATCAAGATAGAATATGTCCCTGGATTATGGTCAAGCTAAAATATTTTGCATCGTAGTTTCAGTTTATAGCCTATCGTAACACAATAGCGCAATCCAACAACCAAACAAGGACATAAGTTGAACCATCATGCCATAACAGTCTATGTCCCTAATCCCACTCAACAAAGAGCACAAAATACAAGATACGATATAATAGAAGAAAATAATATAGCTTCGGTCCATGGAGTATCATAACACAATGACGCAACCCAACAACCAAATAAGGACATGGGTTGAGTCATCATGCTACGATAGCCCACTTTCCTGGCTATGCACCTATATAAGCAAATTAGACGGCCAATCATGCATTACGGCTTGATATATGATCTCTGGGTTATCCTACTAATGTAATATTGAGTATCCTCATCTCGTGCCATAATCGTGCAGGGCTGGCTGAACCAATAATATACGAGCAAGTATGTATGTAAAATGATGCACCAGTCCCTTGCAAGGGCACTGAGCTAATTATTAATCAGTAATAGTTCTAGTCTTTATATAGGAAAGATACTGGCTCGGTCTTATAATTAAATCAGATACTACACTCCACTAGTGCAGATGATATACATTATCCGTGGTGGCCAGCCTTTACTTCCAGCTAATTTATGGTGGTTCGATATGCACGATCTCAAGATATCGTTCGCTCCCAATGCTCTACCAGTTAAGTTGCCTAATTAACCCTAGGTTAATTAGAATCTCATGTCGTGGTCACATGAATATTCCTTCTTAGATGTCGTGCTTTAAGTACGAGTACCCTTGATACGAATCCATATTTTTACTCAAAAGTTAAATTTGGATTCACCCAAGTATGATGCAACAATCAATACTATCTAGCCAAGACTAAAGTCACTGTCCAACTACCAGATCCGTACATGAAAATTATTACATATATCACGTAGCAAGAGTATGTGGCACAACGGCTCACCATATATCAGGTAGCACTCCTGGTGCGATCAAGTATATCATCACGGATACAATAGTCAAGGCAGGAACAAGTTCTAGTATCCAGATCATGGACAAGTTATCAGGTAGCAAGTTATTTAGGATAAGATAGTCTAACACTGGTAATATTAATTTTTTATTTTATTATGAATGAGAATAAGATTAGTACGAGAACCCCTCAAGATCAGATCCACAACCCTTAAACCAAATAAGGATCGGGGTTACAGAATGTCACCCGAGTTAAACTATGTCTCTTATTCTATCCAACGTATAATAAGGTGATCAAGAAAAAGTAATCTAATTAACAAGTAAAAATAACAAGTGCAATAACAAGGCTATATCTACAGGACGCACAAATAAAGTTGGTGCAGAAACTCTCAGAAATGAGGTTGACACACAAAATAAGAAAGTGCGTGAGCTACAAGGGTGGCGCACTTTGTCAAGTTAATCAACACGGCACACATTGACAAAAATGCGCGGACGAGAATAAGCCACTCACTAACAGAAAGTGCGCGAGCAAGTTAGCTTAAAGACAAAACACACAATCCAACGTCAAAGCTCGACAATCGAGAAACTCGTCAGTCGAGGAGCACACAAACCAATAACATAGAAAACGAGAAACCAAAGCTTCTTTCCTAAGGAAACGAAGAGAAAAAAAGTGTGCGAGCTGCTAAACATAAGAAAAGTGTGCCGCTGACAAAACAAAGAAAAAATGTGCCAGATTGCCAATCCGAATAAAATACGCGGGTTGACTGCAGCGCACTTTCCCTTGGTTTCCTAGGGAGGAATTTGATAAAATATGTACCAAAGTGCGCCAACTTGGTTTCCTCTCAAAAGCGTGCCACTGACTCAAGGGGTGTGACATGCACACTTTTGTTAGGAGACTAAGTACAATATAATTAGTACACACGAATTATTGGGACCACACACCAATGCATCCAAAGTGTAACATATATATTTCTACGCCAAAGGGGTTCTCTTGCATACTCTTCACAGAACACTGTTCTTCTTTTTCATTTAGCCATTTTGGTACACGTATTGTATCAAGTTACAGCACTGTCACGACCCGCACCCGGTGTAGGGATACAAGTCCAAAAAATTGCCCAGTCTACGCTGCAACATCGGCGGTAGAAATATGTTTGGGTAATCTATCTGATTAATATAATATGTCACCAATAATATAATATACTCAATCACAGATCTCAAATAAAAATGAGCACAAATATGATAAAAGAATAGAATAGTCACGAATACAACTCATAAGATAATAATAACATCAAATGAGTCCGAAAAAATACTAAACAATATGCTGGAGACAAATTCAGTACAAAAGAAACTAAACTTCTAAGCTATGAGTCCCGGGTCGTATGTCTCAGTCGGGATGAGACCCTCCTGAGCCAGTGTCTCTGGATCTAAGCCCATAACATCCTGAGGTCCGTAATGAGTGGGGTACCACTCCTCAGTATCATCTGAAAAAAAATATCCAGTCAGGAAAGGAGCAAAGTACATCTCTAACAGCAGTTCTAATCAATGATATAAACTATATAACAGTAAATAGATGTGAATATACAAGATGCAACATATAGATACAAGAGATATACGATAAGAAAATACTGAAATAAATACAAGAATGAACAATATGGCAATGAACAAGAATACTAATGACTAAGTGAGTGAGTACTAGCTTTAACATGTGATCGGCTTGGGAACTTGCACAAGGATAAGGGCTTGGTTAGCCATACGTGCGATGTATGACCAACAATCACAAGGAACAAGACATGCACAAGGAGGGTATAATCACATATCTACACTAAATACTCTCCGCCCCCGATTGGTATAGTGGATCCAACCATGGTACGTTATGACACGGGATTATCTAGGAAGGTAGCAAGTCTTTCCGAGAATCAGTGTCTGTACATGTACAAGAAGAACAAGAAAATAAGGCTTGCACAAGATACACTATACATACCAAGGAATAACATCTCATGACGAGATCCAGATACCAATCCGTGTAACCATCGTGTCAAAAAATCAAGAATATCTACACTAGATACAAGGAACATAGAGGATATCATAAATGAGAAACTATCAGATAATGTACTCGCCTGAAATCTGGTGAACAGTATTACAGATATCCGGTACGGTACCTCGAAGACCTAGATATGGAATATAACATCAATATAAGGTTTTGGAAAACAAATAAGTTAAACTTGTCAACATCTAGGTCAAAAAGTTATTTCTAAGTCAAAACAGTCAAACTAGGTTAATCCTAAGTCAAACTTGGTCAAACTACCTATTTTTAGGTTGCATGAGTCTATCTCAAGGATATTGGGTCCACACACTATGAAACTAGGTCACACTAGCTAAACTAGAATACTATAAAATCACTAAGATAGTGTATCTCAAGATACTTAACTAATAGATATAGAAATATCACAATATGCTTATTCAATCAATATTAAATATACTAATCCTAATTACAAATGCTAAGTGGATACCTTGGGTTTGAACCAATGCAGTATCGCACTACTACACACCCATCTCGATACCCAACTCAAATACCTTGAGTATCAATCCGATACCTTGACCTTTACCTTGGTATCTCAAGGTAATGGGATTCCTAGTATATATTAGCTACCCAATACTAATGACTAACATACATATATATATATATATATATATATGAATACCAAATTACTAACTAATCACTAACTACTAATACAACTAAAACATATATACATTCATATATATATATATATATATATATATATATATATATATATATATATATATATATATATATATATATATATATATATATATATGAATACCAAATTACTAACTAAACTAGATAACTTAACTAACTATATACTAGCTACTAACCAAATAAACTACACTAACCAATACCTTAACCCCTGAACCTAACCTTGCTGAAACTAAAAGCTCCCTATGTTGTTGATACCCGTGCAGATGGGTAAACTGCTGATACTGTGCTACTGTAGGGTGAACACCGTGCATTGCTCTCCTCAGTGTTGCTCACTGCATATTTTTGCACTGTGCTCGAGCTGAATGCACGCTGCCTGAAGCTCCTTGCTGAAGCTGTGCAGTTGCTCGTGCAACTGCTGCTGCCTTGCTTTGCAGTGTAACTGCACACTGCTGCAGTTGGTGCTACTGCTGCTGCCTGTTGTGCGTAGCCGTTGCTGCTACTGGTACATGCTGAAATGGCTGCTGCACTGCTCGCTGTTGCTGCTTGTGTGCTTGCTGCTGCCCTGACCCAGCTGTACTGCTCGTACCTTGCTGTCTAGCTGCTTCCTCGCAAATATTTTGCACTGGTGCTACTACAGCTCGCAATGCTGCTGCTCTGATGTACTGTACAATGCATTGCTCACTGTCTGAGTCCCCTATCACACACAACACTATGCACACACACACAAGCATATAACAGTAACTACTACTATATATATATATATATTGATATACACATATATATGTAACCACATACTAATATATATATAAACATACACATCAATATTTATATATATACATACCTATACATATGTACACTATAATTAGATATATAAATATCTATACTCTAGTATATATATCTACATATATATATATACATACTTATATATATATATATATATATATATATATATATATATATATATATATATATATATATAGCTATGAACAATGCAATATAAATCTAGAAATGCAATACAACAAACACGTGGAGTGCATCGCACCTGTATCACACTAGATCTATGATACAGTTGCGATACGAGTCTACCACACAATCAAACGTACCCCAATGGACACGAGCAAGTCTAAAATAGTAAATATGAACATTACGAAGAGTGAAACATACATCTACGTGTCCGTGTCAAAATGTGACATGCATAGTGTCGGAGAAAAACCTCCCAAATCAACACGTATCACCAAATTGTTGGGATACAGCCTACACGTATCCAATTGTGGATATGACACTAGCCACAAATAATCAAACACATGTCAATTTGGTCTAATTGACCAATTGACAACCATAACATGTGTCAATCTCGAAATTCCTCCTAAAATTGACACAAAACACACTATAACTTTCTCCATAGGCCTCCTATGAACATAATTCCAATTCCTACGGGTAGCCTCATCATATGGGGTAGTTCCTAATGATTAAAATACAGATTTAGAACCTAATTAAAGGATAAAAACTGAATTATACCTATTGGGAGATAGATTCCCAATGCAACCTCCAAATTTGGTAAAATTGGCCTTCAACTTGTAGATCCTTGCTCCTCCTTGTAGATCCTTACTCTAATAGCCTATAATGGTGATTTGGGAAGGAATTGGGAAGAAATTTGGTAGGGATTTGATATGGGAATGAAGGAATTTGGTTAAGAGAAATTCTAGATCTAGATTTGGAATGAAAAGAGGAGAGAGAAATTTCTCCCCTCTCTTTATAATGGACGACCACAAAACCCCCTCCCCAAGTTTCTATACAAAGTCTAAAATATCCCTTGGGGACTCTCAAGAAGAAATAATTAATAAGGGAAGGTTTTAGTCTAATGGTTTCAATTAAATTAATCATCCTCCTAATGAATGGCTATTTAATTGGGCTCAATTCTAACTAATCATAAATGTTGGTCCATGAATCTAATCTAAACTAGTTATGTCCACTAACACTAGTCCAAAATAATAAACTAAAAATCTAATAATAATTAAATAATTAAATAAATAATTATACAACATGCACAATATTTAATTAATTATGAAATGACCAAAATATTCTTTCCTAGAAAATATGGTAGTGACATGCACTGAACTTAGCTGGACTCAAAATCAAGCACGACCAAAAGTAAAGTTACATAAAATATGATGCTCTACACTATGAGCTAATTAGTTTTATAAAACTTAAAATTTTGGGAGATCAATCCCCAAGAAACCAAAAGTGAACCCATAGACTCAAACTCTGCCCCATGCAATTCCAACCAAGAAGATCAAGAATAACAATTATTAAAGATGAAGGGGTGCTCGTGTAAACCCCCTCGATTTATTCTGTAGATAGTTAGAGTGGTTTTAGAAAATTTTGATAGCAGATGTCGAGGTTTAGCTTAGAGATAATTTATCTAGTATTTAATTCAATTAATTAAAACCCTTGGCGCGCCCCATCATTTTCTGATTTTTTTCGGAGCCCAATATCAGCCCATAAATTCCGTTCAATTTTTGTACTTCTGACCTGACCCGCCAAATTAGGCATTGGACTTTTTCGTCTTTTAATATTAATTTTTGTGTGCTTTAAATAAATTGTGCAACATTTCGAAATCGTAACACATATTTAATTCAGTATCGGACACCTGTATCGTTACCCTAAATTTTGGGATACCAACTTAACCCGTTGAGCCGGGCCAACTAAAGGGTCCAAGACTGACTCCAAGCCCCCACCATTTTGGGCCATTGCGTCATTTTCAGATTTTGACCCCAAGTGCCCCAATTAAAATAAATTCGCTGGACGCTTTGTTTCTATTTAAATTTGGGATACTGACTTTGTAAATCCCATTTCAATCCTTAAATTAATCCAAATGTCTTCCTAATTAAACCCGTGCATAACGCACAACACCCTCTCACCATGGAAATTTCTAAATATATTTTTCTCCAAAATTTTGTGTCATTTTATGTGTCCATGCAATTTCCCGAATTTACAGGGCTAAGTTGCAATTATTGAATTGTATGGAACCACCCTATTGGCCATGAACAATTGAGAGAGTCCTAAAATAGGGTCCCATTCTCACCCACTCATTCACCCTCATGAAGAAACCTTCTCCTCTTCATGTTGAATCCCATCCATCCATTTTAAATGGATTGATCCCAACCACCCATCCCCTCCACACACTCCCCTATAAAGTAGCTCCTTTCCCCACCCTCAATACATAAACCCACCGGCCCTAATCCCAATACATCTCTCTCTCCTCCTCCATATTTCTCCATGCAAGGAAACCTCTTCCCTCCATTCTCCTTCTTCCTTTATTCTTCATCTTCTCCCTTATTCCTCAACCAAGAGAAGACTTCGGCCGGCCACTGAACTTCAGCCGGCCGTCGGCCTGTGCGCCCCTCTCCGGCCGGCACTATGCAGCCGACCACCCGCGACTGTGCGCCCCTCTCCGGCCGGCACTGTGCAGCCGACCACCCGCGATTGTGCGCCCCTCCCGGTCCGATCTCCTCCAGACCGGAGCAGCCACCCCTCCCTGTCCGATCTCCTCCAGACCGGAGCAGCCACCCCTCCATCCGGTCTCCTCTAGACCGGAGCAGCCGTTCCCTCCAGCCGGTCCGGCCCACTCCGGCTGTGCTCCATCCGCACCGACCCACTCCACCTCCCTGTCCGGCCTCTCCTCTTCCACGAACTGTAACCACCACCTCCGGCCACCAGTTCTACACCACCACCACTACTACCAACCCCGCGGTCACCCCCCACCGGCCGTACTCCGTCGACATCGGCGAGGTTGACTCTTCCCCCTCTTGTTTTTATTATTCCAGAATTTAATATCTATTTAAATAGGATGATATGGTTGTGTGTATATGAACTTTGGGAATGTGATTAAGGTTAGGGTTCTTGATATATATGAAAATTGTGTGAGTTTGAGTTTGCATAAAGGATGTGGTGTTGTAGTGTAATATAGGTGAGCATGCGATGATAAAAAGAGATTGGGATCAATGGTGAGATTAGGGCTTGATTTCAAATAGAGGTTATGAATATTATGCATGGTTGAAAAATAAATGCTAAATCAAGTATTTACGGTTTAAATAAGGATTGATTGAGAATATGAAATACATGCATGCAAGGATATAAATTGGGATATAAAATGAGAGTGGATGTTAATGTCATATGAGACGGTTATCCTAATTATTAAAAACACATTGGTTATTGAGGTTTAGCTATTTTAAAACTATGACTGAAATTAAAATGATAATTAAAAGGTTGATGGACATTGGGAGCAGGTGATTGATTTTGAAATAGGTATTATATCGGATCATGGATCAGAGATTTAGGACTGTGAAATATTAGTTAATTATTTGAGACCGAGCTTAGGAATAGATGTGTGTCGTATCCCTGGTTGACGTAGAATAGATTATTGATTCTGGTTTGTATCTCATCTCTAGGTACTGCGGGACCTGAGGACTTGGATGCGGTACCAGATCCCCGTCATCAGCAGCCGCACGCAGGCAAGTGTACATTGCCACCCTGTATTTTAGTTTACAGATATTATTGCTCTTCATGTACTCGTGCGCTTATTTATGTTGATGTTCGATATTCCGTGTCCGGTTTACAACCGGGTGTTGACATTCGACTTAACGTCTTAGAATATTTACTAGATGCTTCATAGCACCTCGATGCACGTACCTGAGTATATCGATACCCCAGGAAACACTCATACACTGTGATCGTGCCAGATTCCTATATCCTGATATTGACATCATGACCAGAGACTGGGACGACCTTAGGGTCGCGTCTGTTGAGTATTTCCTTTTGTCGAGACTGTAGTTAGAGGTTCAGGTTCAACGCACAATCGTTGACAGCTTGGGAAGGGGAAGACAATTAATAGACGTTTGGGCTACTCTGCACGCACTTATATATATATAGTATTTTGTAGTGATACCTGTATCTAGTGTAGCTATTTCACCCGTGTGACTCTTTGCCCGGAGCTGCGGTACGTGTCGTGTGTTTCCTTATCCGGAGCTACGGTTTTATTTTGGAGGGCCCACGCGTCGAACTTTGTCTTTAAACTGTGTCACACTTGTTTGGTTGTACTAGATTACCCTGTTGTTGCACTTGTACTATCTGTTTACCTGGCATGTTGTTTTTCTGTACCTTGTTACGTCCCTCTGTGGACCTGGTTCCCTTCCAGGTGTAGGTCTCGAGGATTACCCGGAGGAGTACGGACCGGGCATCTATCCAGCAACTGTACTCACTGCCGAGGACGAGGTCATTCCTGAGGACTTCGCCTGATCGCTGGTAGTGACTCTTTCCTTGGGACGGTATCATTACCTAGTTACCTGTTGGCGTCCTAAGTTATCTTTTTGCTTACTTTCATTCCAGTCTATTTGTGCTAGCGGGTTTGTCCCCGTGTGACTACTCTAGTATTTGTACTTGATACTTATTTGGATATTTTCCTTCCTGCACATTAGTCGTTGTATTTACTTCTATTGTGCTCTTATATTGCTGCCTGTGGATAAGATTTAGATTGAGTATACTTGTGTTATATGATGGGTTATTCCTTGTACTTCACAGCTTAAGTGTACTCCGACGGGCCCATTAGATTGGAAAGCCCGCCAAAGTACACTGCTGGCCATTGCCACGTGTCTCGGTTCCTTATCCATGGAACCGAGGCGTGACAAGGTTTTTGTGGTGGCCCATACAGGTCCGATTTAAAATTGTCTTGGTCACCTGACTGTGCCAAGCGAGCCTATAAATTAGGAATAGAGTTAGAAATCTCATCTGCAAAGTTTGAAACCTTCACATGACACCTCTATCTCGATATCGTTTACCAAATTGTATCTTGTTTATTTTCCTCAAACGCTGATCGCAGTCATGACTTATTTTCAGAGTTATGAATCTCCGCAGTGGACGTGTCGCGCAGTCTGGCGACGTTCCTCGAGACGCTGGATCATCCGGAGAACCGGATCTGGAGCAGGTCCTTCTACTGACTCCAGCTCCCATGGGACTGTCATCAGGACATCCCGAAGTGCCATCAGACGGACACCAGACTCCACATCAAGCAGGACCTGAGGATCAGAGGATCCCGAGTCAGGAGGAGCAGCAGCTACCACCTCCTCCACCATTCCCGCCCCAGATGCCCTTTATGCCATTCCCCACAGGGCAACCGACGGACGAAACCCAGATGTTCCAGATGATGTTTGCGATGATGCAGGCCCAGCAGCAGGCTCAATAGCAGGCCCAGCAGCACCAGGCTGAGACTCTGAGAGAGAGCATCGTGATGGCCTTGGGACAGGCGTCACCACCCGCATACGAGCCGACACAAGGGTCTGCCATAGACTTCTGTCGTTTGATGCCGCAACCTTTTACGGGCACGGAGGAGCCGACGGAGGTCCACGCTTGGCTCACCGGCATTCAGCACCAGCTAGAGGCTACTGACCTCCCCCGACACCGATGGATGATAGCTGTCAGGATGCAGCTCACCTGCAACGCTCATCACTGGTGGCTTTCCGAGGAGCATCGTTTGGGACCGGATCACGCCACCTGGGAAGAGTTCTCTACACTCTTCCAAGAGATGTACATACCCTCTATCGCCCGAGCAGAGCTTCGGGACAGATTCCAGAACCTCAGGCAGGGGAGTATGACTGTAGAGGAATACAATTCTGAGTTCCTCCGCCTGAGCAGATTTGCACCATACCTGATCCCCACTGAAGAAGCAAAGGCCGAGAAGTTTTATGAGGGCCTGAGTTATGAGACCCAGAGGCTTATCGGGTCCACAGCCCCCACCTCTTACTCTGGGGTACTACTTGCAGCACGACGCCAGGACCGCATCAACAAGATGGAGGCCAGCCAGAAATGCCCCTATGCGTCGACATCAGCAGTCCGAGCCCCGCAGGGAGGACCTGCGAAGCGACCTTTGGTACAGCAACAACACCAAAGGGCAGCACCCAGCAGGGAGCAGTCATTCCCACTTGCCATTTCTGCAGCAAGAAGGGACACATATTAAGGGACTGCCGACGAAGACTGGGCGCTTGCTTGAGATACGGATCGGACCAGCATGCAGTCCGAGATTGCCCAGATCAGAGGGCTCCAGCACAGATGGTTCACCGACCATTCCTGTCAGCGCCGAGACCTTATCAGCAGCCTCCTGGACCGAGGCCACCTTACGCAGGAGCTGGAGCACAGCGGCCACCAGCACTAGGGGGAAACCAGAGGAGGCCACCCTTGGCTCCACAGGGAGATCAATATCAGCAGGTTCAGCAGCAGCAGCCGAGGGCACCGGCACCGAGACAGGGACAGGCCTATGCTATGACCATAGAGGAGGCGGAGACAGCTGGAGAAGTGATCGCAGGTACAATCTTAGCAGCTTCATTACCAGCATTAGTCCTATTTGATTCTGGTGCCACACACTCTTTTATAGCTGCTAGTTTCGTGGCTACCCATAGAATAGCCATCGCACCCCTTTCGAAGGTCAAAAGGATTCTTACGGGAGGTGGAATAGTACCTGTTAGCGACACTTGTAGATCATGTTCAGTAGTTGTCTGTGGGCGAGAGATGCGTGCCCGATTTTTGGTTTTCCCCATGCCAGACTATGACCTTGTCCTAGGCATGAATTGGTTGAGCCAATACCACGCGACGCTAGATTGCCATCGTGGTTGTGTTATCTTTAGACCCCCAGATCACTCAGAGTTTGAGTTTCTTCGGGGAGCCCGAGAGCATGGTGTCCAATTTACCCTAGCAACACACATTGCAGAAGGTGAACCGATGTACCCTCACTTTATAACAGAGTTTGAGGATGTGTTTCCAGAGGATCTCCCAAGACTGCCACCTGACAAAAAGATTGAGTTCACCATAGAGTTGACTCCAGGAGTCGAGCCAGTTACTTCCCCGTGTACAGACTAGCACCGAAGGAGTTGGTTGAGCTGAAGGTTCAAGTAGATAATCTCTTAGAAAAGGGTTTCATACGGGCTAGTGTATCTCCATGGGGAGCACCCATTCTGTTTGTACCGAAGAAGGACGGGACGGTACGCTTGTGTATCGATTACAGGGCGCTAAATGCTGTAACGATAAAGAACAAGTATCCACTGTTGCGCATCGATGATTTGTTTGATCAACTTAGCGGTGCATGTGTATTCTCGAAGATCGATCTCAGATCCGGTTATCATCAGATCAAGGTACGAAAAAAGGACATTCAGAAGACGGCCTTTCGGACGAAGTATGGCCACTATGAGTTTTTAGTTATGCCGTTTGGTTTAACCAACGCGCCGGCAGTATTTATGTGTTTGATGAACAATGTCTTCCACCAGTACTTAGATAAGTTCATGGTGGTATTTATAGACGATATCTTGATATATTCCAAGAGCCAGGAGGAGCATGAGAGACATCTCAGGATTGTGTTGGAGACGCTGAGACATGAGAGGCTGTACGCCAAACTTAGCAAATGTGAGTTTTGCTTGGATAGAGTACCATTTCTGGGACACATAATCACCAGAGATAGACTATCAGTTGATCCAGAGAAGATAGCTGCAGTAGAGACCTGGCCTACCCCTACATCAGTTACGGAGGTTAGGAGCTTCCTCGGACTTGTCGGATATTATCGGAGGTTCGTGGAAAACTTTTCGAGGATAGCTGCGCCTATGATGCGACTGACGTATAAAGGCGAAGAGTTTATCTGGATCGACGAGTGTCAGGCGGCTTTCGATGAGCTGAAGAAGCGTCTGACATCAGCACCGATTTTGATACTACCTTCAGGATCAGGAGGATTTGTAGTGTACAGTGATGCGTCAGGGAGCGGATTGGGATGTGTACTGATGCAACACGGCAAGGTGATAGCCTACGCATCGAGACAGTTGAGAGTTCATGAGAAGAACTATCCGACCCACGACTTGGAGCTAGCTGCGGTGATATTTGTACTAAAGCTATGGAGATATTACCTTTATGGTGAGCGTATTGAGATTTATACAGATCATAAAAGCCTGAAGTACGTCTACACGCAGAAGGAGCTCAACATGAGGCAGAGACGTTGGCTAAAGTTGATGACAGATTATGACATTGAGTTACAGTACCACCCTGGCAAGGCGAATGTCGTAGCAGATGCCTTAAGCAGGAAGCCCATGGCATACTTTTTGATGACGCAGCGACAGTTGCTAGAGGATCTCCAGGAGCTTGGGATAGAGATCGTATTGCCAGGCATGGATGGACAGATGGCCAGTCTTGAGGTTCAGTCTGAGAGGATCAAGGCAGCATTGCCTACAGATGCGAGATTTTGACGTCTGCGAGAGAGAACAGAAGCCGGGATGCAGACGGGACTCAGGATTCATGAAGACGGAATGTTGAGGTGCGGAGATCGCCTATATGTTCCGAGTGGCGAGCTACGCCAAGAGTTGATGACCGAGGCTCATAGCTCGATTTATTCCATTCATCCCGGGGGTACGAAGATGTACCGAGACTTGACACAGCATTTCTGGTGGCATGGGATGAAGAGGGAAATTGCAAGATTTGTGGCAAAGTATTTCGTTTGCCATCAAGTCAAGGCTGAACATCAAAGGACTGCAGGATTATTGCAGCCACTCCCCATTCCTGAGTGGAAGTGAGAACACATTACCATGGACTTCGTCACAGGATTTCCGCGAAGCCCTAGCGGGAAGGATGCAGTTTGGGTTGTCGTAGACAGACTCACCAAGTCTGCACATTTCTTGCCCTTCCAAGTTGGGCAATCCACAGAGATACTAGCTGACATATATATGAGGCAGATAGTACGATTACATGGAGTGCCTGTCAGCATCGTATCGGATCATGATTCCAGATTCACGTCAAATTTTTGGCAGAGTATGCAGGAGAGCCTAAGAACTCGTCTCAAGTTCAGCACTGCGTATCATCCACAGACTGACGGACAGTCAGAGCGCACGATATAGATACTAGAGGATATGTTGAGAGCGTGCATGATTGATTTTGGAGGATCTTGGGAGGACCATCTACACTTGGTAGAATTCTCCTACAATAACAGTTACCAGGCCAGCATACAGATGGCACCTTATGAGGTACTGTACGGCAGGAAATGTAGGTCGCCAGTTTATTGGAGTGACGTGGGAGAGCGTCAGATACTGGGTCAAGAATTGGTGACACAGACAGTAGAGAAGGTCAAGCAGATTCAGAGCCACCTGCGCGCAGCACAGGACAGACAGAAACACTGGGCAGATGCGCACCGCAGACCATTGGAGTTCAAGGAGGGTGACCACGTATTTTTGAGGATATCGCCCACTCGTGGTACCATCAGATTCGGAGGCAGAGGAAAGCTGAGTCCGAGGTACATCGGGCCTTTTGACATTTTGGAACAAGTTGGCAAAGTGGCTTACCGTCTTGCATTACCTCCATCATTAGAGGGAGTACATGACGTATTTTACGTATCGCAACTGAGAAGATATGTCGCAGACCCTAGCCACGTACTTGATCATTCGGAGATTACAGTCGGGCCTAGTCTGTCTTACGTAGAGCAGCCAGTTGAGATCCTCGATCGCAGCGAGAAGACTTTGAGAGGACAGACGATTCGACTGGTCAGAGTGGCATGGAAGCACCATTCACCAGGCGAGTCTACTTGGGAGCGCGAGGATTCTATTCGGCAGCAATTCTCGTACTTATTTGAGGAGCAAGGTACGAATTTACGTACGGCATTTGATTACTAGATTATTTTAAAATTCTGTTAGATATTATCGTGCTTTACTTTCAATTTCGGGGACAAAATTTTTCTAAGTTGGGAAGAATGTAACCCCCCTCGATTTATTCTGTAGATAGTTAGAGTGGTTTTGGAAAATTTTGATAGCAGATGTCGAGGTTTAGCTTAGAGATAATTTATCTGGTATTTAATTCAATTAATTAAAATCCTTGGCGTGCCCCATCATTTTCTGATTTTTTTCGGAGCCCAATATCAGCCCATAAATTCCGTTCAATTTTTGTACTTCTGACCTGACCCGCCAAATTAGGCATTAGACTTTTCCGTCTTTTAATATTAATTTTTGTGTGCTCTAAATAAATTGCGCAATATTCCGAAATCGTAACACATATTTAATTTCGTGTCGGACACCTGTATCGTTACCCTAAATTTTGGGATACCAACTTAACCCGTTGAGCCGGGCCAACTAAAGGGTCCAAGACTGACTCCAAGCTCCCACCATTTTTGGCCTTTGCATCATTTCCGAATTTTGAACCCAAGTGCCCCAATTAAATTAAATTCGCGGGACGCTTTGTTTCTATTTAAATCTGGGATACTAACTTTGTAAATCCCATTTCAATCTTTAAATTAATCCAAATGTCTTCCTAATTAAACCCGTGCCTAACGCACAACACCCTCTCACCATGGAAATTTCTAAATATATTTTTCTCCGAAATTTTTGTGTCATTTTATGTGTCCATGCAATTTCCCGAATTTACATGACTAAGTTGCAATTATTGAATTGTATGGAACCACCCTATTGGCCATGAACAATTGAGAGAGTCCCAAAATAGGGTCCCATTCTCACCTACTCATTCACCCTCATGAAGAAACCTTCTCCTCTTCATGTTGAATCCCATCCATCCATTTTAAATGGATTGATCCCAACCACCCATCTCCTCCACACACTCCCCTATAAAGTAGCTCCTTTCTCCACCCTCAACACATAAACCCACCGGCCCTAATCCCAATACATCTCTCTCTCTCCTCCTCCATATTTCTCCATGCAAGGAAACCTCTTCCCTCCATTCTCCTTCTTCCTTTATTCTTCATCTTCTCCCTTATTCCTCAACCAAGAGAAGACTCCGGCCACTGAACTTCAGCCGGCCGCCGGCCTGTGCGCCCCTCTCCGGCCGGCACTGTGCAGCCGACCACCCGCGATTGTGCGCCCCTCTCCGGCCGGCACTGTGCAGCCGACCACCCGCGACTGTGCTCCCCTCCCTGTCCGATCTCCTCCAGACCGGAGCAGCCACCCCTCCATCCGGTCTCCTCCAGACCAGAGCAGTCGTTCCCTCTAGCGGGTTCGGCCCACTCCGGCTGTGCTCCATCCACACCGACCCACTCTACCTCCCTGTCCGACCTCTCCTCTTCCACGAACTGTAACCACCACCTCCGGCCACCAGTTCTACACCACCACCACTACTACCAACCCCGTGGTCACCCCCCACCGGCCGTACTCCGTCGACATCGGCGAGGTCGAATCTTCCCCCTCTTGTTTTTATTATTCCAGAATTTAATATCTATTTAAATAGGATGATATGGTTGTGTGTATATGAACTTAAGGAATGTGATTAAGGTTAGGGTTCTTGATATATATAAAATTGTGTGAGTTTGAGTTTGCATAAAGGATGTGGTGTTATAGTGTAATATAGGTGAGCATGCGATGATAAAAAGAGATTGGGATCAATGGTGAGATTAGGGCTTGATTTCAAATAGAGGTTATGAATATTATGCATGGTTGAAAAATAAATGTTAAATCAAGTATTTACGGTTTAAATAAGGATTGATTAAGAATATGAAATACATGCATGCAAGGATGTAAATTGGGATATAAAATGAGAGTGGATGTTAATGTCATATGAGACGGTTATCCTAATTATTAAAAATACATTGGTTATTGAGGTTTAGCTGTTTTAAAACTATTACTGAAATTAAAATGATAATTAAAAGGTTGATGGACATTGGGAGCAGGTGATTGATTTTGAAATAGGTATTATATCGGATCATGGATCAGAGATTTAGGACTGTAAAATATTAGTTAATTATTTGAGACCGAGCTTAGAAATAGATATGTGTCGCATCCCTGGTTGACGTAGAATAGATTATTGATTCTGGTTTGTATCTCATCTCTAGGTACTGCGGGACCTGAGGACTTGGACGCGATACCAGATCCCCGTCATCAGCAGCCGCACGTAGGCAAGTGTACCTTGCCACCCTGTATTTCAGTTTACAGATATTATTGCTCTTCATGTACTCGTGCATATTTATGTTGATGTTCGATATTCCGTGTCCGGTTCACAACCGGGTGTTGATATTCGACTTAACATCTTAGAATATTTACTAGATGCTTCATAGCACCTCGATGCACGTACCTAAGTACATCGATACCCCAGGACACACTCATACGCTGTGATCGTGCCAGATTCCTGTATCCTGATATTGACATCATGACCAGAGACTGGGACGACCTTAGGGTCGCGTCTGTTGAGTATTTCCTTGTGTCGAGACTGTAGTTAGAGGTTCAGGTTCAACGCACAATCGTTGACCGCTTGGAAAGGGGAAGACAGTTACTAGACGTTTGGACTACTCTCCACGCGCTTATATATATGTAGTATTTTGTAGTGATACCTGTATCTAGTGTAGCTGTTTCACCCGTGTGACTCTTTGCCCGGAGCTGCGGTACGTACCATGTGTTTCCGTGTCCGGAGCTACGGTTTTATTTTGGACGGCCCACGCGTCGAACGTTGTCTTTAAACTGTGTCACACTTGTTTGGTTGTACTAGATTAACCTGTTGTTGCACTTGTACTATCTGTTTACCTGGCATATTGTTTTTCTGTACCTTCTTACGTTCCTCTGAGGACCTGGTTCCCTTCCAGGTGTAGGTCACGAGGATTATCCGGAGGAGTACGGACCGGGCATCTATCCAGCAGCTGTACTCACTGCCGAGGATGAGGTCATTCCTGAGGACTTTGCCTGATCGCTGGTAGTGACTCTTTCCTTGGGACGGTATCATTACCAAGTTATCTTTTTGCTTACTTTCATTCCAGTCTATTTGTGCTAGCGGGTTTGTCCCCGTGTGACTACTCTAGTATTTGTATTTGATACTTATTTGGATATTTTCCTTCCTGTACATTAGTCGTATTTACTTCTATTGTGCTCTTATATTGCTGCCTGTGGATGAGATTTAGATTGAGTATACTTGTGTTATGTGATGGGTTATTCCTTGTACTTCACAGCTTAAGTGTACTCCGACGGGCCCATTAGATTGAAAAGCCCGCCAAAGTACACTGCTGGCCATTGCCACGTATCTCGGTTCCTTATCCATGGAACCGGGGCGTGACAACTCGGTCCTAAAAATATGAGATAGAATTAAACAAGCATTATTAAGAATTTAAAGCATGCATAAATTTATGGTTCTTCTCTTGTGCAAGATGTACTTGCCTATGGAGGGAGAGAAAACCTAAAAGAGAGAAAGAAATAGGACTATATAAGCTTAGGTTTGAGATGTGGACCATTAGATTACACAAATTCATCCAAGCCATACATTCCATCAATCCAACTAACCCACTCTTTTTTTTGACTTACGAAGCCGGTCTTAAATAAAGGCCGGGCAAGACTAACAACATGAGCCAAAGGCAATATGCGCAGGGAAGGGGGCTGACATCTCTATCCACCTTAAAAAAATTTGTCCTCGGAATTCAAACTCAAGGCTAGCTAGATATATCAAGATAAGCTACAAACTAACTACAAGCAATTACATATATAAATAAGCAAGTATAACAACACATATAATAAAGCAAAGCAGCATCATTTTATACGAGTGCTTGTCGATCACGAAATGAAAGATGCAAGGCATACGAAGAGAATATACCTTATGAGTCAAATATATGCGGTTACCGAGATCGAATATCATCCTCACGCTCCCACGTCGACTCTCCCAAAGAGTGATGGCCCCAAGCAATACGAATAAGCCGGATAGTCCAGTTCTTGAGTACCTTCTCTCTCTGATCCAAAATATACACATGTTGTTCCTCGTAAGTTAAGTCGGTACCAACGACTAACTCAGAGTGATCGAGGACATGACTCGGTTCCAAAAAATACCTACGCAATTGAGATACATGAAATACATTATGCACTTCACGAAGCGAAGGCAAAAGGGCAAGACAATAGGCAACATCCCCTACCCTCTCGATAATATCGAACGGTCCTATGTATCGTGGACTAAGCTTTTCGCGAACCCTGAATCTAATGACTCCCCGGGTAGGCAAAATCTACAAAAATACGTAGTCACCGACAGAAATCTCTAACGGCCTATGATGCTAATCAGTCCAATGATGATGACGATCTCGTGCAACCTAAAGTCGCTCCCTGATCTTCTTAACTATTCCAATCGTTTGAGTGATCATTTTAGGCCCCAATATCTTTCGTTCACCAATGTCATCCCATGCCAAGGGTGATCTATACTTTCTTCCGTATAATATCTCGAAAGGAGCCATCTGTATGCTGGCCTGATAACTGTTGTTGCACGAGAATTCTACTAAGTGAAGATGATCTTTTCAAGACCCACCAAAGTCTAAGATACAAGACCGCAACATATCTTTCAATGTCTGGATTTTTCTTTTTGACTGTCCATCTGTCTGGGGATGATACACGGTACTGAATCTCAACTTGGTACCCAAGCGCTCGTGCAAGCTTCTAAAAAAACGATGTAAAGTGAGCATCACGATCTGATACTATACTGGCTAGGACTCCGTGCTGCCTTATTATATGTCGTATATACATCTTTGCTAACTGCTCTGTGGACTGCCCTACTCGGAAGGGAAAAAATATGCCACTTTCGTGAGTCGATCTACTATCACCCAAACGATATCATTACCAGTAGGGGATCTAGGTAAACCGATCACAAAATCTATCGTAATATATTCACAGTTCTACTCTAGAATAGACAGGGGTTATAACAATCCCACTGGCCTCTGTTGTTCTATTTTCATTTGCTGACATATGAGATATTGTGAAATAAACCGAGCTATCTCTCTTTTCATTCCATTCCACCAGAAATATTGCTTGACATCATGGTACGTCTTTGTGCCTCTGAGATGAATAGAGTACTGAAAACTGTGTACCTTGGTCATCACTTCTTGTCGGATATCTCCACTTGGCACACAACGACGGTTTTCAAATATGAGTGTTCCGTCTTCATAAATTCTTAATTCCTTCCTAAGACCCGACTCATATTCTACCCTAAGCTTCTTAATCTGAGAATCTCCTTCTTGAGCTGACTTGATCCTCTCCACCAATGCTGACTATATTTGAAGACTGACTAACACTCCCGTCTCTTGAGGTAACACTACCTCGATGCCCATCTCTCGAAGATCTTCTAATATATGCTTCTGAATGGTCAAGATGAATGTGTTGACTCTCCTACTTAGTGCATCTGCCACTATATTTTTCTTGCCCGAATGATACTGAAGTGTCACATCATAATCCCCGAATAACTATAACCACCTCCTCTGTTTCATGTTCAAGTTCTTCTAGGTGAATATGTACTTTAAACTCTTTTGATCTGTAAATATCTCCACCTGATCGCCATATAGGTAATGTCTCCACAACTTGAGAGCAAACACTACTGCTGCTAATTCCAAATCATGTGTGGGATAAATTTTTTATGATCTCGAAGCTGCCAAGACGCATAAGCTATTACTTTCCCATGTAATATCAATACACATCCAAGTAATTTTTCAGATGTCACAATAAATTGTGAATCCTCCTGATCCTACTGGAAGTATATGGATCGGTGCTGATATCAGTTTCTATTTCAACTTCTCAAATGCTGCTTGGTACTCTGCTGTCAAAATAAAATTTATCTCCTTATGGGTTAGACGAGTCATTGGTGCTAAAATTTGTGCAAAGTCTGCCACGAACCTCCGATAATATCTCGCTAATGCCAAAAAACTTCACACATCTGCTACTGTCTTCAAGACTGGCCAATTCTCTACTACTTCAACCTTCTTGGAGTCAACCGATACTCCTGCTCCTGAGATGATGTGCCCCAATGTCACTACCCCATTTTCAGAGCCGAATATTTTTTTATTTTAGTTTGGTTAATTATATATTTATTATAATTAATTATATTTATATTTAATTAATGGTTGTATTATTTTTTTATTGATTGTTTTAGGGTTTTTGCTAGCCTTGACCCATGTCAGACCCTAGTGGACCCATGTCCAACCCAACCAACACCCTTGT
>JAYESA010000016.1:104279508-104292008 GCA_036927795.1 Iris macrosiphon | reverse complement strand
TGCTCTTCTTTACTGTTAGAGTAGACAAGAATGTCGTCTATGAATACCACTACAAATTGATCTAGGTATGGCATAAAGATAAATTTATCAAATCCATGAATATTGCTGGTGCATTAGTCAATCTGAATAATATAACTACGAATTCATAATGTCCATATCGAGATCGAAATACGGTCTTCGATATATCTTGCTCTCGGACTCTCACTTGATAATATCCCGATCGAAGGTCTATCTTGGAAAATACTTTTGCTTCACTCAATTGGTAGAACAAATCATCAATCCTAGGAAATAAATACTTGTTCTTCACTGTTAAGGCATTCAACTTCCTATAGTCGACACACAACCGTGTCGACCCATCCTTCTCCTTTACTAGAAGCGTTGGTGCTCCCCATGGTGATCCACTAGCCCGATTAAACTTCTTTGCCTTCAAATTTTTTACATGTTGGTACAATTGGTTAAGTTCTATTGGTGACATCTGATAGATCTTGTTGGAAACTGGTTTTGCTCCTGGTTTTAACTCTATGCATAATTTTATTTCTCTTACTGGGGGTAATTAGGGAAGCTCTTTTAGAAATACATCAAGAAATTCTTTAATTATTCTAGAAAAATGACCTTTCACTCCTGATACTGTTGCAATGCCACCTTCATGTTGATCCTTCATCATTATGTTGAAAATAAATTTTTTTTGCCTGGGATGTTAAATAATGCTCTACCCCTACGATAATCTATCATCGTATGACTGTCTCTCAACTAGTTCATGCCTAAAATAACGTCGAAGTTACCCATAGGAAACTCGATCAAATTTTTAGGTAATAAATGCCCACACACTATGATTGGATACGCTAAGAAAACTCTACTGACTCCTACGAGACCATTACCAGTGAGTATATTTAGCCTCTCTGGCAATACCTCGAACTCAAATCCAATACATGTCACAAATCGTCCACATACAAATGAATGGGATGCTTCAGAATCAAATAATGCTATGGCAGAAAAAGATATAAAAAAAAATATTACCTGCCATCACGTCACCTGATGCCTCCTCCAGAGATAGGGTAAAAGCTTGCTCTTGGCCTTGTGGCGCTCCTTGAATACTCAGTTGTGACCTCTGTTGTCCATACTGCGGATTCTTCTGCTGGTTGTAAATCTGAGTTTACGTCAGCAATGGACGCTGAGCCAATAGACTGAATGCCAGTGTTGATCCCCTATACTGAGCTTTCCCTGGTTCTGGCATTGCTAACCACTGCGCCGGTCCTTTAATCCTCTACATCATAGAAAAATTAATAATCCGATGATCTGGACTGCCACATCGCAGATACAACCCTTGTGTTGTCCTACACACTGTAGAAGCATGAAAAATACGCTGGAGAATTATACACGTAAAACCCCCAACATACATGAAGCCCGCGTAAAACAGAGCTTCAGCGCTGTATGGCGTAAAATATGACTTCAGAGATGCCCGCGTAAAGCAGCACCTCAAGGCTGTTTTGGCATAAAAAGGTTGCTACACCTCCCTCCGGCGTAAAATATGTCTGCTTTTAATGCAGCATGAAGTTGTACGAGGAACTCTTCGTATTCCTCGAATGAACCTGTCAGACAAAACTATGAACCTGACTCCTGACAAAGAGTACTGCACGACGATCGAGAGGACGACTGTAATGATGATTCTGCACAGAGACCCAGGCTATCGTTTAGTAACATATCCTTGATACAAGTCATTTTTACGCATCCAAGGAATATGCTGCCTATTTTACAGGCAGAGATGAGCTTTTACGCTCGAGATGAGACAAAATCAGATGCCACGTCAAAAGCTGTCTCTCGTACAGAGCTCGAGGCATATCTCTACATTTAATGCACGAGATGGAGGCATATCTCTGCATTTAATGCACGAGATTTTATTTTATTTTTTAATGACTGGGAGAGCTAAAACGGTGACTAATACGTTCACATCACCATCATTGCGTTTTACGCCAACCAGGCTATTTTCAACTATAGGAGTACGCCGTATGCTATCTCCTCGAAATACGCCAACTCAGGCTATATTGGCAAAGGTACATGATAAGGCTATTTAGCCCAGAATACGTTCAAGACCTCAGTCGTGATGGATAATTGGGTATTTTTATGATGGTTATCTATTATTCATGCAGCCTCAAGTTTTACGCACTATTTGGATTTTACGCCAACAAGACAGCTATTTGGCTTTTACGCCAACGAGACAGTTATTTGGCTTTTATGCCAACCATCTTTACGCAAGGGGCAGTTACCTACGTGGCTTGCATGCCGTGATCTTCAATAAGCAGTTATACGCGTTACCTCATAATGGGACACGCATCACACGCAGATTCAGGAGATCATTCAGACGTGGGTAGCAGTTATTATAACCGCCGCGTAAAAAGTGCAACTCTCTCCACAGTTTGGCTTCTATGCCGACTGGACAGTTACTGTGACTGAGCTCTATAAATAGAGACTTCCGATCACAGGAGAAAAAGGTCAGAAAAGAGGAGATCAAGATCAGAGATCGAATCAAAAAAGAGAAATTGAGCATAAAATAGAGAGTATTGGTTGACAGTTTAATCCCACTCGCAATCTTTGAAGCTTATTCTTCTTCTACAACACTTCTTCGTCATCGTGTGGTCCAAGGGACAAAGTGATCGACCGCAGATCAGACTCCTATAGCAATATTTCCCCAGAATTATTTTTTATTGTACTTAATATCCTCGTATAGGATTAATTGTACTCTTTTTTTCTTGTTTGTAAACAAAGAAAGAGTTTCGTATAAACCTAGTTTCATTCTTTTGTTTATCATAAAACACAAGATGACGACTCTGCTGGGGACTACTTTCTCATCTGACGAGAAAGCCATTGCTCAATACGATGCTGTATCCGTCGGATTGATGAAGAAGACTTTGGTCGTCCAATTCGACCAATCTGCTTATGAAGACATGCTTCGCGCAGGGGGTAGCTCTCATTCCCTCTCTGTCCAGGACAACAGGAAGCTGCGTAAAGTATGGATGCCCAAGACATCCTCTACCCTTCCTGTAAGCTCTCATCCTCTAATCAACAAGGTTGTGACATCACAACCTATACGCCTTGTGCATAAAAACTCGTCTCCCGTCTGTGACGTGGCAGACAAAGCTTCTGGCAATACCCCAGTGCCAATCCAGAAGTCTAGAACGCGCTCTGCGTGTAAAACTTTGTCTCCCGTCTGTGATGTGGCAGATAAAGCTTCTGGCAATACCCCAGTGCCAATCCAGAAGTCTAGAATGCGCTTTGCGCGTAAAACTTTGTCTCACGTCTGTGACGTGGCAGACAAAGCTTCTGGCAATGCCCCAGTGCCGATCCAGAAGTCTAGAACGTGCTCTGCACGTAAAACTTCATCTCCCGTCTGTGATGTGGCAGACAAAATTTCTGACAAGGCCTCAGTGCCCATGCAAAAATTTTAAACGCGCCCTGCGCGTAAAAATACATCTTCCGTCTGTGATGAGGCAGATGAACCCTTGGATCACATAAAGGGAAAACGAGTGGCGGATCTCCCAACCGCTAGGCTTATATGTCACCAAGAGAAGAAGTTGCCCACTCTTCAGATTACGCGTGACGCTGGAGTCCGCTTGAGGACTTTTCTTGTTTTACGCGAACCAGTGCCAAACTCTAAATTACGCCAGGATCAACCTGTCTGCGTAAAGAAGACCCATTTTACGAGAAAATACGCTCCTCAGAAGGATGATGGATCGTATGCAACTCACATGGGGGAACTGCTGTATTCTTATGGCAGAGAGATGGTTGTGGTTCCCAATCTCCACGTTCCTACTAATGTAAAAAGGCGGAATAAGCCTTCTTTTTTTTTCTGTTGATCCCCTTGATTTGCGTGATTTCTTGATCCAGAAACGCAAAGACAGGAGATCTTCTAATATGTCTATTACACCCCCTAGGGAGCATTATTGTAATAGTCATAAAGTTGTAATTAACTACTATTGTTTAAGGCAAAACGGTCAGTTTTTGACCGGTTGAACTACACTTTGTCTTTACAGGAAGAAGAGCCGACATTCGCATCGGTAAACATGGCTTCATATATTCCTAGAGGAAGGTCAAGTTTAAGACGTCATCCCTCTAGAACTTCAAGCCAAAGGAGATTTGACAGACTCCTGGAGAATATTGAGGCAGGTATTTTTCGAAACACCCGCTCGAGGTCATGACAACCAGCTTCATATTCTTTTGATTCCGACGCTGGGGGTCGCCAGTTTCCCGAATCTGATTCTGAAAGTATAGACTTAATCTCTACAGAGATCTATACTAATCCCTTGGTGGCATCCAGAGAAATGAGAGTTTATGCCATTGGAGATGAACATAAAGAAGCTTCCCCATCAAGAAGTAATGAACAACACATCACTGTATTGGAAGCATCGCTTAAAGAGATGCATACCATGATGGAGAGTATGCACCAAATGATGGTGACTCAACATACAGCTGCGGTAGCTCAAGCACCTGTTCCTCTGACTCAATTACGTGTGGGGGTGGACATGCCACCATCCGACGCAAGCCAGGAGCCTGTTCAAAATCAAGAATTAGCTGCTCCTCAACCTCTGAACCCGGAGAATGTATTGCCTCCTGTTGGAGCTACAATAAAATCGACCTCTCACCACTCTGCGGTCCCTTTCCCAGCTGAAAATCTGATGTAGGCAGTTCGGGAATTGAAAGCCCAATTTGAGGCCTTGAAGCATAAGGATCAGCTCAAGAAGTTGGGATTCAACCAGCCATACCCAGCTATCTGGGACGAGATCCCTTTCCCACCAAAATATAAACCACAAGCTATGGTTTTGTTTGAGGGAAAGACGTCACCAAGCCATTACATGAACTACTTTAGCATGATGACAGTGTTGTTGCAGAGGAATGACGCCCTTCTCACTCGAGTGTTTAAAGGTTGTCTGTCTGGAGTGGCCTATCAATAGTACCATAGTCTAGCGGACAACTGCATTACTTCTTTTGAAGATTTCAAGACTCTGTTCTTCTTTCGATTCTACGAAAGAGGAATGGACATGTCTATGTCATCACTTATCGAAGTAAAGCAGAAGGAGAAAGAAAACGTTCGTACTTTTATTGAACATTTTCGTCAGGCTACTTTGCAGATGCCTCCCGGAGTTCCAGATTCTGCCTTGGTTGACATTTACAGGAAGAACCTTCTCCCGCTGATCTCAGTATTCACGGGACCATATCAGTTCCATGATTGGCCCTCATTTATCATATCAGCGGTAGCCGCTGAAGATAACAGTCGGAAGGCTCGTGACAATGGAATCATGATCTCTACCTCTAATAGAGGGAAGCGGTCATCCTCCAATAACGACCATACTCGTAGTTCCAAAGGAAAGGAAGCTCTGGCGATCAACACGTCCAGGCAACATACTCTAGTGACTACGTAGACGAATCCTGGGACTTCCAGGCCTAAAGAAGAATATTCTTTTGATGACGATGATATTCCGAGCATATTCGATTGTCTAGTAAAAAGTGGCAAGCTTACTCTCCCAGAGATAAAGCGGCCAAATGAAGTCGACAGTACCAATAACCCTAAGTACTGCATTTTCTACAGATACATACATCACCCCACAAAGGCATATTATGTACTAAAAAGGAAAATCCAGGAGTTGATCGATGCCAAGGCCATCACTCTGCGTAATAGCGAGAAGACGGTCACTGCCAACATGATCTCGCTCCAGTTTGGCAATCTGCCCCCTCAGGAAGTCCCGGATGGTGTGGTACCTATTCCACGGACAATAATGAATATTGTTAATCTCCCTCCTACCAGGGGTCAAAATCATGACTTAGTACCCCTAACTACCAAGCATGGGGAGATCTTGTGGGTCCACCCTGATGTGGTGTCAGAAATTGAGGAAGAGACTAAAGCTGCTAAAGCTAAGTCTAAAAAGAACTCAAGATGTAAACCATGTCATATGGTTGCAATATCCTCGACGTCGGATGAAGAGGCTTTGGAAACTGGAACCCGGTCAGGCAAAGCCTACCTCAAGGACTATGGAGGGAACCAGGGGGAATCGACGGCAGACACTTCAGCTGCCAAACCTCCAGAGCCTGAACCTGTTATACCAGAGGCAGGTCCTTCTAAACCAACTTCGCTGGACAAAGGCAAGCAGAAAGAAGTTCGTTTCGATAAACCTTGGAAGAATATTCAAAACAAAGGTTTAGAGAAACCTTATAACTTCGACATCTTGGCTCAGTTGGCTAATACTCCAACCAGATTATCCATTATTTAGCTACTTAGGCTATCCAAAGACACTCGTCAAGCCTTGAGTGAAGCGTTAATGCAAGCAGATGTATGCTTGACTCCGCTCAAATCCCCTGATAAAGAGCCTGTGGCATGTCCTCAATGCCATAGTATGATGGAAGTGGTCCCTAATATCACTTTCACTCAAGAGGACATGTTGTTGAAACATAACAAGCATGACAGGCCTCTTTATTACACCGGATATGTCGGCTCCATAGAGGTAGACCGGATCCACATAGATCCGAGATCGTCGATCAGCATTATCCCTCATAGTCTGCTAAGACCGTTGAGAATTCCTACAAGCGAACTGGCTTACACTACCACTACGATCGTGGGCTTTAATGCCAGAAAGAGCAAACCGTTGGAAAAGATTCGTTTGAGGATCCAGATTAGTGACCTTAGATCAGTGGCTACATGCTACGTCATTGATTCGGAAGTATCTTACAATATTTTGTTGGGCAGACCATGGATCCACGATCACAATATTGTTTCTTAAACTCTACATCAATGCTTCAAATATGTAGACGTCCAAGGGACAGTGAAAACAGAGTTTGCTGATCGTAACCCATTCAAAGGGGTTGAGTCCTACTATTTCGATGCTATGTTGTCAACCCAAGACTACATGAAGGAGGTGTCAGGCAAGACGGAAGAGGAATCCTACCAGGAGCTAGGAGAACCATCTACTGAGCAACCTTTGTCAATCTAGGTGAAATGGCGGACTACCCGTCCGAAAGTCATGGAACCCATGGCTATCTACTTGGACAAAACCAAATCGGGAGGAGGGAGTGATCCTCTAGTGATCACACTGAACCAGAAGCCCCCACCTTTGGTCATCAACCTTAGGCGCAACAAGTATCCGACTGATATAAATACAACCGAGAACGTGGTTTCTGATGATAATAAAGATTCTTTTTTCCAGTATACTAACGCTCAATTTCCTAATCAGAAATCCTTCCCCCATAATAATATAGAACCTATAGCACAAAAAATTTTGAAAGCTATAGACTTCTATTATCCATACGTGTGGGAAGTAGCGTCAACATCTAATGTCATCACGACATATGAGCCATATGAAGATTCTATCTTTGTTGTTCCACCTACTCGCAATGATCAACATCCAATAGTCTTCGGTCGCATGCGGAATAGACCAATTGTACAAGAAGATTCTCACAAATCTGATGCTGGGAAAATATAGGTTCACAAATATAGCCCACATGCTTTGAAGATTATGCAAAGCATGGGTTATGACTTGAAGTTGGAGCCAGGTCTCAGCTATGGAAAAGGCAGACGAATGTCGTTGCATGGTGACCCCTACTGTCAATAAAATTATTTCGGGCTAGGGTATACCACATCTCTTGCAACTTCGTACAACTCTGAGTTAACTGGGGAGACCATTTCCTCTCCTCAGGAGGGTTTTTTGTCCTCCGACTCATATGGTGAACTCGAACAGGTATTATCAGTAAATATGGTGTTGACAGATTCTCTCGAAGCAGAGGAACAAGAATCTGAATCGTTTGAAAATAAATTCTAGGCACATCAAATGGATACACAATTAGAATTCCGGTTCGAGCAAAGAGAACCACCCACTGAAGATAAAGTTATCCAAGTAAATGTTGGGGATAAATTCTCACCAAAGCCGATATTTATTAGTAACAATCTTTCCAAAGAAGAAAGGGAAGAAAAGATCTAGATGATAAAAGAATATATCAATGTCTTTGCGTAGAATTATGAGGATATGCCAGATCTTGATCCAAAAGTGGCTACCCATAAACTCAACATACTGCCCAATTCAAAGCCTGTAAAGCAACACCAACGTCGGTTCTGCCCGGATATGATGGATGCCATTGAAGCTGAAATCAGGAAACTAATAGCCTACGGGTTCATCCGGGAAGAACAACATCCTGATTGGGTCGCTAATGTTGTCCTGGTCATGAAAAAAAGTAGAAAAGTTCGCATTTGCATCGACTTTCGAGATCTAAATGCGGCCGCCCCAAGGATGAGTTCCCTCTTCCCATCACAGACGTCATGATCGATAATACGTGCGGCTTTGAGCGCATGTCTTTTATGGACGAATTTTCAGGATACAATCAGATTAAGATGAATCCTGAAGATGAGAAGCATACTGCCTTCCGTACACCATTGGGGGTATATTACTATACAGTCATGTCTTTTGGATTGAAGAATGCCGGGGCTACGTATCAACGAGCTATGAGTAACATATTTCATGAGCTTCTGCACAAAACGGTGGAATGTTACATAGACGATATTGCTGTCAAAAGCAACCTCAAGGATAATCACATCCAAGACTTGAAGACAGTATTCGAGTTGATTCGCCAACATCAACTCAAAATGAACCCCACAAAGTCCTTTCTTGGTGTATCCAGTGGCAAATTCCTGGAATTTGTTATTACAACTAAAGGCATTCAAGTTGACCCTGATAAAGTAAAAGCTATCCTGGAAATGCGACCGCCCCATAATCTGAGAGAACTCAGGGGATTTCAAGGTCGTCTAGCTTATATCAGGAGATTCATATCCAACCTCTCCGGAAGATGTCAGCCTTTTTCTCGTCTAATGAAGAAAGGTATGTCATTCGTATGGGACGAAGGCTGTCAGCAAGCGTTTAATGACATCAAATACTATCTTACTAATCCTCCAGTTCTGGTGCCTCCCGTCATAGGAAGACCATTTTTGCTGTATGTTCGAGCAATGGACCATTCTTTAGGGGCTCTCCTTGCACAGAAGAACAATGAGGACCACGAACAGGCTATTTACTATCTAAGTAGGATGATGGTCGGAGCTGAACACCGGTACAATCCAGTGGAAAAAGAATGCTTGGCCCTAATGTTTGCCATTCAGAAGATGCGACATTACGTGACGGGCCAAACTATTCATATCATCTCCAGAATCAATCCTCTTCGGGTATTAATGAATAAGCCGAGTGTTCTTAATTCCTGACTCGCGACTTGGGCAATACTACTGACACCATATGATATGGTGTACGTCCCTTAGAAGTCCATGAAAGGTCAAGCCTTGGCTGATTTCTTAGCTGCTCATCCAATTTTGGAAACCTCTAAACTATACGAGGACATCCCCGACGAAGTTGCAGAATATAATTCTGCAATGGAAGGTGACACATGGAAGCTATTCTTCGATGGTGCCTTCAGGACTGGTCCCAAGGGAAACGTGGTTTCAGGAGTAGGAATTATTCTGGTGACTTCTGATAAACTTGTCATCTATCGAGCATATTCTCTTAGCGAACCCTGCTCTAATAATGTGGCAGAGTATAATGCTCTACTAATCGGGCTTCAAGTCGCTAAAGAATTGGATGTTGAATACCTGGAAGCTTTTGGTGATTCTCAGCTGATCGTCAATCAGGTCAGAGGAATATATGAAGTCCGCAATCCAGACCTCATTCCTTATCACCAAACAACGATCGAGATAGCCATGTCTTTTAAAGGATTCTTCTTAGAGCATGTGCCTCGATCTCAAAATTTGGAAGCTGATGCTCTGGCCAGTCTAGCTGCTGATCTAGCTATTCCTATAAGAAGGCAAAATTCGGTGATCCTTCTTAACAGAGATTTATTCTGTGTAAAAAATAATTTTTATATAGAACGCAGCTACGCTATAAACACGGTTCCTCCTAAGAGAGACTGGAGAAGTCCCTTTATAGACTTCGCGTCATACGGAATCTTACCAGAAGATCCCGAAGAAGCAGTATCTATCAAGAGACGATCATTACGTTTCTATTTTGATGCTTCTTCACAAAGTCTATATCGCCGAACATACGATGGACAATTGTTACGATGTCTCTCTGATGATGATGCAAGGCGGGTTATCCGAGAAGCTCATGACGGGGTATGTGGAGCACATCAACCCGGTCCCAAGTTACAGGACCGTATCAGGAGGATGGAGTACTACTGGCCTACTATGATTGCAGATGTTGTAAAATATGCAAGATAATGCAAAGCCTGTCAGGTCTATACGGATTTCATACATCAGCCTTTTGAGTATTTACATCCTACTATTGCATCATGGCCCTTTGAAGCATGGGGTATGGATATCATTGGTCCTATTCATCCTTCGTCTTCTAGAGGACATCGGTTCATATTGACTATCACCGATTATTTCTCCAAATGGGCGGAGGCGATCCCTCTTGCTGAGGTAAAGACATCCAACGTGATCAGCTTTATCAAGTACCATATAATTTATCGCTTTGGGATACCCCGAAGGATAATTCATGACAATGGGCCTCAATTCATCAGCCAAGCATTTTACCGATTTTACAATAAGAATCGGATACAAAATATGGCCTCAACGGCATATAATCCTACTGCTAATGGTTAGGCGAAAGCCTTCAACAAAACCATCATCAAACACTTGAAGAAGTTCGTCTCTTCGAACAAAAGAGATTGGAATAAGAAGCTGGGGGAATGCCTCTGGGCATACCACACAACGGTACGAACACCAACGGGTTGTACCCTATTTTTATTAGTTTGCGGGTGTGAACCAGTTCTCCCCATTGAAGTCCAAATTCCATCACTCAGAATAGTAGTGGATAAGGAGTTGACTCGGGAAAATAATAATCAATTAAGGCTTCAAGAGCTAGAAGGATTATAAGAGAAATGCCGTCAAGCTCAACAACGCATTGCGTTCTACCAGACACGCATTTCCAGAGCTTTTAACCAAAAAGTGAAGGAAAGAGTGTTCAAAGTTGGTGAGCTAGTTTTAGCTGTGAAGAGGCCAATGATTATTATGCACAAAAGTAAGGGCAAATTCTAGCCCAAATGGGAGGGCCCTTATGTGATGGAAACGATGTTTTCAAATGGTGCTTACAGATTAGCCAAGCCTAATAGAGATTTGATAATGGCTCCTATCAACGGCAAATTCCTGAAGAAGTACTATGCTTAATCTCCCTTGCGTTAACGTAGTATGATGAAGATCTCATTTTGACGATACTACGTACAAAGAGTGGTTGGATCATATTCTATCATGTCCATATAACCTCTGAGTAGATATGTTTAACTAATTTGAAACTTCAAAACCTATCACGTCCATATTATCTCTGATAGTGTTTTGTATACAAATTCAGTTGGAGCATATTCTATCATGTCCATATAACCTCTGAATAGATATATCTAGCTGAACCCTACTAAAAGTATATCATGTCCATATTACCTTTGATATCACTTTCATCCTAGCCTATCATTTATATTCTAAAATAATGGGTCTACAAAGTCAAGAGAAGTATCTTTATTATCTCTGGGAATAGCAAATTACAGAAGAAGCAAAAAGGTACATCATTGGGGAGGAGCCGTTAAATCACGAATCTGTTGTGCCAAAGTCGCTATCCTCTCATTCCTAGACTTCAAGATGTTAGCACGAGTCCGCTCCAGCCTTGCTTTTTTATCACTCAAGAAAGATAGTTCAGACAGAGAATTAACAAAACTTGCGTGGATGACACCCACATGTGTCAAGTTCTGCTGAGCTGTCTTCACTTGGCCCTCAAATACATTATGAACTACCGATGTCTTGAGAAGCCTCTCCCTTACCTGAGCGAGTTCAGCTTCCAATTCTTGAACCCTCACTTTATTTCCCTCACATTCGGCCTGGCACTTAGCTAGCTGAGGAATAACCTCCACCAAGACAGCCTGCTCTTTATCCATCTCTTGTTGCTGTTCCTGGATGGATTTGTTTAGAGATTCTATTTGTTCAGCAAGTTCTGCAGTTAAGGAGTCATACTCAGCTTGAACCAGATCGTCGATGCTGTCTTGGGATAGTTGCAAATATTCGTTAATGGGTTGTTCTAAACCATTAACTATTTGCTCTAGCGCATCAGCTCTTTCAGCGTCATTGAAATTTCTAATCGGCGCTATTGTAAGCTGGAAGGACGTCTTCAGAGCATCAAAGCCTAGGTTCTTCTCCAGCATCATGGATATCAATTCTTTCGAAGTGCGGTAGAATATGCTAGTGTATTGTTCAACTAGAATAGCAAAGATCGGATGCACGCTGGGAGTGGCTGCAATACCAGTAAATCTCCTTTCTGGAATGACTGCAGAGGATGTTGCCACAGTCGTTGATTCAACGGATGGCACGACAAAAGAAGGGACTCCAGCAACGGTTGAAGTTGCTGGTATACTCGACGAAGGAGGCACGGACGAGATGGTTGGTTCATCCTCCTCTGATGTTATTTGAATTGCCACTAGCGGGATGACACCCGAGAATGTTGCGG
>JAYESA010000016.1:103914790-104279408 GCA_036927795.1 Iris macrosiphon | reverse complement strand
GTTGTCGCTTTTCAAATATTTTGGCATCAGAAACAACTTTTGACATTATGTAGGACGCTAATATCAAATGTTGTCTCCAAATTGAATTGACTTTTCAAAAAATAATAATAAGATGTTATCAAACAACCTTAAACAACTTTCCAAGAAAATTAGCAGAAGCAAAGTCCAATAAAAAAAAAATCACAAACCAAGCCTGAGCTTTGAACTCGAGAGCTTTTGATATTAGTTGCATGATCAAGTCTGAAACCTGCTAATTCATCGTAAATTAGGGGTCTTTGATTGGCCCATATATTTCATCACAAACTATATAAGAAAAGTAAAAGTAATTTTTTATAATTTATTAAATTTTACATAAGCGCATCTTTACAATTTTATGTCAAGACAAGATACATACAGGTCTAGTGACTCTAGTCAATACTATGCATAGGATTTGCCTTGATCCAAACCCTACATGTTGTTATGACATTATTGAACATAGAATCTAAACCAAGTGACTCTATGTCAAGATCTCCGTGTAAAAAAAAAAAAAAAAAAAACCTTTTGGGTAGTATGTCATTGCTTTTAAAAACAATAATGCTAAGTTTACTACCAAATGCTCCCCCCCCCCCCCCCCCTTTCGAAACCGGGTCCCACCTCTCCCCCCTTCTCCAATGGATGTCACGTGGCGGCTGTAAGAGGGTTGTATGCATTTGGTTGTAGTCATAGTATAGCCCTTTTAAAAATGCAGAAAAATACACACCCAAGTTTTGAAAAGAATTCTAGGAAATCCTAGAGTAGGACTGAACGTTGGGTTTATTTGGTTTAAATTAAGAAGAAGAAAAAATAGTCAAAACCGAATAAATTAAAATTCTAAAAATCAAAATTAAAACTGAACCAAAATGAGCCAAATCGAACCAAATTGATCCGATAATCGGATCGATTTGTTCGTTTGGATTGTTTTACTATTCGATGAATTGGACTCAAAGATAAGACTTTAGTTTATTTATATATTAAAAAATACAATTTTTCAAAAATATACACACAGTTTATAATATTTATATAATTTTATTAGTCTTATTCGATTTTCAATTGTGGGTGTTAAGATTTTTTTTTTTTTGGCACAAAGGCCCCAGCTCCTGCGCCCCCGCGGTTTGATCCCTGGATCTCCTCGCTCGTGTCACGTTGCGTGGGTGTTAATAAAATATACATAAAATCTTTCCGTCTTTTTATTAAAATCAAAATCCAAAATTAAAACCAAAAAAAATTTGTTAGATATTCCCAAAGCGAAAATCAAAGCGAAACCGAATTGTTTCCAAACCTGACCCAAATCTTTATTTGGTTCGGTTCGGTTCGGTTCTGTCCAAACTCACCACCAACCCTATAATGGAAGTAGTGGCGTTTCCGTAATATCATTATGCAACAAGGAGCAGCCCTGATGTATATATTTGTCCGCTCCAATCTCTGTCACAAAAAGAAAAGAAAGAGAGAGAGAGAGAGAGAGAGAGAGAGAGAGAAACCCTAGAAAAGGATGAAGACGACTATATCGCTGGATGGAGTAAGGGATAAGAACGTGATGCAGCTGAAGAAGCTGAACACGGCTCTCTTCCCGGTCCGGTACAACGAAAAGTACTACGCCGACGCGCTGTCCTCCGGCGACTTCACTAAGCTAGGTCATAATCTTCTCCCGTTGATTTTGTTTTCCTTTTTTTAGGGTTAGGGTTTCGTTTCTTCTCGTTTTGGCAAGATTGAGAAAGTCTTGAGTCGCATTGATTGTTTATGCAGCCTATTACAACGACATTTGCGTCGGAGCGATCGCTTGCCGGATTGAGAAGAAGGAAGGAGGGGCGGTTAGGGTTTACATCATGACCCTCGGGGTCCTCGCCCCGTACCGCGGATTAGGGATTGGTAATTTCATTTTCTGACCCTTTTTGAAGTTTTGGGGGAATTGTCGATAGCTAATGTTGTTTTTGTTTCTGACAAAAAAGAAAGCTGTGATTTTGATGTTATTAAGTAGGCTTTCGATAACCAATGTCGCACGGAAACGAATACGGCACTATACGTCCACGGCATTGATTTTGGCATGTCATTGTGTTTTGGAGTGTCTGCGTCATGTATGATACGTCTCCAACAATAGGCAAGACAAAAATAGTTGAAAAACCTTCCGGAATGTATTTATTGACTTTGCTTTATTTAATTGATAGCCCTGCTAACCAACATGAAAGAGCCTTCTGTTTGACCAAGTTTGTTTCGGAACTTGTGTTGCCACAAGAAGGTGAGGAGGGTGTATAGAGGAGAGGATTATAACTAGATTTGTTGCATGTTGTTGTTATTATTGTTACTTGTCGTACTGATCCACTGTTGCTGCTGTTCTCATCGCCAACATTGGAGGGTGCCCCAACCCCATACAAGGAAATCGGGGGAATGCCATGGTCTGATGGTCAAATCCTCCACAATCCAGAGGAAGGTTTAGGTCACAAACTGATAGGAGGAACCCACATTGCGAATCTTTATTCCTTAGCCAACCTTCCCATTTCAAATTCCAGGGCCCGTGTATATTGCACCAAATCCCAAATAAACTCGTTTCATGGCCATTGGGAGGAAGAGTCGCGACAGGAATACCTCTTGCTATCATGCGACCTATGTCGAACACCGAGAAAAAGGAACATAGCACCTTTTATACTTGCACAATTTTCCAGAATATCCAAATGACACAGTCACGGCCTGTAGTATGATGTGCAAGGTTAATGGTGGTTGATAATAGTTGGACTAAAGTTTTGAATATTTTGTTCTAAAAGAAAAATATCACCACACAGAATGTTAATGGTGTATACTAGAGCATTATCTTGCCTTTTCTCCGTCACACCATCTTTGCACCTGCATGAAATGCAACACACTTATGCTTTTATTAGTTAGTAATACAATTTTGATGCCACTTAGTCTTCCACCAATGGTCATTAAAATAGGTCCTAGTAGATTGTCCTAGATTGACAATTTTGACACCCAAATGACTCTTAAAAATGATATCATGGCCTTGTCAAAAAATTTGAACTCATATTATGGGCTTCCTATCTTTATATTGTATTGCCACTTGTAAGCATTCAAAAGCAAAGAAAACCCATGGCTCTGTTCTTAGCATGGTTCGTAGTGTAGATATCGGAATCAGTATTGGACCTTTCCTACGAGAATTATGATCGACAGTATCGGCGGTTTCAGATCAGTGTCAGATTTTTTGATATCGGAATGCAAATAATTAGTAAATTATTAAAATTCTAGAAAAAATATTTTATACATTTATGCATAATTTTAAATATTTCTTGTGTTGTTTCTTAGTAGTTTTGAATTTGAATGAAATAGTAGTCACCATTGCCAATTGATTTACCTACGATAGATGAGTTTTCTTTTTTTTTAATGTTTTTACAATCTTACTATATTTTTACATCCTTGTTGATTAGTTTTTGTCGTTCAATTTTTTTTTGCCGAATTGAGTGAAAGAGAACCCCCCAATGTTGGTATCAGTCAGTATCTGTATCGGTTGTGTCGGATTGGGACATGCCAAACTCTACTGATATCGGCTGTATAGGATTGGTATTGACCAATACTGCAAACTATAGTTGTTAGTCATTGGAATTTGTCAATTCTAAGGCTAAATCCTTGAAACTCGTCCGTAGCACTTTATATTCATTCGTCCTTGTAGTTCAGGTGCATGATCTATGGTTACAATCATGCATAAGCACTCTCGAGTGCTAAGGTCCTCTAAACCTAAAGCCTAGGAGCGAAGCACATACACGATGTGTACACGGCTAAGAAAATAAACACATGCAAAATATAACAATATGTATAGGTCGTAAATATTACCTATTTCATAGTCAGCTAATGAAAAACACTATATTAATTCTATTGAGGAGATGTTTACTATCACGCCATGGCACGACAGGGCCGGAACGTCCTCGCTTGGGCGTGATATCACGTGAGTCTGAGTTGCACTCGCGCAAGGCCAGGTTCGAACATGCGTTTGGTTTGCTAATGTCACAGAGTCGCACAGATAGTCCCCAATACAGCGGAAGTTTGATAACTAGTTCACAAGGTCGTCATAGTGGAAGCATTGAATAAACACAAATATGAAATAAAATCAAAACGCTTTATTGATGTAGAAATAATTTTATGAGCAGCGTTAGGCCGAGATTACAAGTCGCTCATGCTCTCTCTCGAAACAATAAAAGCGTGCCAAGAGACTTACAACTGTGGAATGATAACATAGGCGATGTTCCAACATTATGTCATGTATATGTATATGTATCATAGTTTAAAGTATCGGCCGATACCGATCCGATACGGCCGATACCGATACAGTTTGGCATGTCCCGATCCGATACCGACCGATACCCGATACTGACCGATACCGACATTAGAGGTCTCTTTTCCAGTCAATTCGGCAAAAAAAATTGAATTAAAAAGACCAATTAGAAATGATGTAAAAGCATAGTAAGGTTGTAAAAACATATAAAAGAGGAAAACTTATCTATCGCATATAAATCAATCGACAAGGATGACTACTATTTCATTCAATATCAAAAATACTAAGAAACAATACTGAAAATACTTTAAATTATGCATAAATGTATAAAATATATTCTCTAAAATGTTAATAATTTACTAATAGTTGTTTGCTTTCCGATACCGAAAAATCCGATACTCCGATCTGAAACTGCCGATACTACCGATATCGTCGATCCCGATACTCATAGGAATGGTCCGATACCGATTCCGATACCGATACTTTGAACCTTGATATGTATATGTGCGCCTCTGCTCCGGACGCAACGTTCCAAGACTCCAGAGTTAGCTCCACGCCTTAGCGCGCACGAAGAGATCCTTCGCACCGAACGAGGTTTTCCCGCACCCTGCATGCAACCTGGTGGGTTATCAGTACATTGAATGCATTTGTGGGAAGGCTTCTCGTCCGCTCAACAAATCCAAACATGTTCATATATGTTCTGTGCACCATCTACTATGTTGTATTTCTAGTCTTGCCTTAGAATCAGTTTTATGACATAAGATACAAAGCCTAACTCGTATTGCATAAACAGTGTCGTATAAGATATAAGTAACAAGGCGCGAGTTACCAACTTACCATTCCTTCTTCCCTGTCTAAGATAAATCAAGTTAACCAAGCACGAATTTAAAATGAGATCAAAAGATTGCATAAGCCAACACAAGTGTTATGAGCGCGTTATCGACTCGGGTGAACGAGTTACTCAGGTACTCAGATTTCGTTATACTCATATTTCGTTATATTGAGATTATTCAGATTTCGGGTGAACGAGATTATTCAGATTTCTTGTTTCAAGACTAATACGAGCCCATACGCGGGTTGTCGCCACGTATGCAATGATTCATGACGATACTTCAATAATACTTTGATGATACTTGATGAGTCATCATGGACTAGATATAATCTCGGGACGGGAATGAAATGCAACACAGGTAGTGAGCCCCGCTACACAACTCCTCGCCCGAAGCAAATGACTATCCAATTGTGCCTAGATATAGTTCAAATCCTCAAGCCTAAGTCTATTCACCTTTGTTACGTTCCCTATCATCGAGTTCGTCTGCATAATTCTCGAATATGTTAGGCCCTGATCTCCCGCGAGTTCGATCATCCCCGCTGGACGAGAAATTACCACGCCAACGCTCCCGCGGAAAAATTGTTCTCATCTGTGCCTGATGTCGAGTGTTATCTTTCGAACTAGATCTAGGACGCTCGCCCAAACTCAGGATTACATCTGTTATCGCCTATCAAATCATCGAACCGCAAATTCTTTACCTTGTATCAATCCGTGCCATCTTTCAACTATCGATATCGTTCCAACTCTTCAAATTAGAAAATACATCCATACTCAAGCTAACTTCTATCGAGCGATATTCTACTAAACCCAAATTTTCATGCACGTTGTCCTTCGTTCGCGCTATCGTTCTAATCAGGCTAACTTCGATCGCATCATTGAGTATTCCGTCTCAACTTAAGTTTTAATCTATTTGATTCAATTCAAAATAGCTCGTACGATCCATTAAGTTTCCTTGATCGAGATCCCTATTCATTTCCATTATGAATCCTTATTCGATATAAGCCTTATCACTTACTCAACACATTCTCAATCGTTTGAACCAAATCTCGCACGATACCTTCGAGTTCACTACTAAATAGGCATTACTTATGCTAAGGTTTTGCACAATCACATCGCTTGCTGACAGACTCATTGCTATCCCGAAATCTTCGATTCGCTCGAACATTTCCAAAATGATCCATACACCACTCAAGGTTCGAGCTATTCGACAAATCCTCGAAACTCACTCTAAATCCTCGAAACTCACTCTATCCTCAAATTGCTTATTCGTTTCTGAGCTATCACATACACCACTCAGGAATCGAGTCATCCAAATAAATCCCCAACCGCGTTAACATCGTTTAACCGCATCTCCATCCAACTCGTTTCTTAAAACTCATGCACGATCCCCTTTTGCGTTGCCTTGCGAAATCTTAATCTCGTATATACCTCAATCGATAGTCATCCACGCAAACCATATTTAATTCATAACTTATCGACACAAGTATACATTCGAACCATTCCTCGAGATCCAAGCACGATCCACTTTATCCGCTTTAGTGATAATCTGACGTCTCTATTGATTTTCATTGTAAGTTTGACTTAACCTAATCCGAATTATATTCAATTTTCGCTCGCAAACTCGCTCGCACCAAAGGGTCTTGGCCCGCGATACTCAACACAACTTAGCCGAAAGGCTGTGTGCATAGCAGCATAGCTATCCTGACCGAACAATATTCTAATATCGCATACTAATGCGCTTAGTATTTGTGTAAAGGTATTTGGGTTCGCACAAAACTTGCCAATTCTAGCACGAGTCTATTTCCACGAAGTCCGACACAGCTCGACACAATGGTCTTCATATAACTATCTCGTTCAACCAATCATTCACATGCACTTGTTGAAAATATTTAGACTCTTTGTATAGGACATCCCAACGGGACAACGAGAGAGCGTATATACATAACCCACAAACGAGCTTTAAAAAATGAGAGAATTGATACGAAGTCCAAGGACGTAAAGCCGTGCTCTGATACCAATATGTCACGCCCCCGGCCCGACAAGACCGGAACGTCCTCGCTTGGGCGTGATGCTGCACGAGCCTGAGTTGCACTCGTGCAAGGCCAGGTCCGAATAGACGTTTGTTTTGCTAATGCCACAGAGTCGCACAGATAGTCCCCAATGCAACGAAAGTTTGATAACTAGTTCACAGGGTCGTCATAGCGAAAGCATTGCATAAACACAAGTATGAAATGAAATCAAAACTCTTTATTGATGTAGAAATAATTTTACAGCAGCGCTAGGCCGGGATTACAAGTCGCTCATGCGCTCTCTCTCGAAACAATAATAAAAGCGTGCCAAGAGACTTACAACTGTGGAATGATAACATAGGCGATGTTCCAACATTATGTCATGTATATGTGCTTTAGTTCTGGACGCAACGCTCCAAGGCATCCAGAGTTAGTTCCACGCCTTAGCGCGCACGAAGAGATCCTCCGCACCAACGAGGATTTTTCGCATCATGTATGCAACCTGGTGGGTTATTAGTACATTGAATGCACTGGTGGGGAGGCTTCTCGTCCGCTCAACAAATCCAAACACGTTCATATAAGTTCTGTGCACCATCTATCATATTGTATTTCTAGTCTTGCTTTAGGATCAGTTTCATAGCATAAGATACAAAGCCTAACTCGTATTGTAGAAACAGAGTGTCGCATAAGATATAAGTAACACGACGCGACTTACCAACTTACCATTCGTTCTTCCCTTTCTAAGATAAATCAAGTTAATCAAGCACGAATTTAAAATGAGATCAAAAGATCGCATAAGCCAACACAAGTGTTATGAGTACGTTATCGACTCGGATGAACGAGTTACTTAGATTTCGTTGTACTCATATTTCGTTATATTCATATATGTTACTCAGATTATTCAGATTTCTTGTTTCAAGACCAATACGAGCCCATACGCCGGTTGCCGCCACGTATGCAATGATTCATGACGATACTTTAAGAATACTTTGATGATACTTGATGAGCCATCATGGACTAGATATAGTCTCGGGACGGGAATGGGAATGCAACGCAGGTAGTGAGCCCCGCTACACGACTCCCCGTCCGAAGCAAACGACTATCCGATTGTTCTTGACCGGTTCGGATCGGCTCCGATGCCCCGGCGCATCGTCCACGGGAACCATAAGCCTGTGCGCAGGTAGTCCATGACCATTGATGATCAACACTAAGTTATTATTATATACAACATTTTAAGACCTTTGAATGAACATAACTACTTGACACAGTGTGGATGCATATACTCGTTCAAGCAATCTCAAGATAATGTGTGTTCTATTCAATGCATAATTATGCTGAAGTTTTATTACTTATTGCAGCTCTTGTTTTGGGAGTTACCTTGGCGACCCAACGGTCCCGAAGCCTTTCGATATTTTCCATTACTTGGCTTGGAAACGACTATTTTGATAGTCTTCCTACCTCAAGTGAGTGAACCATAATTATGTGAAGTGTATCGATTCGTGGCATGATCTTTACTACGAGTATTGAAATCGTGCGAAGATATATACTACGACGGATAGAGGGAACTCTATTCACAATATGAAACGCATATGAAATTTCTATATTTCTAGCAGCATGTTACATTCCAAGTTCTATGCAAGTAATACAAGACGGGATTATTTTCTTAGCTAGGTGCGTTGAGTTCATTTTATTAGCATGCAACAGATGATTTGTCTAGCAACTAGCATGTATCGTCCAAATTATTAGGTGTGCAGGCCAAGCAAAGACGGGTTCATCGTAGCCACCCACCTTAGCGATGGATTGCATCGGCCGAGCGAGACTCCGAGCGCGCCTTTGAAAGTCTAAGTCTGAACTTCTGAAGGACCAAGTCTGAATTCTTTTCCATCAAGCGAGTCTTCTCGTCGAGCTTAGCGGGACGAGTCATCGCACTTGCGTCGTTTGAATCGGCTCTCCGCACTGAGCGGAGTGGATCGTTATATTTACTGTTACGACTAGATGTTGGCTTCTGAGGAGAAGAAGTGGTGATTGTTGGAGGAGATAGTCTTGGAGGCGGCGAATGCTTGAGAAGATGATTGTGGGACAGTGTCAGTGACGGCGAGGAGCTATTGTGACAAGATCTGTAGGAGAGAGAGAGAGAGAGAGAGAGAGAGAGAGAGAGAGGAGGTGATATTTGGTTTACGTTTGAAATAAAGCATTTGCCATTTCCATTGGCCTTTTTGCTAAAATGTCAAACGGAACCTTGTTTGGCTCCTAAGTGTTTACAATATTTGCCATGCAAAAAATGACGAAAAAGGAAAATACCAAGAGCTCAAAGAGGCACTAGTCAGTGTTTTTCCGTCTAAAATAGAGCTTTTGCCGTTAAAATTTGAAGCAAACTGCAGAGGTTACGGCATTTTAGTTAGTTAATGGGTTGAATCTCGGCCAATTTTTAGAATAGCGCTATGGTAAAATTCTAACAGAACTCAACTGAGTTGGGTTAGAATTGATTTTGAATTGAACTCTAAAGGACTTTCAAATGAACATTTTTCTTTGCAGGTGCGTGCCTAATGCCTATGCACCTCGCTGCATCGTGTAAGGCTTGTGCCTAGGCTGCACTGTTGCCATTGCCTTGTGCTTTCAATGAAGCAATGTGCTATTCTACGCTTTAGCACACTTAGCCCCTAGGTGTGCTTTTAACAACTATGTAAATATGTCTAGTTAATCACTAAGGATTATCCTACTTGTTAATAAAAATACTTTACTATTTATTCCTAATAATTTCATTATCATTGTTTAACATTATTTTTTGCTTGCTATATACCCTAGACCATTAGAGCATCCGAGACAATAATGTTGATCATCATTAGAAGTCTAATGCCTCGCCATGATTGACCGTAGTTCTAGTAAAGATATAATTTGGATCATACATATTAGTGAATCTCCATTTGCGACATTGAATTAGCTTAATAGTTAAAAAAAGTATTGTCGACCCCTTAACAAAATGTCTTTCTAGGAGCTAAATCCTTTGTTGACCTCTAAATTATTTATAAGGTAGACATGCCAATTTTATGTCTCATAATGTACAACCTTTTAAAAAGATGCCAGTCCGCTGCCTCCGCATCTCATATATGTTAGAGCCTAGCCACAAGGATTTAGGCAAATTGGTCATTAGGCGTGCGCCCTCATGATGCCTAATTTTGCAAGAATTTGAGTTCAGTCCACACATATCAACAGGAAAAAATGCTCAAACCAAACCTAACACATGAAATAAAATAGGAAAAGAATTTTATATTCCTAATTATTACTCTCTCATTATCTCCAAATCGACTCCTCTTCTCACTTTTGTTGTTCAATTCTCTCAACATGAGAGCAAGTTATTGATGATTAGAACCTATAGGTGTTAACTGGGCCAGGCCGCCCCGGACCCAGGTTTCCCGAGTCTGGGTAGGGCCGTGCTAACCGGTCTTTAGCAGCGAACCGGGCCGGACCGGACCGGGCTGGGCTGGAGATAAAAGTCCTAAATCCAGACCTGGCTTAGACCCGGGTAGCTTCGGTCCGGACTAAGTTTGGCCCAGCCCGCAGGCCCATTCAATTACAAAAATATATATTAAACTTTAGTGTGTGTGTGTGTGTGTGTATATATATATATATATATATATATGGCTTGGGTTTCAACCGGGCCCTTGACTTGATCGTGATGGGCTTTTGGGCCTGGGAGGAAAAATCAGGTAAAATCCGTTAGGGCGACCGGGCAAGGTCTGCGGGCTTGGGGAGTAGGGGGCAAACTCAGCCCGACCCTTATCTATCAGTAGGTCGGGTCAGGCCGTTGACTGGGCCTTCGCCGACCCAGCTCGGGTTTGACCAGGGCTGGCATGCATAACACCTTGATTAGAACCCTACACGACAACCCATAGTCCCAATCATAAACTGCATGTTTGTCTCAAGTGCCTTAAGGTGTTATGTGGGATGGGTGGCCCGAAGTCCGCTATGGGACCGACCCGGTTAAACTCGATCGGGTGGCTGAGTCGGACCATTGACCGGACTTTGGCCGGCCCAACTCTGGATTTGACCGAGCCGGTCCCAGGACAGGCTTCGTGCCATCCGACACACACCTTGATTAGAACCCCACATTATCACACGACAACCCATAGTTCCAATCATAAACTACATGTTTGTCTTAAGTGCGTCTAGGTGTTATGCGGCCCCAAGTCCGCCATGGAATTGGTCCGGTTAAACCCGAGGTGGGCAGTCCCAAACCCGGTCAACGATCCGGCCCACCCCACTACTAGATCAAGATCGGATTGGGTTTGCCAACCCCCACAACCCCACACCCCAAGGTCCGCATATCTTGTTCATTCACCCTAACAGGTCGAGCCGGTTTTTCTCTCGCAGGCCCGTCCGTTCACCCTAACAGGTCGAGCTGGTTTTCCCCTCGTAGGCCCATCCGGTCAAAGGACCGTTATATATATATATATATATATATATATATATATATATATATATATATTTATGAAGAAAAAAAAATATGATTTGTGGGACTCGTATCCTGAATCGGATGAATGAACCCATTCCTTAACAACATTTTTTTACAGCAGTTTGTTGTTTTAAAAACATGTACATATAGTATATATACACTAAAGTTCTATGTTTTTTAATTGAATGGGTCTGCGGACCAACACTAAGCGAAGCTAACTGGGCTAGGTTTGGGGTTTTGATCTCCAACTTGACTCGTTGCTCAAGACCGGGCTGGCCTGACCCAGACCCTGTCAAATCTGGGTTCGGGTTGGCCCGGCCTAGTTAACACCTATATAAGTGCCCTACTGCACAAAACAAGATTTCAGTCTTGAAACCCAGCCTCACCATCTTGAGGCCCCACTTATGTCTTTTGTGGCTTTATTAACAGTCTTCTTAACAAGCTTGATAATATACCTTACAGGGCCATTTGTTCAATGTTATGTAAAACCACAATTTCATGTGTGCTATGCAAATATTATGCTCAAAAGGATCGCTTGTGCTGACTTATAAGTTAAATAGAGAAGTAGATGACAAAACCTACTTCTAGAGATGTACGTGCATGTAAAATTAGTTCTTAGTACGCTGCTCAAGTCTGGGCTGTCCTGACCCAGACCCGATCAAATCTGGGTCCCGGTCGGCCCGGCCTAGTTAACACCTATATAAGTGCCTACTGCACAAAACAAGATTTCAGTCTTGAAACCCAGCCTCGCCACCTTGACCCCACCTATGTCTTTTGTGGCTTTACTGTTTGTGTCTTCTTAACAAGCTTGATAACATATATACTTTGCAAGTTAGAAAGAAGTCATATGCAGATAATATACCTATTAAGAAGGCCATTTGTTCAATGTTATGTAAAACCACAATTTCAGACTTCTGAGGTAGAAATGTGTGCTATGCAAATATTATGCTCAAGAGGATCGCTTGTGCTGATTTATAAGTTAAATACATAAGTAGATGACGAAACCTACTTCTAGAGATATACGTACATGCAAAATTAGTAGTTCTCAGTTGCAAAATACTCTGATTTAGAGTGCTCATTTTACTTATGGGGGCATTACAGAAGAAAGATTCAACAGCCCTTTTACTTGGCCTTCTCACTTTTAAATAGTAGAGAGAAGGTTTCTTGAGTTGTAGGATGATAAAAATGTGGTAAATTTTGGTTGATGAGTTAGTGGATTATTTGAATGAGTTAATGCTCGAATGAGGCATAGCGCCTCTTCCCTTTAAGAAAGGCACCATTATATATATATATATATATATAGGGGTGTAACCGTATAGGGGCTTAGCCAGCTGGTCCCGAGGGACCGCAACTGTGCCCCCATGGAATTTTTTTTTTAATATATATATATGGTGGCGGTGACACCGTGGTCGAGGACGAGGCGCTTGGCAATGGAGAAGACGTGGCCCATGCTCAGGCTCGAGAGGAGGGCTACATGGGGAGCTCGGGCTTTTGCCATTGTTGGTTGTGATTAGTTTTTTTCTTGGAAGTGAAGTGTTAATCTGGAGAGGGTGTGATCAGCTAACCTAAGAAATATCTTGGGTCTTTGTTTGGTTTAATTGCTTTATTAATCTTATGGAGCTCTATTAGTTTAATATTAATGAGTAAAGCAAGGTCTTTTCTTTCGACAACTGTGTCAATAAATAATTGTGCAGTGATTGGGTGGGCATGGAACTCGGTACAAAAAAATTTCAATAGGATAACAAAGTTTCAACATATTAGCTACAAGGTAAAATGTTTATAGAATTTCTCAAGAAAATACATTGATTTACAAAGAAAATGCCATAGGCTATGGCTTTTTCTTCATTTTCAAAAAAAAAAAAAAATCAAAGAGGAAAAAAGAGAGATTAGCTCTATAAGGAGAATTACAGGGCATATTTTGTTAGGTGCAATAATTAATTGTAAAAGGTATTGTCTCCTTCATTTACAATAATAATGCATTATTTAACTTGCTATTAGTGCATACTAGTAGTTGTGCTCGTCCTTTGAACGTGTATTTTATGTTAATTTGTTACATAATAAGTTTTTTAGGGGATGTTGCATAATAAGTTATAATTATTTGAAGAAAATATTTATATTTTACCAACTTTTATTAGGCCATCTGTTTTTCCTTTTTCAAAAGTGAAAAAGTCATGTCTTAGGAAGATTGTTTTGCACAAATTGTTATAGCTAGATTATGCCCCACCTCCGGCATGCCCCTCTCTTCCTTTCAGAATCTCCGTCAACAAAAGAGCAGATGCTGCAAACGCGACAACAACAATAGAAAAGTGGCAACAAATTTGGCTTATATCTATCGAATTTCACCGTATCGATGTCTTTTAAAAAATTGCATTTATTCTCGTGCGCTCTTCGAATCGTGATGAGATTTGCGTCATTGGATGCGCAACGTCGAACTTGTTCTATGATGTAAGTTTCGTCCAGTTCTGAGACCGTCGACTGCGGGCCTGCGAGGGCTGACGCATTTCCATCGCTCCCTCTGGACGAAAATCCTGACTACACCACTAATATATATATATATATATATATATATATATATATATATATATATATATATACCTTTGAGGCGAGCATTTTCTTGGGTGAGGCCTTGGACATTACAAACGGTTTGTAGCATCTTGAGTGCCTTTTACATATCCTTTTTATGCTTACTTGACTGATGCTCCTGTTCTGACAGATAGAAATGATCTTTTGCATTCTGAATGTTACAGTATGTATAATAGATTTCTTTGGCATTTGTTAAGAAACTAAATTATTGTATAATATGCCATTGCTAATTGATCATCATGGTTCAGTAATTGAGTTTGTGAACTTGTCTTCTTGTCACTCTTCTCTTCGTCATACTACTTTCACTATCCTCTAGTTTTTCTTCCCGTACATAGTCAGTTCTACAATATTCACAGCCAACTTTCTTCCATCCAGGAAAAGTGGTGGTTTTAATTTTTTTGTCTAGCAACCGCTGAAGCTTGTCAATCTCGTCTTAATTCAAATGGATATGTTTTGAAGCTTTTGTTCTTGGCACGAAATGTTGCTTCTTGTTTGATTGTCTCGAGTCAACTAGTCTGACAGTAGTAACAGAATCTTACAATTATCATTAATAGCCTAGTCCTGTTAGTGTGCATGGTGTTCGGCCCAATTGGATATACGATATTGTGGGATCCTTTGATTATTGATCACCTGTTCTGATTTCCGCATGACATCGAAGTTAATCACTTGTTGGGGTATCTAAACAGTATAAGGTCTATCTCTACAGACACTATTCCAATGATTTTACCCTTCACGTAATCAGGTTTATATCCAGTCCTTTTGACAAACTATGGCACAAATCCTATCTCTATAGATGTTACTCCTTAAACACATCTATCCGATCAAGAGCTAACAGGAATTTGAAGTTTCAGATACTGTTATAGGCGTGTTCTAGGAGTATCAGTGCTCGGAACAGCCAAACATTGGAATCTCTCTTTGGATGTGTCCATCCTTGCAAAGTAATTAGAATTGCATCTTGAATCTGCCTTATACATTCAACGCCATTGAATGAGGTCAATTCAAAATGAAGAGCCACAAAATAGCATAAGTTTTTATAAATAGCTAAGGTGATAGTCCGACTCAATGTATTAAAAACCAGATTGAACCGGTGAACTCAAACCTTATCAGTTGAACCTTTGGTTGTGATAATTATTATTAACACACACACACACACACAAACACATACATTTATATATAATCAGAACCAGAAATGTACTATTAGACAGTTGAACTGTGACCGGGTCAGATGGTTCAATTGTTTTGAATAATCAGACCGCTGCAACCATTCAAGCTGTTCAACCATTCAAATTGAATCGAAAATATAGCCGGTTCACGGTTCAACCTCCCGTTCGAATCGGTTCTTAAAACACCAGTCCAACTCATACACTAGTTACCAAAATGTAGATGCCAAGAAGTCATAATGTTACCATGAATTTAATTCCATGTGATCCTCTTTGACCAATCATCTTCAATTTGTTTTCTTAAAAATGCTATTTCAAAACGAACTAGGAAGTATTCTTGATTGTTCCACATGTATCAACCTCAATAACCAAAAATTATCCATTATCATAACCCAAAATGCAGTACCTTGTCAATTTTTCTAATCTGTGTAAAGCCTTCCTCATTGACATCTTCTATTTTACATATTCGTCTATCTTGAATTCTTTATATCTTACTAAAAGTAGTATATGATAATATCGCTCTATATAAGAGTAGGATTTTTAATAGAAAAACAGTACATGGTTATATGATTATATTGTTGTAATATGAGAGTAGAAAGATAGAGAATAAGAATTAAGCACATTTGTTTCAACATATTCCATAGGGTTTAGGGTTTAAAGTTTAAACATGTGGCATTGACCTCATTCTGTGTACTAAGTCAGAATAATCAACATAAGTTGACCTTAGGATGAAGACCACAAGCACACAAGCAACATCGATCTTTCCTTTTTTGTCAGACAACTTCACATTTTGTGATTTTAGTTTCCTTCATATGCTCCTTTCTTCAGCTCCCCTCTTTGGAGACTTGGTTAGATTATGTTATTCTCGCTTCTCAAAATTTTCTTAGGTATACAACAATTTCTTCTATGGTTTGTAATCTAAGAAATTTCTTGTCTTTCCCCGAAGAATATTTGGATAGATCTCGACTATGGCAATATGTCGATGGATATCTAATTTGATTCCCATGTTCCTGTTATTCAAGCTAACAACTCTATCCTATTAGGCAAGCACTTAACAAATGCTCGTTGTGTTATCTCTAACATACAAGAATGCTCGTCTGAGGCTTTTCCTTTGTTGCTTCTTCCAGCTCCTTATTACATGTCTAGTTATTTGTTTTATATTTTCGTTCTAAGAAATTTCTTGCAATTTATTACATGCAGCTTTTATTGTTTGAAATTGGAACTAAATCATAAACATGCCTATCGGAATGGTTTTATTCAATTGGCTCCCGTTAAATTCATGAGCTCTTACATTGGAAGCTCAATCAGGTAAAGTCTGCATTCAAGTTGCTAGTTTCTGCTATGACTCTCCTTGATTGAAACTCTTCTCTGAGGTCTTGAAGATGAGAATAGTCGAGAGTATCAGAATAGTCAATAGTATCAAAATCCATAACATTGAAAGGGATGTACAAGGCTATGATTAGCACTACTTGATTACATGAAATGAATATAATTACCTTCTTCCAAAAAATAAAAGAAAAAAGAATAGTATCAATGAAGGCCATTTTACAATTTTCAAGGTTCAAAATTCAGTAATAAGTGAAGTCATTGACCTGCTTTATGCTCTTACATGTTCAGCCTTTCTTTGCATTCTTGTATCTAACATAATAGGTTAAAGAGCATACTTATATTGCCTTGTTAACTTAGTAGACTTCTTGACAACTTTTGAGGGACCTATCAAAATTTAGTATGAGCAATTCGTACTTGAAAGAGACTGAAGTCGGGATGGACTCGCTTTGCCTAACAGACTCTGATATGGCGACTCCATTTAGTGCCTACCATTAAGAGTGCTGAAGGACTCCAATAAAGAGCCATTCCACGGTTATTGTGACTCTATATTGGAGAACATTCGTCTGGAAGTTCACCAGTCTTCAATAGTATTCAATTGGGGGTGACCAATGAGTAATGATCAAATGATTGAGTCCTTGTTAGGTCCATTGCTTGGGCAAAACATTGGCTATTTATATACCCCTCAATGGTGGAAACTGTTATTCAGAGACAGGTTCAATTTCTATATCCAAGTTTTGCATTTGAAGACACCTTCTAATGTATGCTGCACCTTCCACATGCTCCCTTGATTGAATAGTCTTTGATAGGCTTATTAACCGCAGTTTCATCCGTGGCAAGGATCTACTGAGAATAGTCGTTATTCCATGTTCAAGCTAGTTTCTATCCATCTTCTTTTTTTCGTTGTATAATAAGATTAGACTTTATTGTGTTTTTCTGGCGGAATCAAAATGTGATGTATAGTATAATAAAGAAGTTCTAACGAACTTTCTTCACTACATTATCGTTTCCAAAACCTATTTGCTTATGTGAATATGAAGTCAAATTTAAGAGGCTTTTTTCCATTTGACTTGCAACTGACATACCCGCTTGACCTTCTGCAGGCACGAGGCTGTTGAATCATGTTCTAGATCTGTCTTCAAAGCAGAACATCTCAGAGGTCTATTTGCACGTTCAAACAAACAATGATGACGCCATTGCTTTCTACAAGAAATTTGGGTTCGAGATCACAGATACCATTCACAATTATTATACGAATATTACCCCACCTGATTGCTATGTGGTCAGTAAGGTTATTGCTCAAGTTAATCAAAAGAAATGAGTGCTCGGGCCTATTTGTATAAACCTAGATTTTGAGGAGGTGAAGGCATTTTAGGTGTTCAAACAATGAGAAACAAAAAAAAAAAATCCTGAGATCTACTTGATTGGCATTGGCTTTGTTAGCTGGTGCTATTTACATCGAATATGTGATTACCCCCTTCTACTGACTACCAAATATTTGCACTAGTATATGAGACTTAGTAAGCCTTACTAATATTTATCTATTGTTTATCTGACTTGTATGTTTTTTTTAATATTAAATATGCTTTACATTTGATCTGCTGCTGAAGGCATCTAGTAGTCCTTCACAAAATGGTTGAAAGAAACCATTTTCGGCTAATAAACAAACTGTAGTTGTTTATGTCAATCTCTTGGGTTGTATATACGTATTTATCATCATCCTTCCCGAAAAGATAGCCAAACAATAAAGACTTTGGAGTGCCTGCCCGAGTGCTCCAAATCTTTTCCTCCCGGGGCTGCTTGCTTGAGTGATTGTGCCCCTCTACAAGCAAAAACGCCTTCCCTTCTTTATATTATAGGCGTGTTGATTTTTCTTTCTTTCATGCTCTATCTGATCCGCGCCCAACAAAGGAAGTTTTTTCTCTGTGCCCGAGGTATGGAACCGCGTCGCTTTCGTCGGCTGTAGTTTCATGTTCAATCCGTACTTGGACAGCCGGTCAGAAATCCCACGTTCCATGAGCGAAGTATGTTTCTTTGATACCAGAAAGCATTGTTCAGATTTTTGATGGAGATTTCAGGTGGATCTTACATGAGATTAACCAGCTACACGCACATACACACGGATCTGTTTTCTGCTGATCATTTCAAGGAGTTTGTCATTACTACCTGACGATGCAGAACTAAAACATTTTTTTTTTTCCATCAAATAACTGTTATTCGGGTTCCCAATATCCCAAACTCTTCTAAGCTTTTCTAGCTTTGCTAAAAACAAAGAGAAGACGGTTCCAGCACATATATAAGAAGCTAATTTCTCGCCATCCCTAGTTTCATTATCAGTGAAATTTTCAGCGCTAAAAAAAACTCATCGCACCCATCCCAAGTTCTGAGAAAATTTTGCATAATTCACGACGTCATGAAACTTCATATAATTTGTTGTAGCCACCCATATGGTTGCACCTAGTGGTACAAACGAAAAAGAACAAAATCTCATAAATACTTTAAAATGTTCGCCAAGCTAGCCTTATGTCCTTGATACTACTTTGGATTATAGAAGACAACAAACATGTTCACCAGATTAATTAGTGTAACTAGTTTTTAAACCACAAGTTAGAACCCAAAATATACAACAAGAATCTCAACAGAGCTAAACAAGAAGGATAACATCAACTATATACACCAACACCTATCATCAAAACTAAGATGGACACACTGTTAAGAGCCAAATAAGATGCTTCTCTTTAAAAAGTTACAATGATACTCGAGCAGCTTTCCCATGTTTATCAGTTATGCGCTTGGTCCTGTTCGATGAAATCAAGGGCCTGCTCTTTTGAAACCACATTCACCTGGCTGACCCTGTTCTTGTGTGTTACACCATAGATCTTGTCGGCGACTTTCACAAGCTCTGGCCGGAATGTCGTGGTTATGAACTGAGTATTTGCCATATCAGCTAGACGACGGATCATATCTTTTCATACAATGAGTTAAAGATAACAGCATTAAACTAACAAATCAGGATGACAATCAAAATCACATCAGAAACATAATTACAACGATGTACTGTTAGTAAGATGGCAGACAATTTCGACAATTATGAAGCTACAGTGAACTTCGACAATTCTTAAGCTACAGTGAACTAAAGGTTTAAACTTTAAAGGGGCATGGTGAATTCTTAAAATGCCATGTGTACTATATAATGGTATATACAATGTCGATGGAGATAAAAACAATGAGATGCGGCAATCAATTGGATAGCCAAAAATTTGTACTAGTGAGCAATTAATTTGACGAGTGCATTAAATGTTATAACATAGAACTAGGTGGATACTTCCAACAGCAGTCCTGTATTGTGGATCAAGTGCTGCATCTATCTCATCAAACAGATAGAATGGAGCAGGATCACACCGTTGGATGGCAAAAATAAGTGTCAATGCCACAACGGTTTTCTGACCGCCAGACAGTTGCTTCATGGATTGAGTTTCACCTTGGCCAGTGAAAGAAACCTAACAGAAAGAGATCAGATATGTGAGGAAGCAGTAGATACATGGACATGCAACTAATATCTCCATGACCTATAACACATCTACCACATCTACTGGTAAAAAAACTATTTAAGGTGTCAAAGAACTCTCACATGAAAATAGGTCAAGTGGTTATGGAATGAACAGCTTTACAACGATGGTGTAATTGAGACCACATGCAATTACAACAAAGGTGTCAAAGAACTCTCTAATTATTTATCTTTTTACTGACCTAAAATTGAAGTCTACAGTAGCTTGGGAAATGCCGACATCACTGATATTGTAAAGCTGATTAAAAGATTTGTTATCTACTTGTACAGAAGGAATTATATATATCTGCGAAGAAAACATGCCTTCACTTTAACGCCAATATATTTCTCAACTCTTCCCTCAGGATCTGGATCACGAGGGCCATCCTCATCTTGATCGTCTTCAGCAAGGTCACCATCCTGCAAAAGGAAAAGGAGATTCAGGCCACCCAACAGATAGAAAATTATCACAGATTAATAGACAAACCAAATTGGCAACCAGAACTACTTTTATATAATCAAGCTATCCTGTAAGGAAAAGAAAAAAAAATGGATGCTCTTTTAGATACCAGAGGCTCACTGGTGGCCCTATATATGCAAAAGTTACTGGAAATACTTGAACCTAACAAAACATACATTCAACTGTACTCCAAAACCAAAAAACAGCCCACCCACTTCGTATTCAGCAAGACAGATTCATTGTTCTCCTAGATCCCAGAAGTTCACTTGTTTATTTCTATTACTGCTAGATTACAAGAAGATACTTGGGTTACTCATATACTAGTGTACATGAGGAGAATATTATGAAAAATTAATTCTTACAACTAGATGTCATCTGTGAATATGCAAAAATAAGCATGGGTATATTCAGTATCATGTCCATGTCGCCGTGCACATAGTATGTCATCACGTTCCGTCATAGTGTAGGGATGAGCATATCCTCTCTCTTCATTTATCTGACTATTATAGTGTAGAGAAAATTAGATCCATAAGTGCCTCTATGGAATAAATTGTCAGATGAAAATCATGAAATTGAATAGTGAAACTTGGAGTACATGAATCAAAAAAGAGCAAGACTTGAGTTCAAAACTAGGTGGATTTCCAGGCTGGCCGCCTCCTCTATCTCCAGATTTGAGATCTTCCACATACATATTGGATTGACATGCATATTACTGATATTGTCCAATAACCACTATTTAAAATAGCAAACATCTAAAATGAATCATTAACCGTATTAAGAATCTTGTAGTCTACATTTTTATGGACCATCTCCCCCTTATAAATTGCATCCTTTTGCATAGCCTCAAACCAAATTCACTTCGCCCTGCCCCTAGTTCTAGCAATTCCTTTACCAATTAATTAACTAGGATCCTACAACTCCCAACTGGTACATCTATTTGTTTCCATGGCACATGTGCAACCCATTTTTCTAAATTGACCACCAACTCCCTACAATTTTATTTATAATTGTATGTATTTTTGCAAGAAGCATCATGAAGTGCAGAAGGAAAATTGGTATAATCAGGAAATCCAGGATTCTAGCAGCTCCTTTGCCAACTACTGTAACTAATATGCTATATGCTATAAATCCCGACTGGTGCATCTATTTGTTTCCATTGCACATATGCCCAAACCATACTCGTGCCAAATTTCTAGCCAAGGTAGGTATGAGAGGATCAATCCATAAAACCTAGGTGAACAATTGATAGTAGGTAGACCTACATTTTACATTTTGGATATGCACTTTAAGCTCATGCGAGCACTATCCAAGTTTCCTTACCGAATTACGTTCCTCTCTCTATGACACATTAAACCAAAGAGTGAAAACCGATCCAATAAGGTCATGGAAAATCATATATAATCAGTGGCGTAACCAGGATTTGGGGGTGCAGCGGGGTCAAAATTGACTAGTAAACTTTTAATCCAACAAAAATTATAAAAATGTAAATTAAAATTTTTGTAAATCAATCACAAAATCATATTTTATATACCTAACATTGGTCGTTTATTCTAGTTTTCCTATTGTAGCTACTCTCTTTTTTCATTCAGTTCAAAATACCATTAGGATTAAAGTGCACATTTCTAACCCAATATAATCAGAACCCCTTAAACTTCAGTGTGATTCCAGCAAAGTCATACAAGGTCTTTTTGATCAATTTTAACCATTTGATCGAGAAAATTGTGTATCTTTTTACTTTTGACTTCATATTTTCTTAATCGAAGAATGTTATACTACCAAAAAAAATATATTCCATCTAATAGCAAATTAAATCTTAGCCATCTAAAAGAGAAAAATCAAGTATGGCATGAATCAATTAGGTAATGAACATTTAGGAATCATTTAAAAAATTTAGGACAGAAATCAAAAATATATTTAGAGATGTTACACGCGACAAGATAAAGGAAAAGAGATATAGACACACAAGTGAGAGAGACTCAAAGAGAAGAACAGCATGAAAAGAGTTTTTTTTCTTTGGTTGTGTCAATATATATATATATATATATATATATATATATGGGATATATATGGGGGCAGATCAAAATCTACCCCCCCCCCTCCACCATCGGATCGAAATGTGGGGGGGGGGGGGGAGTGGGGCCCGCGCGATCCGACGGTCAGGCCCGGCCCCGGCGCAGGGCAAACTGGGCCTCAGCCCAGGGCCTCAACTGAATGAGGGGCACCAATTTGTTGTAGCCCACAACTTAGGATTCAAATGAAAGTGATGGGTGTTTGCTATTTTTTTGCTGAACCAATTTTCCAGAAGTGTATTAATTAATTAAGGCTGTTTTTTGGAAGAAGAATCGACGGACATTTCTCTATCTGTTTGAGAAGATGAATAGACATAAGGTGCATTAATGATATTGGTACATTAATTATATTCTTTACAGAAAAAGATTGAGAAGAATCGTTATCTTCTCATTTTGGTTCTTTTCGTATATGTATTCAGCCATTCACCTATTACTCAGTTTCATCTTTCTCATCTCTCTTTTGTTATTTCTTCTTTCGTTTTTTGTTACATCTTCTTGTTTTCTACTTGGTGAACATAAAAAAGAAAAGAAAAGAAAAAATTTTGATTTGTCTATCAATTTTCAATTATGAGAAGCAAGTGTGTAAACTTTTATCGATGTTCGATCATGTTTCTTGATCGAATCCACTGTGTTTGAGATCCGCGGCTACACTTACTGGACTGGTCCGGCATCAACAACTCTCTGATCCCCGACTACTGGACTCGAGTCGTCGTTGGCAATACTCGCCGCTCCGGCGTCTCCAACCAGGCACTTGGTGTTACTCCGACCGTGGAGCCGACTGACCCCTACATCCGCACCTGATGGCAGCTCTTCCGCTCATGTGATGTTCCGACGGTCATCAGGGAATGTGAGAAAACTTTCCTCTTTCTTCTTTTCTTAGTTGTGATTTTTATCCTCCAAACAGTAGAGGCAAAGAGTGGTTTCTTGGGTTTGATGTGGTCAGAAACCTAAGAAATTGAGTTTACTTGGGTTTGGTGCTAGCAGAAAAAAAAAATAAGGAGCTTTTATGCTTTGGTTGATTCGGTATGGAGCTGTGAATTAATTTTAATGGACTGGAGGGCCAGAGATCGATTGAGAAATTTCTGAATTAAATTTAGAGTATTCAATGGAGTTGTCTTGATATTGGAAGCATTTGAAAATTTAATAAGCTGGGCCTTCACAATAATTAAACTATAGTTTAAGCCGATAGTAGGCCAGTGTAAATAAAATATGTATTTACCACTGGACAGAGTCCGTCCTATAATTGAATTTAACTGGAGCAGCACGATCCATGACAAAAATGTTGGGATAGTTATTGGTGATAAATAATCAAAATTTGAAAAGAAAAAAATAAGTATTATTTTGGGGATTAAAACCAAAAATTAAAGAGAAGTTCAGGAGTTTTTTGTTGTCTGAATTAGTTATTAACTGTGTATTTTAAGATTATTTATGATACACTGAACAATCAATTTGATTTTATTCTTTCTTGTATCTTGTTTGTATATGAATTATGTAAAAAAAAGCCAACTTCTAGTAATTTTGATCAGGAAAGTATGGTCAGCAAAAATCGAATTTATAAAGAATTGCTATTATTAATCGAGATATGCTAGAAAATAAATGTGAAAAAAGTGGTTTAACTTGGTTTAACTTTTTAGCTCATTGGAAGATTCGTAAGTAATATGTATATTGGTTATACGTTGTCATGTACTTTTTTGGAATTTTATTGTTATAAATAAATTTATTTATTGGAAAAAAATTGACATTTGTGAAAAATGAAGGGCACAATTTTTTTTCTTGTCCTGGGCCTAATAACCCTCAGGACCGGCCCTGCCGACGGTCAGGAGCGATGGGGCTCCGAATCCACTCCATATATATATATATATATATATATATATATATATATATATATATATATATATATATATAATTGAGTGGGGTCACATGACCCCACTTGCCTTGTGTTGGTTCCGCCAATGTATATATATAAATCACAATTAGCTGTCATTTCCGAAGTCCACACATATCAATTACAATTGTAAGTAGTGTAGGTATATAATAAGGTCCCATAACAATTTTTAGAAGTTAGAAGTAGAACCACATGGTACAATTTTATGTAATGTGTCAACAAGTGTGGAGATAATGCAATCAGATGTTTCAGAAGAAATTTCCTGCAAATAGTACCCAGCAGTGTAAGTGAAAATAACTATAAACGTACCTTTTTCTTCATCATAACCAAATAGCCATGGCCACCTTGCACAAGTTCTGAAAAGACTTCTCGAAAATGCCTTGCAACACCTTTGAAGGTGCGCTCAATTGATTCATCCTTCCGCTGATCTAAAACTGATATCAATTCTCTAATTTTCTGAAACATTACAATTTTGTTAGATCCCAGTGGCTTGTGGCTTGTAGAAACCAATGTGTTCTCTTTGAAGTTCTCTTTGAAGAACAGCATCGTGTGATGTTGAAAATAGAAAGCACCTGATCGCCTGAATCAAGTTCCGCTCGTCTTTTCTGTAGTTGCTCTCGTTGCTCAGTGAAGTTCATATATTGGTCCAGAGCCTTCTTGTTGACATGACTAAATTGTTGTAACTGTCCATTGCACTTATGAAGCATCTTCTGTAATTCTTTCATGTTTTTTCTCCTATACCTTCAGTAAATCATAGAGGAGACATGAATATCATACCTCAAATACAAATTAAAAAAGTTCTCAAGGAACATTATGTAACCACTATTAGAGTGCTTAAGCCACAGTTCAACATTTATGTGTAAGCTAGTAAAATCAAGTGTCCATTGACTTATTTGTATATTTTCTTCTTTGAATAATAGTTAATCACACATTGTCGGAACATACAGCAAAATATACAGAATTATGATTATCCTCATGTTGAAGACTGGGCTTTGCTGACAGTAATATATTTTACTATGATGTGCATAATTCGAGCTGAATGCGCCAACCTTTCTACATGCCAAAGCAGAATGCCAATATATCTTTTTGTTAACTAAGTTACATTTCCTTTGTTGAGTGTGTGGAGTTGAATGTGCCAAACATTTCTTTTCTTTAACTTAATTTGTGGTCCAATTCAGTGGCACTTACATGTAAGACTATTTGGAAAATTCACTCACGACTAAGGAACAAGAAAATATGAATTGCACTAGATAATAAAAATATTCATCGTAATCGTGAACTTCTTTCAGATTTCGCAGCACCCTATGCCCTTAACTCAAAGTTTCTAAATGCCAAAGCAGAAAGAATTATGATTCTTCTTATATTTTGATTTGAGTTTCATGATAATGTAATCAGAGTAAAGAATGACTAACAAAACATAGAGAAAAGAACATACTGATTTTAGCTGCAAGTAGAAAACATGCTATAATAGGGTTGTCTCAAAGAGTATTGCATTTTTTACTTCATATTGGATACAATGAAACATTGTATGAATTCAAATTATGCAGTTTCAGCCAATATCCTTTGGAATGATATTAGCAGGCTTATGTTTTAAAAAGCGCGCTTAAGCGTCGCTTAAGCGGTTTTGGAGATCTGGGCACCTCGCTTAGGGAAATCTCGCCCCAGAAAATGGACCCGCGCTTAGGTGGCGCTTAACAGCGCCTCGCCTACCGCTTGGCGCTGGAAAAAGCGCCAAGCCTTAAACCAATGGAAAAAAAAAATTTGCTTGACCATGGTATTTTGATGACTTTGTATTTTGATTATAGTATTTATATTGTGTCTTTGCTTGAATGATAATTGGTATTGTTATTCATGCATATACTAATAGGATTGTATGAAAAATAATATTTATGTGTATATAAAGTATTTTACATGTAGGTAGGTAAAAATGGGTGAAGCGCTAACTAAGCGCTTAGGCTTTGCTTGAATGATAATTGGTATTGTTATTCATGCATATACTAATAGGATTGTATGGAAAATATATTAAAATTTATGTGTATTTAGAGTATTTTACATGTAGGTAGGTAAAATTGGGTGAAGCGCTAACTTAGCACTTAGGAGACGCTTAAGTGCTGCTTAAGCGCGCTTAAGCAAGGCGCCAGCTTCATCGCCTCGCCTCGCCTCACACTTAATATAACATAGTTAGCAGGTCTAGTGAACATCAATGCAAGATTTAGTTGCAGAAGATGATAGGAACTAACAAAAACAATGATCATTCTTAGGATTGAAATCAACGAATAAAGCAAATAACACATCAAGAGCATCTACTTATATGAACCGTTGAGAGACTTATCCTAACTGTTACGATGACTGATATAATGATGTATAATGCAGCCAAAAATCTTGGGATAAAGTCTTTCTTGTTCCATTTTCTTAAAATACAATTTGTAAAATTTAATGCATTATAACATGAGTGAAATAGTCATAACAATCGCTTTGAATAAAATAAGGGGGCAAAATAAGGCCCTAGAATGTCATTATAACGCTGGGGAAAAACCCAGCATTAAAATGACATTCAAGACTGTCATTCAGCCCATTACAACAGCCCCTGCGCCGTTGGAACAGATGGAGCCCTCACATACAGAGACATTCTCTTACCGATATGACAGACAATAATGTTGAGAGGTGGGCCCATTACGCGCATAACCATTTGTAACACATGTTACAAGAATGATAAGTTTATTCCATAGCTTGCAGTATCGACCGGTTTGGCATATCCCGATCTGATACCGATCGATGTCAATACTAAACGGTACTGACCGATACTGACACTAGGAATCTCTTTCCAGTCAATTCAGTAAAGAAAATTGAACAAAAAAAACCAATCGGCAAGGGCATAAAATCATAGTAAGGTTGTAAAAGCATATAAATAAAGAAAACTTATGTATCATAGGTAAACCAACCAGCAAGGGTGGCTATTAAATTTCAAAAGTACTAAGCAACAGCACAAAAAATACTCAAAAATATGCCTAAATGTACAAAATATTTTTTCTAAATTTTTACAAATTCATAAACTCTGATCCGAAAATGCCAATACTGCCGATACCGATACTTACAGGAAGGGTCCGATACCGATAGTCAGAACCATGGTTTATTCATGTCCATACCCAAGCCCATGCGACTCATAGTTACACCCTAACAAAGCAATGTCCTATTTACTTTTAACAGGTGAAACCTTCTGTCAATCTCTAAAACCCCAACATCCAGCACGCTGAAAGAAACACTCTACTTTCTCAATCATAAACAGAAGATTTTTTTAAGGAAAAATACAACATTGCTGGAAACATGAAAGCTATAAGCATAAGCAGATGATTTAAGCAGAAAAGGCATGATATACAAAAACCTATGAGATGTGATTTACTATTGTGGCATTATTATTATTTTCTTTTTGAGAAAATGGTGGGGCTACTGCGCTATGAAGAGAAAACTACAATCTGAAGACAAAATCAGTCCTAGACTATATATGTAGTTTAATACTTTGACAGAGAAATTACATGTCAAAAGCATCGGAAGGCAGAGAGCCCAAATCACGAATATTTTTCTTGCAATCCTCCTGTTTAGAAACAATAATGTTTCTCCTGTTCAACAGTTGTTCCAACTCTTTAGCCTCATCTTGAATCGTGCTTTCATAGTTCTCTTCAAGAGCCTGCATGATAGAATTCAACTGCAGACTTATGCCAAGACAAACACCACTGCAAGCAGATCAATCCTATATTCATGTTGCTTACCTTTTGTTGTTCTTTCAAAGTTTTAATTTCCCTAGTTCTTTTTGTCAGGTTATCAATGTTCTTCAGAAAACCTGTACAAGCAACATTTTGTTAGTTTGAAATAACATAAACCTTAATTATAAGTCATGCAAGTAAACTTAAACATGAAAACGAGACCATTGAGCTGTTGTGTCAATTCCTGAACACTTGCTTCTGAATATCCTAGTTCCTGTCTTTTCACATCAGCATCGACCCGCAATGAGTCAGAATCAGCTGATATAATCGACTCCAACTCCTTTTTCCGCCTATCAAGATTTGTTGACAGATTTGTCTCCAGTTCCTCTTTTCTAGTTTCAATCTGCAGGATACAAAATAATATGCAGAGAGAAAAGATCAGCATGTCCAAAATGAAAAGAACTTCCTGATAAGAAGGAAATATACCAGTACATCAACATACCTCTATTTTGTTTGATCTGCAAGCCATAAGCTTCTCCTTCAGCTCAGTAATTTGAGGATTTAGTCTTGAAAGGAGATTCTTCTCCTGGGGTGTTAGTTGATCAATGAGATCTGTCCCCATTTCAGCTTGCTTCATTGCAATTCCAGCCTGGATCTGATTTATTTGGATATGAGCATTCGCAAGTAATTTTTCCTGTATGTACATATGAAACATGACAATGAACATCAGGCATATAGTATTAGTAACAGATGTCAGCAACCAAAGATTGCAATAGAAGTGAACAAACACAAAGGTTAAGCAAGAAATTGATAACACCTTTTTATTCAGTGCCCTGGAAATTGATTGTTGCTGTTTACGAGCATTAGTGATGTCACTTTTAACCTGATCCATCTCTGACTTGACATGACCACGATAAGCATCCATTTTATGCTGTTCACCAACAAGTCTGGTAATATCTTCATCAATCTGTGTGGGAAGTTAAGCAAAAACATGCAAGCTTTGAAGTGCAGCAACCAAATTACCAGCAGAAGTGAGTACTAAAAGATAAAGAGTAGTTGCACGTATCTTCTGGCTACTGACCAACATGTGAGCTGGCTATTTATGTCTTACAGTCCCTGCAACTGCACCAAAACTCTAGAGTTTTGATCATCTTTGAGGGTTAAATATTTACATTATTCCAACACACCCTGCAGGTTGAAGTTTGTGTTGGGCAGAGAGCTGGATTCAGGCTGCAGTATATATTTTTTCAATCCTCTTAAAATATAGGACAGAAGATTCAAACATGGGTTGCTCTGAACCATGCTAAAGGCTCTGCCACGGGCCCCGAAACTCTAGAATTTTGATGAGGGTTGAGGATTAACTATTTATATTATTCCAACAATCTATACGACATGTAGCTGATAGCAACTTACAGGTGCTGGGACATTGTCAAACAGCACAGAATTTCATCAAATCATGTGCTTAATCACCATATTGAATTCAAATCAAAATATTCCATCAGAACCAATCCACTGATTGATTCTAAAATCTGACTTCAGCTCTCACATATACAGAATTCATATACTAGGCTACCATGAATTTGCCTAATTTCCAGTTCACTAATCATGTGCTAGGTTATTCTAACTCTATCAGCCACACTTAGATAGTAAGCAAATATACATGCATATCAACAGTTGCACGTAGATATTTCAATGCAACTTACCTTACAGTAACTACCAAATAATGCAAAAATCTGTAAACAGTAAGTCATAATCTACAAAATAAGAAATGAAGATGGAAAATTATGCCATTGAAAAGTATCAAGGATATTCTTAAGTTCCATCCCTATTTCCTCCAGCTCTGCTGTTTTTTCATGGATAGACTTTTTATTATCCCTTATTATATTCACGAACTTCAGCTTGGAACGTCTAAAATCATAAAATCCACCTGTCATCCCACCTTTCTTGCTTACTTGATCACCTGATAGAGCAAAAGGTAAGTGGGAAGCATTATTTTCAAAAAAAGAAATTATGTAAGTTGGAATTATGTTATTATTTGCACCATCCAAAGTGATACAATCAAATGTTTTAGTCCGAGCGAAATTTGTGGCTACATCCAAGTCCCGACATATTACTGTCCTGCCAAAGACCTGAGGGAAAACAATAAACGTATGCAATCATTTAGACGAGAAAAGTTTTAATATATATCAGAAGACAAAGTAGGTATAATGCAGAAGACTTGCTTTATGAAAAGAGCGTGCAATTATAGCAGTTAAAAGAAATACTCTTCAGAAGGAAGATAAAAAATAAAAAAACTTAGAAACAAGTGGACTTGTCTTATAAAATAGAAATAGATGGTACTGTGAGAACCAGGTTATATATAATTGCAATATTTATTATAGATGAAGTACCTTCATTTCTAAAAAATAATATAGATGAAGTCGACAATAGAGAATATCCATGCATTTAGAAGAAGGCTGAGAACTGCATTTAGTCATTTAAATATATTTGATCCTCATGCCGAAGAAGATACATTCCCTCTTAAGAAAAGTGTTGACATATACAATGGGACATAACCTGCTCTTAACGGCATTAACCCTCCTTTGCTTCTTCGACAAGTGTGTCAGAGCACATGCTTACTGGTAATAATCCGTGCATGCCAAATTATAAGTTTTAGTCAGAAAAGATCTAATCTGGTATATGCAAAGGATTCTTTAGGTCAGCCAATTTGAATCCAAGGAAGATGTTAAGGCAACTACAGAAAGTCTTCTATATGAATAAACTAAAGAGGAACCAAGAGAAGCAATCCTACCAGACATCCTGGCAATGACATAACTTTGTGATTCCTCAGCTATGTCCATTTACTGACATGTTAATACAAGAAACTCTTCGTATATTTCATTGCCACAAACTTTTGGAGTTTTATCTTCATTTGACAGAATCGCGAATCGCGAATCGCAATTGACAAGTCCATCAGAACATCGCATTTGTCATTTGAAATAGCGACTCCTTGGTGTTCCTGGGCTAACGCATGTTGGTTATAATCTATGGGCTAGTTGATTGTATTTTTTCTCTCCTTAATAACTTCAACTTTTCTACTTTGTTTGACCATCAAGATAAGCATGCTCCAAATACTCACATTTTAAGGGATTTTAAGGGGATATACTTCATTATCTTGTACAAGGAAGACTGAAAGATGCACCGGAAAGATATAATATATTAGTCAAAGAAGCTGGTAGAACTAGGGATAGGGCCAAACGAACTTGGTTCAGTCAGTTACAAAGGATGTCATGCTTGCTAATATTACAGTGAGCAAAGAGCTTAACAGAGCTGAATGGGAGAGAAGGATTCAAATAACCGACCAAAATTTTTGGGATAAATGCTTTGTTCTTGTTGCATTACTTCATTATATGGATCGTAAGTAGTAAGTGATGCTATGTGCCAAATGTTACTACATACAAATTCTCATCATCATCATGCCTTCAGCAGCATGGCGTACTATAACAAGAAAGCACTTAAAAGAAAATTAGTTTATAAAAAAAGAGTGGAGGTTACATGAACCAAATTGTTGTAGAAAGGTATAAACACTGAAACAGCATGTCAAACATAGTCTATAAAAAGATCATACGTTCATGTATTGGATTAAGAATGACAGATGTACAACATACCTGTTTAAAAGCAGGAGAATACTGAGGATGGAATCGCAATTTTTTCAAAAGAGGGACCACATCTGAACTCTGTGGATAATCTATATGTGGAACTCTAACTCTATTCAGTGGTATAAAAGTCACACGTCCACCTTTCTCTGAAGTGAGGTGTCTAATAATCCTCGTAGACACCTCATCGGTTTCGACCACAACATGAAATAGGCTGAATAACAAAAGAAGATAAGTATTGCAGTCACTAAAAAGTAATCCTGAAAATCTAAATCTAAATAATAATATAATATAGATAAGTTGATTAAATTGACCTATTCCCAGCAGTAACTTCAACTGCAGTGTAGAACTTCTCTTCACATTCAATCAACTCGATTATTGGACCAATAACCCCTTCAATGTTATATTCCTTTATTATTCTGTTGGCAGAATTCAGTCCCCTCCTGGTGTCCTGATTAGCGAAAAAAAGAATTACAGGTGCGCTGAAAGGTAACTTCATCTAGTGGATAGAGGACTATGAAAAAATGTGTAGAGAAACTACATTTGTTTTGTTTAAATTAATACTGTGGGAAATTTTATTAATTTGCATAAAAGATATTAAGAGGCCCTATACAAATCTGTATTTAAATATCAGGCACTCTTCCAGATATCGGTCATATTGGCTGCGATACAGTTTTCGAAGGTGACCAGAACGATACGACTGACCGGTATGGGAAAAAAGGGTCATGCCCCATATTGGTAGTATCCAGGCAACCGGGAGATATATTGGCCAATCGGCCAACGTATCAGCTAAATCAGTCATTATGTTAGCCTAACTCGCCATGGGTTGGATGATTATTCGGGCTTAAACCCCGTTACAGAATAACTTAGTTCAGAATATGTATGTTTAATTTGTATATAGGCTGGATTGCAGTTAGTACCCTCAAATATGTTCTAAAAATCGGCCTAGACGGCAGCGTGATGTCCGCCTAGGCACCCACCTAGGCCCCTCCGACCCCCAACTATGCATATTTATGGGTTTTATAGACTTTTTCTGCAATTTTCAGTCTTTTATTGGCGGAGTTTGAACCGCACCAGCCTGCGCCCGATGGCTGTCCGACTAGCGCCTTTTACAACCTTGCGCTCAATTATTCAGTTTTGTCACTTCATTATCATATACTTCTTTTCAATGTTATAGATTTCACTAGGCGGATTATGTGCACCAAAGCCAAAGGGACGCATGGAGCTTAGGCGGCCGAACTGAATTTTGTTTTTTTTTTACGTGTAAATTAGACATAATAGTTTGTAAGGTATAATAACAACACACAAGCTTATATGTTCTCATGGTTAGTGGGAATGTCTTTAATTCCTGTTGGGTCCGAATGGTCATGACTTTGAATCCTGACGAAGCTGAACTTTTTTAATTTTTTAACATTTTGTACGGGTTTGGGTGCGGATCCAGTCCCTATGTGTTCGAATCCGACCCATCAGCCATATAAATCCAGCAATCGAACCCTAAAACCAAAGCAGCAGCTACCAAAGTCTCTCCTCGGCCTTCACTCTTCTCGACCTCTCTCCTCGGCCTCCACTCTTCTCAACAAATGTCAAGCATCGTAAGCAGCAGCACCACCACCACCACCACCACCACGACAACCACCACCACCGTGAACAGCAGCACCACCACCACCACCGTGAACAGCAGCAGCACTACCACCACCACCACCACCGTGAGCAGCAACAACATCAGCTTCTTTCAATAGGTAAGTTTTGATTTTATTTTAATTTTTTTTGAAATTTTTTGAAATATTCAAATCCGCCTACCTATGTTGTACTAAATGTTAGGCGAGGCGAGGCAACATGGCACCCGCCTCGCCTAGGTGCGCTTAGGCGTCCGCCCAGACATTTTTCTGCAGAAAACTGCAGGGATTCACACCTGAGCTCAATGATAGTTCATAGTTTAGATTCTTCACAAAACTATAATTATTTGTTGAATATCAATCATTCTTTATATGAAATGCTTATTAAATAGTCAAAATTTAAATAAACAGATTTCTAATTCATCTTTACCTTTACATCAGGTGCACTTTCCCACATAACTCCAGAATCCAGCAGCAACAACCGCCTAGGCGAGCCTCTGTATTCCCCTGGTCTACCCTAGGCGTCCGCCTAGGCGCCTATCTCCAGACACGGAGAATATTTTCCCAGGTCAAGGCGCCCTCTCCCTAACCTGGACGCCTAGGTCGCCTAGGCGTCGCCCGTGACAACATAGCCGCCTAGGCGCCACCTAGGGCCGAACAGCGCCTAGGCCTACCGCCTAGGGGGTTTCCGGTGCGGCCGGAGGCCGCCTAAGCTGCAATTTAGAACACTGCTTCTTTTATTGGCAAGTTGATAGTTGATATCTTAAAAAGTTCTTATTTTCCTTTAATACTATGAACTACCACCCTGCAGTTAGCGATAACAAGTACATAAAGACCATAATGCCCTACCTCTAGTTTAAGTCTTCCCGATCTCTTCCCTTCTGTCCTCCCGGTCTCTTTTTTTGTTATCGGTTCAGTAAAGCTTGTCATATCATATTTGTTCAGTTTTCTTTTGTAAGCAATTCAGGCATACCTAGCACAATAATTAAATATCTATTAAAATTATTAATTTAAAAACATAATTGATCATTTATTATCTAACCTATTATTAATCTAACCCTAACCTAAATCCAAACCACAACACAAGTCCCACAATTGTTGACATTTTCATGGCAACAAAGGGGAGGGAGGTGGAGCTCGACTGTGGCGGTAAGGAGCCCGAGAAGTCGACGGGAGATGGTACTGGGGTTGTTGGGAGAGGGAGGGTTGGGCTCAGGATTAGAGTTTGTAAGCAGGGGAAGAGATTTTTTTTAATAGTAATTTATCTTTTGTTTAGTGGAAGAAATTACCAAAACGGTGAAATGATTAGCATGTGACCATTAGATGGAATGGCCGACTAACAGAGGGGTAAATTGTAGAAACCTAAAAACTTGAGGGTATTTAAGTGCTTAATAAAATACTTCAAGGATTTAATTGACAAAAGTGGATAGCTTAAGGTATTTAGATACGCCTCTATTATGTTTTGTATTAATACTCGCTATTCTGTCATACATATTAAATATATTAAATGGATTCTATCATGTACCATAATGAGGTCATATCTCCCGACATGTAAATCCGGTATCGAGTTTCTGGTATTTTGACCCACCAATCGGTATGATCATGATATCCAATTTCAGCTCATATTGACATACGAAGACATGATCCAACCTATAGTTGTTGGGATCCTTAACCCTCTAGGAAGAGCATTCTAGACCCAACAACCCACTAAAAAGGATTCCTTATCTAGATAGCCAAAGGCGGCAACCCCGAACAAATACAAGTTCAACAAGCGTACGAATTAAAGGATAACAGAAAATACAATAAATCAACTAATTATCAATAAGAACAATACAAGGGTAGGTCAATGTAGGGTTCGGTACGGAATTCTCCATAGTAGATACAAATGTATGTGCACACAAGTTAAACCACTCTTAAGTGAACCAAAGTGTGTCAGTTAAGTCTTACCCAAAATTGTACTGCAAAATAGAGAAAGTAGGGTATCCCGTACCGCATATTGAAGCAAAACGCAACCAAGATAACTATGAACCAATTCATAGTAACTTGGGTCGTGATTCGCTTCGAAATTTGGTAGCGCTACAAGGTACGCTACTTTATGTGGTACACATTATGAGGGTGTAGGCTTAAGTCGTATGATATGGATCGCTTAAGATTAGTTTTGCATGTGTCAACAAGCACCGGGTCAAATGGCCAGAATTAATCAGGTAACATGTTAGAGGTACATGTTCGAACATACATACATACATACATACATACATATATATATATATATGTGAATCCGTACCGAATCGTGCAACAACAACAACTCTTTATTCCTTCATTTTGAAACTAATTGTTATTATTGTCATTTGTGTTGCCATTTAATTGATATCTTTGTTAAACTTCATTTTGTAAGACAGAGATAGCCCGAGTCACCGCTTTTGGCTTATTCGGAATAGGAATCTGTCGTATTTGGAGGCGTAGTATCCGGAGCGCAGTTCCTACTTCCTAGGGGAGTAGGGGGTTAAGGGGTTCCTAGTAACTGTGATCCAACCTACTTATTTTCTTCTTCAAGTTAAGAGTAGTGGCTCCCCCTCTCATTTGATCTTAAGTTGTATCTTGTTTGGAGAACGGAGGAAGGGGCAGCCAGCTGCAAAAGCAACCATCAGAAGTAAATTATGATCAAAAGCAGGAAACTGGTACTTATTCCTCTTTTCCTCCTTTTTCGGTCCCATTAGAGTCAGAGTTTAATATAGCTAACAAAGGTAAATCTGACTCATCTCCTACTTTTCCAATCTAGGTTTCCTAACTTCATGATAAGATCAAGGTACGACTTTCTTGGACAAACATTGACACTGATTGGGACAGCTTGGATGGCACAGTTTAAAGTAGTGAAAACACAACAATTTCAGCGAATTTTAAAATCTGCTGATATGTGATTTATTCAGATAGGGCACACTTCTTCAAAAAAAAAAAAAACTAGCTTTCCTGTTAGGAAAGTCGTTCCAGCTCCCAGTGTCCTCTGGAAAATGACCCATCTGATCACCAAGAATTTGTTTGAGCATCTTACTTCTGCATCACTTTATACTAGATACTATTTTGTTGCAGTATGGGATCGTCATTCCTTCACTCTTTGGCATAAGGTGTCATAGAGATGAATGTAAATTCCTATAGCAACTTGCATCATCTTATCTCTTCGTCTAGGGTCTTTAAAGTCTAGGAAAACTTGGAGGGTGGTCCTTAGTTGCATGAGCTTCAACTGCAATTTAAAAGATATGTCTACCTACCTACCAACTTGCGCCTAGGTTTTATGGCATGACCCTCTCATTCTGATAGGTATCTTGGCTAGGAACTTGGCACCAACATAAATGGTTAACGTCGACAGCCAGTCGTAGAACTTTTGTCAAATCTTTTATGGAGCTTTCTTATGCTCCATAGCTGACCATATTTAGATGAGAGAAGGCTTGGATGATAATGATGATGATGACTATTGTGGTGCCAAACATATTAAATAGCTATTCATAAGATTCATTAGGTATAGTTAGTATTGCATCCAAATACTCCCCCATGTTGTTAGACTACTAGGACTCGCTTGTCTACTCGAGTCAACAAAGCATATTAGGCATATCCCGAGCAAGAAAAAGGACAAGCAATGGTAGATTCTAATACACTAGAAAACTAAATTACGTTTTATTATACAGAGCATATATTTCTCTCATAATCACATTTTATCTTTGAGTTTAACAAATATGGTTATAATAATTACAAAATTATAAGAAACTCTCCAAACAAGAAGTTCACAACAATAGCAGTAATATGTCTAGACTCTATATATATATATATATATATATATATATATATATATATACTCACACCAGGTGTAGCATGGTCTAAACTTTTCTGTGCTTTTACTAGCTCTGATCTTAACCTATCAATTTCAGCAGTGAGGTCCCCTTCTTTCTTCCACTGAGATCTGAAACATCAATAAACCCTTAAAGGGGTAACAATAGAGCTCTTTTACAAAACTATGCAAACATAATTACTAATAACGGCATACTTCCGCATATCTTGTAGATTATCTCTTTGTCTCCTTAGACTATTAAATTCATCTTGTCCCTTGGAGAAGAGCTCCTCCTGCCTCCTTAATTCAACACTCTGTTCCTCGATGTGTTTTTCCAACTTGCTATCCTCATCTTTAAGCTGATTGATTTCATCTTGAAGCTTCTTCACCTGGAAGTCAAATTTACACACACAAAAAATATGAAACGAAATATCTATGTGAAATAAATGCATGACAGTTGACTGCAGCTCAAAAAATTAATCCATTAACAACATACTGAAATTGACAGCAAAATGAATACTCAAACGTCTTTATTTCTGTATGCACAGGGGTTGCAGCTTCAGGTTAATGTGGATAATAGATTCCACTTGATTCTATGTTGCTTGCATTTACTAGAGCAAGTATGCCCGATCATAATGCCAAAGCCAACTCCTGGACACGAGCAACTAAGAAAACTGTTCTGAACTCAGCCAAGGACCCGTGTAACTACAAATGAAGTCTTGATAGTAGGACCAAAGATTCCGAGTCTGTGTGCCAACTATTTGTGTAAAACTACTATCATGCTAGAACCATAAAAGATAGTTCTAGAGACTAGTTGACAGAATCTTTGCCTAATTCAAACATGGGCCATTGCAGAAGTGATCTCTGATGAGAAGTGATCCATCATAATTCTTACACTAACATAATGGTACATAAATGCACGAAAAATGATTTTCTATGAAACTACATACTTAGAAATGAACAGCCAATATAGAGAAAGGTCTTCAAATGTAATAGACAATGATTGATAACATATTGAAAATTATAGCAATTATCCATTTCACATTGAAATCATTTGGAGAGCAATTTCATCCATGCGCTACAAGCCACATTGACAACTTAATTTTGATATTGATTATCAGCTTCTTAGAATGTTTTGCTCGCTACTGCATTTTCAGACTTAAGTAAATTTACAAACCCAAGAAAAGAATATTTAAATTTACATCGACAACTTAATTTTGATATTGATTATCAGCTTCTTAGAATGTTTTGCTCGCTACTGCATTTTCAGACTTAAGTAAAATTACAAACCCAAGGAAAGAATATTTAAATTTACATCTTATCTGCCAAACAAAACAAAAAAATCATATTTTCAAGTGTAAAACTTTCACAGGATAAGATTGTCACAGATATCAATATAATTGACCATAACTACCTGAGAGAGATTTGAAGAAAGAACTCGTTGCAGATCATCAACTTCCTTTTGGAGCCAATTATCGCGAGCAGCTTTATTGGCAAACTGGGTAGCACGACCTTGTTTTTGGTATAAAATACTAAGCTGCTTTTCACGATCCATTATGCTGTCATCCAAGTAAAAAATATATCCATTGGCCACCCCCAAAAAAACTAGTCTGAGAAGCACTCTATGCTCAAGTTGAAAAAAGAAGGTAAATAAAGAGTACCATTTAGTAATTTCTTCCTCCTCCTTGACTTTTGAATCATGTAAAGGTGTGATTGTATCAAGTTCTCGTTTTGATCCCTCAATTTCTTTCTTCAGGCTCTTTAACTGCCTTAATGCTTCTTCCTGTGAGCCAGATTTAGAAGAACATGAGTATATTTTTAGTCCCCCAAAAAAAAAATATTTACATGCTGAACTTGAGAAACACGACTTTTCTCATTTACATAAACATCACACAAACCTTAGCCCGGGCATCCCCAGAAATTCTTTCCTCTATGTCTTTCAAATCAAGTTCAATCTGTGCATGTGTTTTCAATGCTTCAGTACGCTTTTCTTCTACTAGATCTTTTTCTTTGTTTAGACCATGGATCTCTTTCATCAAAACTTTAAATTCTTTTTCATATTCTTTAGAGCGTTCATGTGCTTTTAAGACTTCATTATGCATGGTAGTTGACTTCTCAGAAACCTTCTTCCTGGAATCTTCTATCTGCAAAAGGAAGTTAAACGAATTCCAGAATTAATTCAAAACTGGGACAAGTGACAATTCATGGACAAAGCATATTTAGGTACTATGTGTTATCCTGTTGTAAGCCATACATAATACATAGTTTTGCTGCATTTGAATTGGACTAGCAATGTTAGTTTTGCTGCATTTGAATTGGACGAGCAATGTCTCTTTAAGGTCAGACGTGTGTGCACATGTTCTCCCACAGTGAGAGAGAGAGAGAGAGAGAGAGAGAGAGAGAGAGAGAGAGATTTATAAGATTTAACTCAAATTGTTTTTGACTGATAAAAAAGAAAGTGGAGTATTGCCAGTTAAAAATAGTGCCAGCGAGTAAAAAATATCATTCCTCGCCAATGGCAGCACTAGCAACTTGTTCATAACAAGGTAGTCAAAGGCGCAAGGCGCACTCAAGGCGCAAAGGGTCCAAATCGCCCGAGGCGCAAGGCGCACTTAAGGCGCGCGCCCGAGCGACACGAGGCACAAAAATTATATATATATATATATATATATATATATATATATATATATATATATATATTCACATCGGATTTCTACATTAATAAACATGTGCTTCAAATTCTCCCATGTCTAGGTTGCAATAACTTTGAATTGAGTGAGTGAGAGAGAAAACAATAAAAAAAAGTACATCAGTTCAAAAAACAGTCTAAAAACAGTACAACAGTTAAAAAAATAGTCTAAACATGTTATTTTTTCACAAGATTTTTAAGGCGCGCCTAAGCTATTCCAAGGCGCTCGAAAAAGGCGCACCTAGGCGCGCCTTAGGTGCGCCTTAAGAATTGCGTCTCGCCTGGAGTGCCTTGAGGCGCTGCCCCTGCGCCTAGGAGCAAGGCGCGCCTTAGGCGCGCCTTTGACTACACTGGTTCATAATAAGATGACACCCTAAATAGCCAATAAAAAGAAAAGAATCCTGATGAAGTGGAGTTTTGCCCGTTCAAGATGGTGCTAGAACGAGAAAATTATCATTCTGCACCAGTGACCGCACAAGCAACTTGATCACAGAAAATAACACCCTGAATAGCAAGGAGAAAAAAAACAAGCTAATTTGGTCATAAAATCCAGTAACCCTTGTAGAGTCTCATCTGTTAGTCAGAAAACCTAACAAAAAATCTAAAACATAATATATTGCCGATATAGAAGTTCTCTGCACCTAGATTGTGCTTCTTTCAAACATTCCTGCAAAAAGTGCTATCAGACATCCTCAGATATCTAACTTCCACAATTTAATCGGTCAAGCCTGTATATATCGAAAAGAGGTTGCCAGTTGTTCAACATTCTAAAGTAAGATCTGTGAAATAAACAGCAATTAGTTGTATGTAGATAGCGGTTAAAGTAACATGAACCTCTCCATGTGGCAGGTGCAAAATTCTACCAGACAGCTCACGGCAAGGTTGTGGCTAGACATGAAGTCTACTAAGTGATTGCCAGCAACCTTGACATGATCATTCCTCTGTCGGTTATCCACTCTTCCTCCTTCCTTGCAACTTTTTTTCTATTTTGTATTGCTTTATTTTGTTCTTCCAGCAAATGAACTTGCGGATCCAAATCTATCCGCTACTAGTCTCTCATAGAAGATTGAAGCAAGGTTCAAAGTATCGGTATCGGAATCGGTATCGGACCATTCCTATGAGTATCGGGATCGGCGGTATCGGTAGTTTCGGCGGTTTCGGATCGGAGTATCGGATTTTTTGGTATCGGAAAGCAAACAACTATTAGTAAATTATTAACATTTTAGAGAATATATTTTATACATTTATGCATAATTTAAAGTATTTTCAGTATTGTTTCTTAGTATTTTTGATATTGAATGAAATAGTAGTCATCCTTGTCGATTGATTTATATGCGATAGATAAGTTTTTCTCTTTTATATGTTTTTACAACCTTACAATGCTTTTACATCCTTTCTAATTGGTCTTTTTAATTCAAATTTTTTGCCGAATTGACTGGAAAAAAGACCTCTAATGTCGGTATCGGTCAGTATCGGGTATCGGTCGGTATCGGATCGGGACATGCCAAACTGTATCGGTATCGGCCGTATCGGATCGGTATCGGCCGATACTTTAAACTATGGATTGAAGTAGCGTCACTAACCTGAAACTTTTAATAGCCTTAAAAAAAAGCATTAAAATTGGATTATTTACCTTCACCATTTTCATCTCTTTTGAAATCAAACCATTATAAATTAATATCAACTAATTTGATAATAGATTATTTTCCCAAGCAAAGGTAACTCGGTTTCCCACATCATCCTCATTCCCATACTTGAAATATGGAAATCCCTGAAACTTTCTCCAACATAGTCTAGAATCTTGAGCTACATCAGCTATACAAGACTTGAGAAAGCTGATGCCAAATCACGGCCAAGTGCACAAAGTTAAGGTTTGCTTAGGCTTACCTCTTATGTAATGTGTGTAGACAGTGGCTTAATCTTCATCTAACTGACAACCTTTATGAAAGGCCTAACAACCTTTACAAAAGTGTATAAGAAAGGGCTGCAGCCTGCAGTTCCTCTAAAAGTTATTTGGGTGGGAAACAGACCATTATGGAGGCCATTGATTGTCTTGCGTATACTCTTTGCAGACTAGCATGCAATCATACTTAGTTGTGAACTTCTGGACAGTATTGACCTATGGGCCCACTGGACATAGATTGGCCTCTAATTAGAGTGTGCACAAGATAATCTTGATGGAACTATGTTGTGGCATTTGATATATTGGTCTAGAATCTCTAGGACAGAGAACATGAAAAGATAGAAAAGAGGCTTGAGTCGTGACTAGTTATTATTTTACCCTAGTTACTGCGTATTAAATTTGATGGTTTGAGAAATCATAACAGAAATATAAATAATAGTGTAATTACAGTGGACCATCTAGCACCTGACCTTAATAACGGCTTCAGCAGATGACTGCTTTCAACTATAGCAATCGCAGAAATTTGCTACAGCATGTTCAAGACATCACAATTTGACCTCTACGTTGATTGCATTTCCTCATCATCCACTAACGTGTTTGCACTTCCTCATTAATCCATTAACGTGCTTTCATTTCCTCATTATCCATTATTTTATAACAGGAAAGGAAGTTACAGAAAATGTTTGCCTAACATATGTCCAGTCCATATATTGTAAATTTCCATCTTATTTGTAACCTTGAGATCACAGTTTAACAACATTATATTTTAGATTCTTCATAAGCATATCACAAGTAAAAAAGTGTAAAAAATAGTCTTATATTAACTGTATAGTGTATACTATTCCTATCCCCTGTCTGAGAGCAGAAAGAGGAGAGTTAACTAATTTAAAATGAGTGAGTTTCAACCTAAGCCGATGCTTCTGAAACATATGATACAAGAAAAAGGACTTGATTAAGACGTACTCTTCATACAGATGAAGGTAAGACTTCCAAAATAAGTTTTTTATTTGCTCAATAAAACTGACGCCAAATAAAGCTGTAACTAAGGATACGGTTTTCATTAATGTTACAGAGGAATGGTCCTTTACAGAGCTGAATGAAAGAAAATGATTCTAACCAAAATTTTGGGATAGTTGGTGTATATTACAAATTCTGTTGCGAGTTCTTCACAAGCATACCATGGGTAAATGAGTACACAGTTGTCTTGTTTGAAGTGTATAATTTACCTATCCTAAGTATATCATGGCTTGTGTCTGACAGTCTGAGAGAAGACAAAGGAGAATTAACTAATTCAAAGCAAGAATATTCATTGTACCTTCTAAACATATGATACAAGAAATAAGAATGGATTAAGACATGCTGGTGTGCTGCTCATACAGAGGAGGTAAGGCCTCCATGAATGTGTATTTTCTTAATGAGACTGACCTCTTCTAACTTTGCACTACAATCCTTGAGTTCTTTGTCAAAAATGGTATACTCGAGTGATCTACGCTGTTTGTCAAGCTGCTGGTATTTCCGCAATTCTTCTTTTTCTTCATCCAGTTCCCTTAACCTCTCCTCCAAGTACTGAACAACCTGATCAATTTGCCTCCTCTTGTTCTCTGGTCGGCAGACAATATAATGCAAGTAAGAGGAATCAGATTATAATAATGACCTACTTAAGCAAGAATTCGAAATTACCAGTTTCTTGCATTATTTTCAAGCTCTCGCAGCGTCTTTCCTCATATACTCGGGTACCCCCTATCTCCTTCAGCAAGTCCAGCCGTTCAGAATCCTTCATTAGAGTAAGAGATGCTATCTGCAAATCATCAGAGTCAAATTTGTAAGGCAATTATCCAACCTTGTGACAAGTATTAAATAAAAAATCCACCTGCAAAAATGAATCATACTTTTCCTTGCTGAACAACGTAGTATGGATTAGACCGCGAGAAACCAGCGCTTTCCAGCAAATTCATAACTTCCGTTTTACTAATTTTTATAAAAAAAAATATTCTATCAGAACAAATACTATAGTATCAAGTAACAACAATAACAATAATAATAATTTCCTAAATAAGTAATATGCATATTTACAGAAGAAGAAAAAACATACGTGACATGCTTTGCATCCAAGAAATATTCATCCTTCTTTTGACCAATAGTCCGGCGTAAACGCACCTCCTCCTTATCAACCTGCAACAGGTATTGGCTCATACATACACACAAACACAAGCAAACACTTATAAATTAAACAATGTCAAAATTTAGGAATTTTGGTATATCCTTACAGGTTGTGTCCATCAAATTTCCCTAACTTGAAATTTCTATTTATAAATGTGTAAGAGCAAGAAATGAGCAGTATTGTACATAGGCAATATGCTAATTCATGTGGACGCTCGTTTCATTTTTTTTTCCTGTGATGCCCTTCATCATCTTAATCAAATCTCCCATTTTTTTCATCTCTCATTTTTCAGATTTTTAAGAGAACTAACCCGTTCTCTTTTTTCCGCTCTCCATTTTGGTTCTCTTATCTTTATAACTTCTCCTCCTTAATCAACCAAATATAGACCCAAAAAAATATACCATATGATTCCTTAAATTTCTCCCTTCCATAAATAGCTATCCAAATAATGCAAATAATAATACTCAATGTCCAAACATTTTTCTAGGCTGAACATAAGTAGATACCTTTCCACTAACAAGGAAAAGTATGCGGTCCGTCCACGGATGGATTAGAACCTGTGTTGCATGGGCACATATGTGACGTGACATGGTAAGGGCATGGTGACACGAACACGGCACCTATCTTCGTGTGCCATAGTGTATTTTAGAGTCCGTAGAATGTCTGATGCCTGCCCGTGGAGTGTCCGACACGTATACATTTTTTGAGTGTCCGTGCTTCCTAGATTAGAACCCTTGATCCAACAGATTAACTTAATGTAAACAGGTGGATTAGTATGCAGTATGTACATTCTATGATCATAATAGTTATACCAAATATGGAGGGGGGGGATGATGAACTTACTGGGATACGGTTGTCAGAGTTATCAAACACTATCTCCACAAAAGCTGAAACAACTTGGTGGCCAGCGCCTTCCTAATAAGTATCTCAACAGGAAAAATAAGTCAGTAGAAATATCACCATAGGTTACGCGAGAACACGAATAAGAAAGAAGGTTGAGCAGTACATGGAGAAGGGCATTTCTATCCTCGGCACGCAAGTGCTGAAAGAGATCACTGAGGACAAAACGGATGGCTAGAAAAAACATTCGCATTTTCCCAAACGAAGTATCAACCAAAAGTTAGCACACCAAATACAAAAATAGAAGCTGACAAATACGTAGATGAAGAATTAATTAAATCACCGTAGAAAAAGTTTGTCTTTCCGGATCCATTGGCGCCAACTGCAAAAAGTAATCAAAACAACTTCACATACTCTACTGTGTGACAAATTTCAGCAAAAGTTTCCGTTTTTTAACATCATTGAACTAAGAAAGAGTATATTTTTTTCCTTCTCTACTCAATTAGGCGTATAGATCGAGAGAGAGAGAGAGAGAGAGAGAGAGAGAGAGAGAGATTTATACCGACGCAATTGACTTTGGGGCTGAAAGGTTCGGTGGCGACTTGCTCCCTGTAGCTCTTGAAGCCCTCGATTATGATCTGAGGAAGAATATAACAGTTACTCGCATGAAAACTGATGGATCTATGGAAGAAAAAAAAAAGTAAGGAAGAGTGGATCGATTTGCTCACCTTCTTTATGTACATCGTGAGAAACCCTAGATAGCTTCAAGTAGGGTTTTCGGGAGCCTTAATTTGTCGGGTGGAGCAGGGAGGAAGAAACCCTATTTTTTTGTGGATGGGCGTGCGGAGGGAAGGGAGGGGAAGGAAACCCTAATTTTGGGGCGGGAAAAGGAAAAAGGAATGGCTTTCAAGAGAAAATGGCGATGTAAGTAAATAATTGGAAGCGAGTCGACTGTGGAGCAAATTTGTGCTGAGAAAGCTGCGCAGCGCTTGACAATTGAGGGGGTGGGGACACGTGTGGAATTGTAGACTTTGTAGTTTGAGTTGGGTTGTCCAGTTAGTAATTAAAAAAAAAAATTTAATAAATATTTTAATATAGAAACTAAGTATATATTTTAAAAAAAATTGCAAATATTCTGAATTTTTTTTTATTTGAACAATTATAAAAATTAATATATGCCTCCACTATTTTAAGCAAAATTTGGAATAATTTACAAAGAATAAAAAAAAAAATCTAGTTTTTTTAAATAATTAGTATATATACTAGTTTCTATATTTTGAATAGGAACATTTGCTAAATATTCCATTAAAAAGAAAAAAAAATTACTATATTCAGTCAATCAGCAATCTTTTTCGGTCTAGTATATTGTGCACAATGAGGACGTACAATGAATGACGTTTCATGATAACTTTAATAAGAACTTGCATCTCGTTTGCTTCGCGAAAAGAAAAGAAAATAATTTCTTTTTCCTTTTTTTTGGAAAAAAATATATATATAAAAATTTCGGTGTTTGAAAAAATTCAAAAAATGATAAAAAAATATGAATTCTTCTAAATGGGAAAGTAAATTCTCTGATGAATGGAGGCAACCATCTTGCCTCATCTTTTTCCTTCGTTTGGAAATCATTTTATTTTCTCCCTATTTTCATTTGCATTCAAATACGAAAAAGAAATAAAAAAATTTTAGGTCATGATTTAACGAACCAAATGTGACCTTAAACAATTCTTGACTACTTTATTTTTTAGTATCGGTCAAATCTAAACCAAACTTAAATTTATGTCTTTTCAATAAAAATAAAGGGCAGTCAAAATTAGCTCGGCTAAAACAATTCACTCCTCCGAATCGGTCCTGTACACATTCACTAACCGATCTAGTAGTTACTTCTTCTTTATGCATCACTTGATGATCATATTTACTAGTTAGAATTTTCCAGAGTTGGAATTTTTTTAAGACAAGTATGGGATCAAAGAGCATGGACATATGTATCACATGGTCGTGTTTTGAAAAGCCGTTGACTGCAATTCTAAGATAGCTCTAATGCGGTGAAAACTGTGTTGTTCCACTTTTTATTTCAAGACTTTTATATATATATATATATATATATATATATATATATATATAAAGATTTATTGTATAATTTATTGTATCAAGTAATTTCAGTCATAAATTTTTATGAAATGTGTAATTATAAAATATACTGAGGTAGCAGCAACTTTATATGATGATTTATGGCAATACATTTTAAAAAATATGTGGTTAAAATTATTTTATACATTATTATTTGTTACAATATATATATATATATATATATATATATATATATATATTCAATATTTATTTCTGGCTCCGTCCTTGTATATTTATTCCTAGCTCCGTCCTTGTACCAAACAGGTATTGGACTTGTTTACAAGATAAACAAAACAAAAGCAACCCGGATAAGCAATCTCAACCTGGTAATATAGAATGTTTAATAACTAGGGCTCGTATTCAATTAATGTATTAATTAAATAATGCAAACAAATAAAAAAAAAAAATTGGTGTTGGTGGTGGATAAATAGGAGCGGTAGTAACCCTGTGTACTAATTAATTCCCATATTCAACATAAAATCATTTCCAAATTCATATTTAATTTCTAGAAATCTAAATGCATATAACATTATGTCTAAGTTTAAGTTTTAAGTTTAAGTTTACGTGTTATTTATTTATTATTATTCTATAGTAAAACTATAGTAGCAGTAGTAAACAATTCTTCAATCATAACCAATAGACTAGTATAAATTTACTACAATAATTAATTTGTAGTCAGAGTAAACGTGGTAACTGATGGGAACGGGGTCCATCCCTATGATGAACCAATATGGATTTGATCCATGAAAATCGGTCACCCATGGTTGGGTTCGGCCAAGTACTTAGCCATTTTTCTGGGTGCAGTTTCTGTAACTAGATACAGTTTTGGGAGCCGTTTTCGGAGCTGTTGCAGGCATAATTAGGCTCGGTCTTCAACGCGAAAGTTGTTGGAAAAAGTTTTCTCTTTCTTTCCAGCTTTGAACCAGATCATTCTGAGGTGTATTGAAGAAGTTATGGCTCTCGAAAGTAGGCTATCTGTTCATATTCTGCATGTATTCATCTTGCATGCAATAATGATGTATTGCCTTTCTCCATGCATTGGAAGATGGAAGGACTAATCTTGGGAGATGAAAGGGCTGCCCTTTGGACTTCTCCATACATAGAGTGGTGTACCCAAGAGACTTATCCTCCTTATAAATAGAGGGAAGATGGTGAAGGTTAGAACACAACTTGTAATCCTCACACTTGTAATTCTTTTCAAGTGAGTTTGAGAGATAGTGATCCTCAAGTGAAGTTGTACCAACTTGAGAGAAGAGCTCTTTGTAATCTTTCATTTGATTATAGTGAAAAAGGCGAAGAAGGAGCGGGTGAGGACGTAGGCTCAAATTGAGCCGAACCTCGGTAAATCTTGTGTGTGTATCTCTCTTATTTTTTGCTTCTCTTCCATTTCTATTTTATATTCTCATCTCATCACAAAGACGGAAAAGGTCTTGTTTTTCCCAACAGTGGTATCAGAGCCAGGTTGCTAATCTTCTTGTGTTAAGATGGAGACTCCCATCGGCGGCGTTCGTATGATTAGCTTGAATGGCCGCAATTGGATAATATGGAAGGCGAAGATGATGGACCTTCTCTATTGCAAGGACCTCTATGCACCGGTTGAAGGAGTATCTTCCAAGCCGGAGTCTATGACGGCAGAAGATTGGAAGAAGCTCGACCGGAAGACCATTGGCACCATTCGACAATGGGTGGATGACACCGTATTCCACCATGTGTCAAATGAGACTTCGGCGAATAGCTTGTGGAAGAAACTTGAAGATCTCTACGAGAGGAAGACCGCCGGCAACAATGCTTTCTTGATTCGGAAGCTTGTCAATCTCAAGTTCAAAGAAGGTGACTCTATATCTGAAGATCTAAATGAAATTCAAAGTATTGTGAATCAACTTGTAGCCATGAAGATGGTGTTGGACGACGAGCTTCAAGCCCTTCTCTTGCTTAGCTCGTTGCCAGACAGTTGGGAGACTCTGGTGGTGTCTCTTAGCAACTCAGCACCTGACGGAGTTGTATCCATGAACCAAGTTACAAGCAGCCTCTTGAATGAAGAAATTCGAAGAAAGTCATCCGGATCCTCCTATTCTCATGCTCTTGTTACCGAGAATAGGGGGAGGAGCAAAAGCCGATATCCTCAGAACCGTGACAAGTCAAGAGGGAAATCAAAGGCTAGAAAGGACATCAGTTGCTATCACTGCGGGAAGAGTGGACACATAAAACGGGAATGCCGCAAGCTCAAGCGAGGACAAAAGGAAGGAAGGACCAATGAGAAGCAAGAAAAGACTGAAAGTGCAGCCGTTGCCATTGACAATGAAATTGTGCTTTTCTCGGCTTGTGAAGAAGACTGTACAAATCTCACTTGCCAAGACTCGGAATGGGTGATTGATTCTGGTGCCTCCTATCATGCTACTCCCCGGAAGGACTACTTCACTTCGCTTCGTGAAGGTAACCTTGGGACGGTAAAAATGGGTAACAAAAACTCTTCTCAAATTCTTGGCATTGAAAATATTTGTGTTACCACTAACATTGGAACAAAGATGGTTCTAAAAGATGTTAGATTTGTGCCCGATCTTCGTCTTAATCTTCTCTCCACCGGCAAGCTTGATGAAGAAGGATACACAAGCAACTTTGATAAAGGATGTTGGAAGCTTACCAAAGGTTCACTTGTACTTGCGAGAGGAAAGAAGTGTTGCACTCTCTACAAAACTCAGTTCCACTTGGAGAATGATGGACTTGGAACAGTGGAAGGTACCTCTATGGATTTGTGGCACAAGCGGCTTGGCCACATGAGCGAGAAAGGACTACAAACTCTCGCAAGGCGGCAACTACTTCCATCCATGCAAGGTATATCATTATCCCACTGTGATCATTGCTTAATTGGAAAACAACATCGGGTAGCTTTTGTTAAAAACTATAACAAAAAGGAAACCGGCATATTGGACTTAGTCTACTCGGACGTATGCGGACCCATAAATGTAAAAACCTTTAGTGGTGCCTCCTACTTTGTGACCTTCATTGATGATGCATCTAGAAAAGTATGGGTGTATGTCCTAAAAGCCAAATATCAAGTCTTTGAAGTTTTCAAAGATTTTCATACCAAAGTTGAAAGAGAAACCGGAAAGCTCTTGAAGTGTATTCACACGGATAATGGTGGTGAGTATACTTCAAGGATGTTTGAAGACTATTGCTCTAAATATGGCATTAGACACCAAAAGTCTGTCCCACACACACCACAACACAATGGGGTTGCAGAAAGAATGAACCGCACAATTGTGGAAAGAATAAGGAGTATGTTATCCTTAGCTAAATTACCAAAAATATTTTGGGGAGAAGCAGTACGAACAGCCTGCTACTTGATAAATTTGTCCCCCTCAGTTCCTTTGGATGGAGATATTCCTGAAAGGGTTTGGAGTGGAAAGGATATTTCCTATTCCCACTTGCGTGTGTTCGGGTGCAAAGCATTTGTGCATATACCTAAGGAGAAAAGAACAAAACTTGATGACAAATCCATTCCATGCATCTTCTTGGGATATGGAAATGATGAATTTGGATATAGGTTGTGGGATCCTAAAAACAAGAAAATTGTAAGGAGCAGGGATGTTGTATTTTGTGAAGATAAAACACTTACTGATTTTAAAAAAGAAGAGGAGCCACAAAACACTCACATCGTCCCAGATCCAATCTCCACACCGGTTGTTTTACCTTCTCCTATGTTAGAAAATAATGATTTTCAAGATGTGCAGGAAGAAGAAAAAATTACAGGTTCCCCAGGGTTTGATCAGGGGGAGCATGAACATGCAGAGCCACCTCATATGGATCAGCTACAAGCACCTCAGTTGAGACGGTCGGATAGAGATCGACAACCCTCAACCAGATATCCTACTTCATAATATACTATGGTGACAGATGCAGGTGAACCAGAAAGTTTCCATGAAACACAAGTACATGAAGATCATACCAAGTGGAAGAAAGCCATGCAAGAGGAGATGGATTCCTTGCATAAGAACCACACTTATGACTTGGTGGAGCTACCGAAGAACAGAAAAGCCTTGAAGAACAAATGGGTGTTCAAAATCAAGAATGAAGGAAATGACCAAGTCAAGTACAAAGCTCGCCTCGTGGTGAAAGGTTTCAGTCAGAAGCAAGGTATTGATTATGAAGAAATATTTTCTCCTGTTGTAAAGATGTCTTCTATTCGGGTTATTCTTGGTCTTGTCGCTTCTCAAGATCTTGAAGTTGAGCAGTTAGATGTGAAGACTGCATTCCTCCATGGTGATTTGGCAGAGAAAATCTATATGGAGCAGCCAGAGGGTTTCAAGGTAAAAGGCAAAGAACAGTTGGTTTGCAAATTAAAGAAAAGCTTGTACGGGCTCAAGCAGGCACCGCGACAGTGGTATAAAAGGCTTGATTCTTTTATGCTTGACCATGGGTATAAAAGAACATCTGCAGATCATTGTGTTTATATCCAAAAGTTCTCTGATGATGATTTCATTATTCTCTCTCTATATGTTGACGATATGCTTGTTGTTGGAAAAGATATGTCTAAAATTGACAGGTTGAAGAAAGAGCTGAGCAAGTCCTTTGACATGAAGGACTTAGGAGCGGCACAACATATATTGGGAATGAAAATCTCTCGGGACAAAAATGCGAAAAAGTTGTGGCTATCGCAAGAAAGATACATTGAACGTGTTCTGGAGAAGTTTAATATGTTGAACTCCAAGCCGGTCAGCACACCGCTAGCAGCTCATTTTAAGCTAAGCACACAACAAAGTCCTTCAAGAGAGAAGGAGAAGGAGGAGATGAGGAGCATTCCATTTGCCTCAGCCGTCGGAAGCTTGATGTACTCCATGGTTTATACAAGACCCGACATAGCACATGCAGTTGGTGTGGTAAGCCGTTTTCTTGCCAATCCGGGTAAAGAACATTGGGAAGCAGTAAAATGGATCCTAAGATATCTTAGAGGAACTTCTAAATATTCTTTATGTTTTGGAGATGGCAGACCTATCTTGGAGGGTTTCACTGATTCTGATATGGCAGGTGACTTGGACAAAAGAAAGTCCACATCTTGATACTTATTTATCTTTGCAGGGGGAGCCGTATCATGGCAATCAAAGCTGCAAAAGTATATCGCTCTATCCACCACAGAAGCTGAATATATCGCTGCCACAGAAGCTAGCAAGGAGCTCTTGTGGATGAAGAACTTCCTAAAGGAGTTATCGCTCAAGCAAGAGAAGTACACTCTTTACTGTGACAGTCAGAGCGCCATCGACTTGAGTAGAAACGCTACATATCACTCAAGGACAAAGCACATCGACGTACGCCATCACTGGATCCGAGATGCTTTGGAGAATCAACTGATGCACATTAAGAAGGTTGATACAAGCCAAAATCCGTCGGACATGATGACGAAGCCTCTACCAAAAGAGAAGCATGACTTCTGCCGAAGGAAGGCAGGTATGACTACTGTTTGAAAACCTCTCTCCTCATGTGGATGGAGGGGGAGATTGATGGGAACGGGGTCCATCCCCATGATGAACCAATATGGATTTGATCCATGAAAATCGGTCACCCATGGTTGGGTTCGGCCAAGTACTTAGCCATTTTTCTGGGTGCAGTTTCTGTGACTAGATACAGTTTTGGGAGCCATTTTCGGAGCTGTTGCAGGCATAATTAGGCTCGGTCTTCAACGCGAAAGTTGTTGGAAAAAGTTTTCTCTTTCTTTCCAGCTTTGAACCAGATCATTCTGAGGTGTATTGAAGAAGTTATGGCTCTCGAAAGTAGGCTATCTGTTCATATTCTGCATGTATTCATCTTGCATGCAATAATGATGTATTGCCTTTCTCCATGCATTGGAAGATGGAAGGACTAATCTTGGGAGATGAAAGGGCTGCCCTTTGGACTTCTCCATACATAGAGTGGTGTACCCAAGAGGCTTATCCTCCTTATAAATAGAGGGGAGATGGTGAAGGTTAGAACACAACTTGTAATCCTCACACTTGTAATTCTTTTCAAGTGAGTTTGAGAGATAGTGATCCTCAAGTGAAGTTGTACCAACTTGAGAGAATAGCTCTTTGTAATCTTTCATTTGATTATAGTGAAAAAGGCGAAGAAGGAGCGGGTGAGGACGTAGGCTCAAATTGAGCCGAACCTCGGTAAATCGTGTGTGTGTATCTCTCTTATTTTTTGCTTCTCTTCCATTTCTATTTTATATTCTCATCTCATCACAAAGACGGGAAAGGTCTTGTTTTTCCCAACAGTAACACTAATGTGCTAGTTAATCAATACCCTAACTTGAATCAGTAATCTTTAACCTATTTGGTAACTTATAAATTAGTGTTGGGTTCGAGGTTGGCAATAAACGCCCAGGAATTCCGGACTCTTTGTCAATTGCTGAACTCGGTTCAAGTATCAATATTCTTTTATTTTCGACACGTTCATGTCTTACACGTCAACAACAACGAACCAGACATATATTGTCATTATTTATTGTTTGTTTTGTACTGCTCTGCATGTTAACTTTGTGTATTTTTACTGCTTTCTATATTACATGATATATCTTGTGCGTCCGAGATAGAATTTGGTGTAATCATCGGTGGATGTCGATTCGTCTTTATTTATTTTTCTGCATCATGACCTAATTGTTAGTAGACTACCCTATTTTTGTGGGGATATTTTCATATTCCTTGTGACTATGACACGTACTTGATATTTGACACGAATATAACATTCATGATAGGACACATACCCTCGTATCCGACTGATCCTCGATACGTACGAGACGTGTGACATATAGCGCGTATTAATAGTACTGATACTTCTTTGATATAGTAGTTATGAAATGATCATATCGTGTGCATACAATCTGGATGGTATCATTGGGACGGGAAGGACAATCACAAAGCGTATGGCCCATTAAAATCGGTGAACCATAGTATCCGGAGGAGCTATATGAATTTATTATGATATGGCCTCTGACGTTCGATGAACGTTATGCACGATTTATATTTGGATGACAACATCTCTTACGGTGGTTGCTGGCCTCAAGCTATGTTGAATGATGATATATGTCAGCATAAGTATGACCGCTAGCCATCCTCGTGCTATGCCAGATTCATATTTAGCCTACATCTACCCATACGTAAGAAACTTGTCCTCAAAGTGCATCAACGTAGTTGGTTGGTCTCAACACTATATCATACTTTTATTTAGTTTATATTGGCATACTTTTGTACCTTGCTATGTTCCTCTGAGGGCATTGTTTTCTTCCAGGTTAGTTGAGTTGACATTGTTGTATTCTTCCGATGGATATCAGGTGATTGTATTTCCCGAATTCAGGTAGTGGTTCTTCCGTAGTCATATTCATCCTATATTGTTTTATATTTTGTTGTGTAGCCTAGTTTTACAAGCTATATTATTCTTAATGAGCTTGTTCGAATATGTGTATTATAGGGCGACCGATTGTAGTACGTACCGTTCATTCTTTATATCTATTCGCTTTGTGGATTGACATATAGTTTGCCATGTTATATTATATAGATATTTCCGACCCTAGACTACGTATACGTATTCGAGTTAGGTCGGAGTAAATTTGATACATAGGTAGCCATTACCACATATTATAATCTTACGTATTTTTGGATTGGGACATGATAGTACCTCAGGCTAGCATGTAGTCAAAGATACTTTACATAAATAATCAATATGTCCATAAATTTTGCTCGAATAATCATGTTGTCCAAGAAACTTTACATGAATTAATGATCCTATCCAGGGACTTGACTTGAATTAATGTCTAGAGATTTGACATGAATAACCATGTTGTTCAAAGACTTTACACCGTCCTATTATGATATAACTTGTGATTGAGAACCATGAGCCATGAGCCGAAGTAGAATAATAAATTAATTTTCATAACACTCGGTCACTAGTATACAAGATTGTTGTCAAGGACTAGAACCCTTGACCGAAAGTTATACCTTAGAGGGTTAATAATTATAAGCTTTAATAATTAAGATATTTGTATCTCTTCTTTATCAATCGGATAAAATTCAGAGAAGACGCTCTAAGGTTCAAAAGTACAAAATAAACAAGAAATAGTTTAATAATAATAATATAATATCAGTAATAATAAAACTAAATAATATTAAAACAAGAAACAAAAAAATCAATACAAAAGAAAATAAGAAAGCAATTTTGTACTTATAAGTTGTAATGAAATTACAATTATATGAATTTTATGATATAATTAGTTTTAAAAAAAGTGACTTAATGTAATCAAGCTTGTAAACACCAATACATTAGACCTTCTTTTTTTTTTTTTTTTCGTGCAACCGAACACCCGAATTAGACCACCTACAATGTAATGCAAATTACGTTACGCACCCTAACTGTTTAAACACCATCCATTCACCCATAATATGTTCAATAGTATTGATAGAAAATACAATAATAAGACGAGTAATACAAACAATAATAAACAACAATAGAAAACAGTAAAGTGCTTTTACAAAAAGTGATACGAACCTTCAAGAACTTTATCTAGCTGAAGAGAACCCAAGTTTATATCATCCTACATCAAGTTTCCATACAACCAATGTGGGAACTATACCATCGTAACAAACATTACAACTTCCAAATTCAACAAGGCAGGAAACAACAAATTATAAAGAAAATTATAATAATGTCAAGGGTCATATGGGTAAACAAGTAGTTTATACGCTGAAGCTAAGACATGGGTACATTGTAAAGAACAACGGAAAAAAATAGTACACTTTGCTTTTCTCTTCCTCTCTTGATGAAAAATGTGCAAATTCAGGATTCCTGTTCTAGTCTTTTCCTACTGTTATAGTAAACAAATACATCTTCAAGACGACGGCAAGCCCCAACTGCAGCAGGAATATACCGGCCACTATAAGAAACCATCTCTCGCCAGCAGATTTAATGTGGGTGCGAAGATTGAGGGCAACAAAAGTTGCTGACATGAACCCTGCGACCCCAGCAATCACCCATCTAAAGATTTCCAGTGGTACAACAGACAAGCACTGTACAATGTAAAACTCCAGATTAGATCATAGGAAAATGTAATAGGTTCCAGTTTATAAAAGGAAATATATGAGAGATGATTCAGTCGACAATATAAGATACATTTACGAGAAGGCTTTGGAAGAAAGAGTAAAACTTAGTCCGAGAACATTAGATACTCAAAGACATAGCTAAATTGAAAGATAATAGCTACTGTTTCAAATGCGAAAAGCATATTATTGATGCAAAAAGTTTCCTATTTGTGAAACTAAAAAGTCAGGCGCACCTGCACTGCACACTTCAAAATAAAAGAACAAATATAATAATTCAAAATGTATGGCAATGCAACAGACATCACTTATCTTGGTTTACGAGATTTGTGCAAATAAAGTGAATAAAGTGAATCGTTGAATGAGATAAACAAGGGAAATTCAATCCAAAAAAAATGAACCAAGCTGTCTTTGTAATTTCAGAGATTATACCGAATTTCTTTCAATTCCAGACCGTTGATGAGTCCTTGTATTGTGTAAGATATTGGTAAAAGACCTTGCTGCTACCAAAGTGAACATATGTTTCTAAGAAGTGCACATGCAACGTGTCGTCAAGGAACTGCATGAACCTATGCCTCTTGAAGTTGTGTTTGGTTGCTAAGAAAGTGAGGGAAAAGAAAGGAAAATTGTTTCACTTCCCTTCCCTTCCCTTTGTTTTTCCACCAAACCAAACGTAGCCTAAATGTTCTTGGAAGTAGCCAGATATGAGATAGTGCTCACAACAGTATTTGCACTTGACAACATGTCACACATATACCTGGTAAGAGGCATGTGGGGGCAGATATGCTCCTAAATGAATGCACATATGCACTTGAATAATATGATGTGGCACGTAATATGCCTTGCACCAAATCCTACAATCTATCCCAACATTTGAAAATGATCACTAATTATACAATTAACCTTTAAAAGTTCAGAGATACTTAAAAAGTGCATTGGCAACCCATAAAACTTTTGTGGGGAAAGATATACTAGATATCATTTAATCCTGGTTCAATCGCTTGTCCATACAAGTAAAATATGTACTTGTAGTTTATGAAATGAGACATGTACCTTTGATGATAACAGTTGCTACATAAACAATTTTCCATCCTAATCAGTGATAACTACTGTGCAAGAAAGCTTGGAAGCCTTATTAACATTTTGATGGTATGGCCAATATACAAGCATAATGAAGTTCGATGCATGGCAATTACGGGGAGCAGTTTACTTCAGTGTCTAACAGAATATGGAGTATCTTCATACAGTACTGAAGAAAATTATAGTCTACGACAGTGCAAATTTAGTTTTTGGTATATTTCACAAGAGCACAGCATGGAATACAACAAGAAAGAATAAAACTTTTTGATGTTAGTTATATTGTTAAAAAAAGATAACCCTGCCTGTTCCGGCATTAACAGTATCCTAATAACATTACAAAATCAATCTCAGAACAACAAACACTATCACCATTCCTACCACATTGTGTGCATCTCAACATGAGATGACATAGTTCAAAATTTATAAATGCATGCTTCATAAATAATAAAACTAAATTTAGAATAACTTACCGAGGCCGGAATGAATACAAAAAGTGAGTAGCCATATAGACACAATAGTTGAACAAGCCCAGATGGTGCTGAGAAGTACTTGAGAATTATGTACAAACCAAGAGGAACGAGTGTAACGTAACCATAGAATAAGCCAGCAGACCATGTAACAAGGTTGATATCATAATCCCACTCTTTCTTCTGTAACTTGTGTGCCAAGTAAGTGACAAATGTGCCAATAGCTGCTGCCACAAATATTAGAGTAGTGCATATCCAGAACGGTCCATACCTGCCAAAAGATTTCATCTGATAGTGAAAATGAATTTGTGAAAGATGTTATATAAGTGAAGGTTAAGCTTTAATGGAAAACAATTCTAGGTGTATATGGAACAACTGTATACATTCTGCCAAACCCTTATCCAAGTAAATACAGTTCTTGTTTTCCTACACAACACTACAATATCCAAATGTTTAGGCTGATTCTTTTTGTATTATTCATTTTATTCTCCAGAAACAGATCAAATTGTCAATGGTTCCACTGATACAGGAAGACCATCCAACAATATAGGGAGCCATGGACAGGGAAGTTTGATCTAGGATCAACTTACTTGACTACTACAACTAAGGACAAGCAAATATACAATCATACCTGAACTCATTTTGGATTATGTAGAGTTGTTTAAAAAGGAGCAGAGAAATATAAAAAGAATGTAGTAGGGCAGTGAATATGAAGACACAATCTTTCTTTTGCAAAAGGTAAATTGTATTATAAGTAAAAAAAAAAAACAATTAAACTTCTAAATCAGGTCCCATTATAGGGAAAGGCCCCAACTGGCCAACATATCCCTATTAGATGGGGTGCTACTGGTTTTAGAATTCACATTTCTCATAAGAATGACCACATCTGCCATTATCATTTTGAAGATCAAGCTTCATGTGTATCCTCCTGCTGAAAATCTCTGCAATTTCTTTCTTTCCATATATTCTGTGTAGTCACTGTTAAGACTGTCTTCATTAACCGAGTTATCCTTGATTCCTATTTGCCATGTCTTAATATTTCTTTCTGGTACCTCTTCATTTTGCCGCATAGCCTGGTCTAGCATATGCAATGTTCTAAAAATCACTAGGTGGCCTCGGTGCGGCGGAGGGCCGCCTAGGCGCCGCACAGGAAAATAAATTTTTTGTGGGGGAATTTTGAATTTTTCTGATTTTTTTGATTATTTGTTGAATTTTTTTCTTAAATTTGAAAATTTTATTTTTATTGATTTTTTTTCGAAATGTGATTTTTTTTATGTTTTAAATTTTTTTGATTTATTTCCCGAAATCTGCATTTGTTTGAATTATTTTTATTTTTTTTAAATTTCAATTTTTAAAATTTAATTTTAAATTTTTTTTTGTTTTCCCGCCTAGTCGCCTAGGCCGAACAGGGCCGCCACTGCCCGCCTAGCATCCTAGGATGGACGAAAATGAGGTTTTCGTTGCGGCGGACGGCCGCCTAGCGCCTAGCGCCTAGGCGGCCGTCTAGGCCGATTTTTAGAATATTAAGCATACGTCTATAGTTTTGAGATGTATGCATTATGTGGAGCTATGTTGCACAGACATGGAGACATACGACACTGTAAGAACATGGAGACATGGACACAACATCTTTTTTAGTGTCCCAATGTATTTGCAGTGTCTGGGTTGTACCCGATATCAGTGTTCTAACAGGCGAAAAAAGTCGACACCCATGGGGCCGCATAGGATTCAACTGGAATCGGCCACTTGAGCGTTCAGGAGAAAATTCGGTAGAAGTCGGCCGCATAGGTGGCCCTAGGTAGCGAGGCGGATGCCTAGAAGTCGACCCCGACTTCATAGGTCGGCCGTCTAGGTAGTTTTCGAATTTTTGACAATGTGGAAAGTGAGGTTCTTTCCGTTGTCGCCGGCGAGCTCGACGACGCGGTTGGTGGCGATCTCGGAGGCGTTGTCGAGGTTGTCGACTACGACGCAGAAGCCCTCGCCGAGGAGCTAGAGGACAGTGTGGTTGCCGATGTAGCCGGCCCCTATGGTCAGCAAAACGCTGATGTTGCTGTTCGCCATCGATGGGCTCCAAATTTTTCAAGAAAACAAAAAAATTGAAAACATTTCTACTCTCTTTCTAGAAATGGAGGGATGGTATTTATAGGAAGGTTGAGAGAGAGAGAGAGAGGAATTAAAGGAACTAATTAATGATATTTTTCTGCGGGTTATTCTCATCCGTCAAACGAAATGCACGCTCTTCTTAGAAAGGACCAGAGTCCAAGGAATAATTAAATTTATTAACTAATTAATTAGGGATGTGTTAATAATAATAGGTAACATTGTAAATTTTGTATTAAACTACACTTTTGAACCTGATATTATCATTTTTATCTAATAATTAATTCCTAGATTTTGTTTAATATTCCTGCCGACCGCCTAGAATTAGGCGGCCTAGACAGGCTAGGCACTAGGCGATGGGTGCCCACCCGCCTAACGCCTAGCGCTTTTTATAACCTTGTCCGATATGTGTCCGACATGACATTGCCCACATTTTTGGAGTGTCCGTACTTCCTAGATGCAGAGTAAGCACACTCGAAGAATAGGTAATCCCTGATATGCAATTCAGTTTTGCGGAGTCTACAGTTACCATTGTTTAGGATACCCACCTGATACATCTTTCCCTTGTTAACATCTATCTAGGAAACCCTTATATAGACAGGCACTCACTGTCATGCAATTTCCTTCGTATCATACCACCTTTGCCATTCCAGCCCTTGCTTTCGGCTAGAAACTTCCCTGATGCCTGACATGAATGATCATTTTCTTGAGTTATATAAATAGGCTAGATCCTTTTGACTTTCCAGTCTCCAGGGTGTTCTTCCCAGTAGATACTTTGAATTTCTTGTACCGTTGAATTGGAGCAAATGATACTGGGATAGTCCCAGGCTCAATGACTATCTCCAGTGATGCAAGGATCAAATCAAATGAAAGTAGTTCTACCATTTGTAATAACCCTCTGCATGCACACCTGTCTTTGCGTTCTCTTCCTCTGATTGTCTTGAAGGTCACTGAGCAGGTCCCACATTTATATTAAGTATTTCCTTCTCATCCAACTGGCCCGTATGTCTTCTTAAATTCAGTGTATCATAAATCATTCATGACCAGATAGCGCTAACATTTTAAGGTTGACGTGTCAGGGTATATCTTTAATTATTTATGAAGCATCTCGGATAAATACTATGAAGAGAACATTAAATGTAACATTATGCCTCCTGTGAGCTTGTGCAGCTCATTTTGGTTTTTTCTTGTCCTGATAGATCCTTCAATTTTTCATATCACTGCTAGTTGCTGCACCAAATGGTCCCTAAGCACCAACCAAGACCATCCCTAATGAGACCATCTCTAATGACTTCTCTCATCCAACCCTCAATTGAAACCAAATGTAGCATTCCAAAAATGTATTTGTCTACCTTTAGTCCTAAGCATTGTTCCCCCCCAAAAAAACTCCTTTAACGGATAGCAATTTTCGGTATTCTAAACTTCAGATGATCGGTATATGTCCAAGGCATTATTCCTTCAATCATGTGTGTATTCTAAAGTCACATACACCTCAATTGGTGTCTCATTGTACGTATCCATGTCGCGTGCCCAAGTCAAATACATATCACACATGACACGGTCCACAAGCACTCCAAAATACACTAGGAGACGCCAAAACGAGTGCCGTCTTCATGTAGTCGTGTAATTATATCTATGCAACATAGCTTCTCAAGAAGCACTAGTCCAACTCAATCATCATGAATAATCCTACAAGTTAAAAAGGATCAAGTCCTGTCTACTTCCCTACGTGCTCAAACCCTTGTTATACGTAATATTAAATGTTCTATCACTCTAACCTCTCTCAATAATCTTATAGATTTCCTACCAGAAGACCCTAGAGCCACTGGAGACACAATACTCAATATTTTATCTTGAATTGCTTGAAAATCCAAATGTCTAAAAGAGATTTGTCCATGGCATCTAGAGTCAGAGAAAGGACTAAAGGTAAAACATTGTACCCTGGGATGATCTACAGTCACAAAAACAAGGAAGTGACATTATTAAACCTAAAAGTTTTGAAGATTGTTGGCAAAATTTACCTAAGCCCTGGGACAAAACAAAATTTAACTTTCTTTTGCTTGTGAAAGCTATTCGCAGCTTAAATGCTTTCAACAATTACCAAAACACTAGGAAAGAGATGTCTGTCTACAACTTGCAATTCTCGGTAAGGTTTATGGCACATGCATACAAAACTCTTTTCTGGATATGACAAATAGTAGTCTACTAAATAACTATAACCTTCATTACATTAGCCAGTTAACAGGTTGGCCTCACTTTTCATTGTCTTCGTTAATTACTCCTAAAAGCCTCATATGATGTGAGATAATCTAATATGCTCTATTTCACAGTTTATGCTAGCCACAAAACAAACATGAAACGACAAGAGAGTATTTTGTAAAAAATAGTTAGCCCCTTCTATCAATTTCCTACCATATAACACGACCCAAAATGGAAAACTAGATCCAGATCTCCTAGAAGGAACTGCTCCTTGCTAGAAAGGATGCTCGCCACATCTTGTTGTACCTGATAACAAGTTAACAAGTTATCAGTTTCTTTTTTTAGCTTGGCTCCTTAACAATGCATGGACAACCTTGAACGATGAGAAGCATGGCCAGCTTTCTGTTTGAAAAATGCAGAAGCAAATCAATCTTGATCAAAGAGAAGGCTTTCCTCTCAACCTTTCAAGGAATGCTACCTAAATGGGGTGCTAGTAAGGAAGAAAGGGACTTCATTCTCTGTTGTAAACAAAGCAAAGTAAGCTAGCTGGCATCTTCTTTAAGAAAACTACAATTAGCCAAGTCTTAGCACTCTAGAGCTTAACATCACCTTGGCTCTACTTCTTCCCTGAGCTGTAGCACGTATACGAATCTCCCCCACCCGGCAGGCGGCCACGGTTCATAATGAACTCTTCACACAACAAATCTACTTTGAAGTTACTTATTTGCTTGGCATCGGAATGTGTACGAGATACCATAAGGGGCCAATATCTCCATAGCACCCTTTCCTAAAGTTTCGAATGAGAATGAATATCAAAATGCAGGAACTATCTGACTACAGAGTGTGTGTGTGTGTGTGTGTGTGTGTGGGGGGGGGGGGGGGGGGGGGGGGGGGGGGGGGGGGGTTTGCAATATCTCTTAACCGTCAAATGCCAAGCCTTCTCAGTAAATTGTACAGTTACAAAGAATTAAATCACAGTTTCTCTTACACAAAAAACTGGCCATAACTTCAAAATATAGTCCAAAATGCCTAATGCACATAAACTTCAGATACCAACTGTCTAACAAAGACACGGATGTGTATAATTAACGAACTCAGACACGTGCCTACCGTTTTAAATGTCAACATTGTAGCCAGAGTTGAAACAAACATCTCTTATCGCATCCGGACCTGTTATGTTTCTCTCACGGTATTCGTATTAGGTAAGCACGGCAAATCAGTATCACTTGCTAATAAAACCTCGCATAACTCCTAACAGTAGCAAAACAAATGCATAAAGTTCCCCACATCAATCAAATTCGAACGATTTTAAGCATGTCAAATACTGGATCCACAATATTTCACAAGAAGTGGCTTACAGGTCCGGATTGTCGGCAGTCTTCTCCGTGAAGCTCCCTCTGAACGGGAACAGGGACTCCCTGATCCTCTCCAGAACATCAGAAGTGTCAACGTCGAAGTAGGGCTTGTAGGCCGCCACGCTGAACGTCCGCATCCATCCTCCGCTCGCCTGCGGTTCCTCGGATCTCGCGTTCCCCGCCGCCGGCTTCGAGAACGTGTCTGAACACCACCGGATCCAAAAAATAAGGTCAGAGAGCAAAATTAAATTTAAAAAAAAAACGAGAAGTTGAAGGAAGGAGACGTCGATACCATCGGCGTCAGAGGGAGGGCGGAAGACTGCGGAGATCTTCCCTTGGGCTTCCAATGGCGGGAACGTCTGGAGGTTGGAGCCTGCGAAAGGAAGAAAAGAATGAACGAAGATCCTGATCCTGTGATACAGAAATGGAGAAGGAAAAAAAAACCCAAACCCTAACCCTAATTCTGACCTGCGAACTTGACGGAAACGTGATCGGAGCCGGAGGCAGCCTGGAGAAGAAGGTGAGAATGAGTAATAGATCTGAAGGAGAAGGAGAAGAAGAAGAAGAAAGTGGGGATTTGGGGGGAAAGGGGGGGGGGGGGTAAGCATACCGGTACGGATCCGGAGACCTTCTGGTTATCGATAGTGGTATATCCACCGCTCGACATCATCTTCTTCTCTCTCTCTCTCCTCTCTCTCTCTCTCTCTTCCTTCTTCTTCTTCTTCTTCTTTTGTTTTCTTCCCCTTTATTTGTTTGGTATTGGATTTTGTTCTGACACCCGGACCCGTTTAAGGGGTTTTTTCAATAGTCACACGTCTAGAGCTGAGCATTCGGTTTATTGACTTTAAATAGATTCGGAATAATCAAAACCGAAATCTAAAATCGAAATCGAATCAAAACTAGTCAAAATTGAACCGAACCAAATAAGCTTTTGAGTTTATTGGATTTGTTCGATTGGACTATTATTATTATATAATGGATCGGACCCAATGTTAAAATCGTGGTTAAATTATAATTTTATACTTACATTTGTTGTATTTCAAAGTTGTGTCCAAAGTTATGTTTCAAAACATATATATATATAGTATATATATATAATTGTTGTTTTCAAAATATACACATTTTTTAATCACAAAAGATGTATAGAATTAGGATATCAGAAAATTTACTGTAGCGAAATAAATTTATATTAAATTTATCTAAACGAAATAGAGTTTGTGTTATTTGGAAAAAAAGTCAGCCTCCGCCAACAGCGTTGGCGGAAAACACAACCGCTATACACGTAAGCAGCAAAATTTTTTTTTTTTTAAAAAAAGTGGGCCCCACGGCCAATTTCCGCCAACAGAGTTGGCTGAAATTGTGGGGGGGGCCAATTTCAGCCAACTCAGTTGGCGGAAATTGGCCCGTGGGGCCCACTTTTTTTTTTTTTTTGGTTGTTTTGTTTGGTTTGGTTTTTTTTACTTTCTTTGGTTTGGTTTTTTCGTTGGTTTATTGTAATTAGTTATATTTTTGTTTTATTTATTTAGTTTAGTTTAGTTTAGTTTTGTAATTAGAGTTAAGTAAATTTATTTTAACGAAATAAATTAATTGGAAAGAAATATTTAGACTAGACATATTATTTTCGGAAAATAAAAAAAAGTAAATAAAGAAGAAATTTTTTTTTTGTTTTATTAGTTTATTTTTCATAATAAACATAAAATATTAATTTAAATGTTTCTAAAAAAAATTTTGGAGATCGAAACATCATTTTAAATCCGTGGGCCCCCACATCCAATATAAATTTATTTCACTACAGTAAATTTTAAATATTCAAAAATAATATTACCGAAAGTCAAATTTGGAGGTCGAAACATCGTTTTTTTGACGATTCTAAAATTTTTCGAAGTCCGTCAAACGGTGAAACAGTTTATCCCGTAGTACTTTTCCATACGGTCATTTTGGCTCAAACTGGAGCTTGTTTCGATCTCCCAGTCAAAAGTTATGATAGTTTGAAGTTTTAAAATTTATATTTTTGCCTGTAACATAGTGCGTCTTGTTTCGGATAAAATTTTTTTCTACATGATTTGTGTTACTCCTCGTCGAAAACATACAAATCGACTTATTATTTGACAAAAAACGATTTCAAAACAAGTACTTATGGCCGCTCGAAGTCTGCTCGACGGCAGACGTAATAGTCTTACGACAGATTTTTTTTTATTATTATTTTTTTAACGTCCGTTAACGACGAAAAAATTTACGATAAAAATATAATATTTATAAATATATAACGTCCAATTCATATTGATATTTTTTTCCTAATTTTTTAAACTTTTATGCTTTAGATGGAATTTATACAAATTTTGAGGCTTGAAAACAAAGTTCCTAAAAAAATATTTCTAATATGTCTTTCCAATTAATTTATTTTAATTTCATTTCGTTAAAATAATTTTACTTAAATCTAATTACAAAACTAAACTAAACTAAATAAATAACACAGAAATATAACTAATTAAAATAAACCAACGAAAAAACCAAACCAAAGAAAGTAAAAAAACCAAACCAAACAAAACCAAAAAAAAAAAAGTGGGCCCCACGGGCCAATTTCCGCCAACTGAGTTGGCTGAAATTGGCCCCCCCAATTTCAGCCAACTCTGTTGGCGGAAATTGGCCGTGGGGCCCACTTTTTTAAAAAAAAAAAAAATTTTTGCTGCTTACGTGTACAGCGGTTTTGTTTTCCGCCAACGCTGTTGGCGGGAGGCTGACTTTTTTTCCAAATAACACAAACTTATTTCGTTTAGATAAATTTAATATAAATTTATTTCGCTACAGTAAATTTTCTGTTAGGATATTTATATAATTGTATAAATCTTATTCGGTTTTTGGTTTTGGACCGAAACCCGAAATTGAATAAAATTCTTTAGTCTTTTCAAACCGAAACCGAATTGATTTTTTTTCAAATCGAACCGAATCTCTTATTCAGTTCGATTTTCGATCCAAAACCGAATAATGCTACCCCTACACACGTCCATCGGCACTTTAAAACGGTCACGAGGTCGGATGTCTTCTATGCTTCTCCTATAGCAATATTGTGTTGGCTATCCGTTTTAAGGTTTTGGATTCGGATGTGGCTTCGAGATACATAAAATTTCAGAGGGGGAGGACTTTATGCCAATTAGCATTATGGAGGAGTAGTTTCATAAAATTGTATGGGGGAGTATGGTGCGCCAACTGTAGAATTTTTATAAAGCACTACAAAATTTACTCAGGCCAGTATATATATATTTTTCATTTACAAGTTTGCCACTAGCAAAAAGCTACTAAAGGCTAAGGGTTGTCCACTATATAGTATATAAGCCAATTTTTTTTTGTCTTCATCTTCCCTTTTTCTCTCCCAAAATTCAAAATCTAAACCCAATATTCTACGGAAGTTGTGGTCCAAAGTCCCACTCTAACTCGGTGATTCTCCGACGAATATTTGACCTTGATTGGGCATGCCTTCGACAAAATGAGATGATAAAGTTTTTCAAGTATTTGGTCCTCCCCAAATTATTGAATCATATCCGACCAATGTAGGAGATATGCACGAAAATCTCTTCGACGAAGAAATTAGATCATCGAATCCATTAAACCCTCATTCCACTCCTTTCGAAGAACATCCAGGTCCTTCCGAAGCACCCTCGGTAAGCAATATAACACCCCTTAGTTTGACAAATTTTATGTTAGGACTGTCAAAAAATTTGACAGTCCAAAATATTTATAGAGCTGTTAAAAATTTTGACAGTCATAATTTTTATGTTATCCTTTAAGACTATCAAAAAAATTGACAGTCATTCATATTGGAAGGACTGTCAAATTTTTTGAGTCCTAAAGATAACATAAAAATTAGGACTGTCAAAACTTTTGACAGTCCATTATATTTTTTTGACTGTCAAAATTATTGATATTCCTATAAATACCAGTGTATTTCCTCCTCCATTTTGTGTTTATTTAACTTTCTTTTTTATTGGTTATAAGGAATACCGTCTACAGCTATTGTCGTATATCCTGCTATTGTCGTTGATGTAGGCAATTTATTCTAGACGGATATTTGGTTTGAATCTTATGAAGAAGTGTTAGATTGGTGCAGACAAGTTGAATTTCAATATAACATAGTCATCGTCATTTCACGATCTCGGTCGGGTCAAAAATATTTAGAGCTTGGATGTGAAAGATGTGGTATGTTTAGGTATCATTGTAGAAAAGATACAATTTTCGAAAGAAAACTCCCAGAGAAAATTGTTGGGACGAAGAAATATGGTTGTCCATTCAAGATGGTGATATATGCGTAGACGATGAGAAGTGGATAGTCCAAGTCAAAAATGGAATGCACAATTATTCTATTACCGAGACACTTACGGGACATCCATATATCAAACAGTTGAAGAATAATGAAAGAGCTAGTTGAAGAACTATCCATTTCCTGAGTTGCACCCAGACAAATTTATTTCTGTGGACATAAAGACGATAAGAACAAGTCAACAATGAGGACAACCAGTAATGCTTTATCGAGATCGAAATCGAATAGTTTGAAATAAGAATGGCGATGCAGCAAAGTTGCTTGTCGAGAATCACTATGTAAAGTACCATAGAAGACATCCACAAAATAATAAAGTCATTTCAATATTTTTGGCTCATCTTGATCGCACACACTTGTCTAGGTCCTTCGTTGACGTATTGGTCATTGATTGTACATATAAGACTAATAAATTCAAGATACCTCATTTTCACATTGTTGGCTTTGCGTCTACGAAAAAAAATATTTTCAGTCGCTTTTTGTTTCACGAAGAGTGAGACAGTTGAGGATTACATATGGTTGTTGAGAAAACTAAAATCACTTTAAACTGGACACAAAGAGCCATATATTTTTGTTACCGACAAAGAATATGCCCTAATAAATTCTATAGATATCATATTTCCACACGTGCATAGACTATTATGCACTTGACATGTAAATCAGAATATCCAAACACAATGCAAGATCAAGTTTGAAAAGGTAGATGATAAAATTGACATGGTCCACTTCAAGGAATTCTACAGTGATTGAAATCTTGTATGGCGAGCAAGTACCCAAGACAGTTATGACACAACATGGTACATATTCAAAGAAAAGTGGGAGACGAGTAACCCGACATGCATTTCTTATATCAAATATAGTTTGCTAGAACAACATAAAGAACATTTCGTCTTAGCATGGACGAATATGGTAAAGCATTATGGCATAATCACTACCAAACGGATCGAAGGATCACATACAAATTTGAAAAGACATCTACGGTCATCGGTCGATAATTTTGTCTCCATTTAGCAAGCGATAAATTTAATGATAAATTCGATGGTCATAAATTTAATGATAAATTTGACGGTGAACGAGATTAAGGCATCATTTGAGATGAGCCTCAATATTGCAAAGTATGAATTTAAGAATGAACATCTCTTGATGCTTTAATCCATGTAATATCTCACAAGGCATTAGCCTTACTATTTGAGAAGATATGTATGTCAAAGTTCGTGGGTTTTGATTCCGAGGTTTGTGGTTTTTTATATCGACATTCGCTCGGCCTCCCTTATGCACATGAGATTAACGAATATCGACGTCAATCTAGACCTATTCTGATAGATGTTGTTGATCAACGTTGGAGACAGTTGTTGATTATGCTGATGGTAAATTGTGACGATGATTATTTTTTATGCCACAGATGAAACTCCTTTACGCAATATGGTGTGTTGCACTGGAACCGTACTATGGTTCACTGGAGTCATGCCTAAGGACTACTATGATATTGCAATCGACTTATGTAAACCAAACAATAATTTTGTAATATTTTGCACTTTTGTATCATTTTAGCAAATATATAGTGTATTTTGAAGAAATAAAATAGTACTTTTTGTTAAAAAAAATTAATTTGACTTAAGTACCTTAGGATACAACAAAATATGAGTTTCTAGGAATTGAAAATTTTAAGTATCCTAGGACCGACAAAAATTTTCACGGTCCTAGTGAAAAGTTGATATTATTTAGGATTGTCAAAATTTGACAGTCCTGACTATACTTAGGACTGTCAAAATTTTTGACACTTTTAATGCAAAGTTGATGTAACTTAGGACTGTCAATTTTTTTGACATCCTGGCTATAGTTAGGACTGTAAAAAAAATTGACAGTCCTAAAATACAACAAAAATCGAGCATCCTAGTATTTGAAAATTTAAGTATCCTAGGACTGCCAAAATATTTGACAGTCCTAGTAAAATATTGTTGTTACTTAGGATTGTAACAACATATGATGTCCGACCTCTGCATAGTATGCAATGTAGTCATCGTTATAATCTGACATCTCAACCTCCGATTATCGTTCCAATTCTTTGATAACATGATGTTGCCACTCAGTGAAGAATTTTGAGACACAATTGTATTTTGCCGGGACGTAGTTTAAGGGTTTTGTCCCTCTCGGAGCACTCACCATTTTCAATGTGCGCTACAGAACTGTTTATACATAGCCAAACTGATAAAATATTCTATCAGACATATAAGGCTCATCGATATTATGGCAACTTATCAGACCATGGAATAAAGTGTCCGCAAAGTTCAAGAGATATTTGGCATGTATCGACATTTTAGACTTGTTCAGAATGCCGACAGCCCCTAAGATGAACTGCATATATCCACGGGCTGCCTTATCTTTATTATCACCTACGGTCTTCGTGACATTGAATGCATTCTCCAAATATTTTGAAGGAAGTTCGTACTTTCTTGAAGTCAAAAAGGGTTGTAAAAGTCTCAGCATCAACTCCAAGAGAATTTGAAACATGTTCCACAATCTTATCGTACCACTCAAAGCCCTTCTCAAAAAAATTATCATTCATCATGACACGACCATTAACCCTAAGTTCAAAATATGATGGACTTCATCTAGGATAATCGTCATCTCCTCTTTTGGGAGATGGAAAATGTTAGTTTCTGGATACCAGCGCTCTACGAACGCAGATATGAGTGGGTTGTCCACCATCTTATACGCGTATTTAGCCAAATTTTGTAAACCGGTGGGGTTAATTTTTGGCCTTGACGGCTTCCCCTAATTCGTTGAACCCCCAGGTATTGCTCTTCTCTCTGTAGCTAATGACCGTTAACATACTGGAGTTCTCCTGAAAAGTAAACAATTGGATATGCAACTAGAACTATAAAGTAAACAAAAGTTAATTTATCATAACATAATGTTCTTGTAGGATCGTTCCATATTTGTTATGTAATATTTTTTTCGATCGATTTCAACATAGAGCAACCATTTGGACGAGTCTCAACTTGACTATCCGACTGTTGCGAAGGTCCAGAACCATCATTTGGCCCTTTTCGGACAATAGGTACGTCATCATCTTTGAACGAGTTGCAGTATATTTAGTTTGATATTTCTAAGCTTGAGAGGGTGCCTCGGGTTCTACGATAGTGATTGGTGTCTCAATAGCTCACTCAACATTTTGTGCCTTGTGCGTCGACATATTAGGGCATTTTTTTAGTACCTGGATCATCAAGGTTCTTCTTGGGGTTGCAGTTATAACGTAAAGAAATATTTCAAATGAAAGAACGAAAAAATTGAATATACATGACTGTAGAAATTTTTATAGTCCTTGAAGTATTCATGACTGCAAAAAATTTCAACAGTCCTTGAAGTATTCAGGACTATAGAAAATTTCTACAGTCCTGACAATATACAGGACTGTAGAATTTTTCTACAGTCCTAGGTGTTCCAAGCCACAACTGTGACGAAATTCGAAACCCTAAAACGGGTTTGAAATTTAAAAAATTTGCCCAAAGTTCATCCTAAACCTACTTTATGTTACTACACTATGATATTTGGTGTTAACAAGGAATGAGAAGAAGATTTATGAAAATGAAATGAAAAATACAAAAAAAATAGATATAGAGAAGATGGAGGAAGAAGATTGGGAATAAGACTTGACCTTGATTGTGAAGAAGCTTTGGGTGCCATATCAGAAATTGGCTGATGCTTGAAATTAGAGGAGGTGGAGAAGGAAGAAGTTTAGGATTTTGAAGTAAAGAAATTAAAAAAAAAATTGAGAGAGAGAGAGAGAGGAGAGAGAGAGAGAGAGAGAGAGAGAGAGAGAGAGTTACATTAATGCTTGGGTTTCGGGGATTGGGGTGGGGGATGGGCAGCCCCTAGTAAGTTTTTGGCTACCCTGAGTAAAAGTTTCTCTAAACTAGACTAGTCTCAATACATGGCTAGCCTCGAGTAAGTTTTGTAGTACCCCGATAAATACTCCAACTGTACTCTGTCTGGAAGTGGGACGTCAACTCCACTGGTTCCTAGGAGTGGGGAAAAGTGGTGTAGAGTGGAAATGATGGGATAATTTTTATTAATGAGAAGATTACACACACACACACACACACACACACACACACACACACACATACATATATATATATATATATATATATATATATATATATATATATATATATATATATATGAGAGGCTAACCCTCCTCACTATTGTTTTATCTGATGTGGGACTAAAGCCCAATACTACTTATACTTAACACCATCCCTCAAGCTGGAGCATAGATGTCAATCATACCCAGCTTGTTACACAGAAATTAAACCCGAGGACCCAAAAGAGACTTCGTGAAGATATCGGCTATTTGATCACCGATCCTCATGTGGTGAAACTTTGTCTTCCCCCTTTTACCCATCATAGACAAAGTGGATGTCGATTTTAATGTGCTTTGTCTTTTCATGAAATACATGATTGGTAGCAATATGGATAGCAGATTGATTATTACACCACATATATATTGCTTTAGATCGTGTTTCTTCTCCCAAATCTTGTAGAAGATGGTGCAGATATAATACCTCTATTGTGCCATGAACAATGGCTCAATATTCTGCTTCCGAACTTGACTGTGCTATCATATTATGCTTCTTGCTCTTCCATAATACCAAATTTCTGCCAATAAATATCGAGTAGCCAGATGTTGACCGTCTATCCGTCAGGCTTGTACCCCAATCAACATTGGTAAACTAACTAAACACGAGTATGTCTATGATTCTCCATCCGAATTTCTTTTTCCAAATTTTGGTATAGATAGCGCAGAATTCTGAGAACTGCCTGCCAGTGTGGAACTCGTGGAGAAGCCATAAATCTACTTGTGACACTTATGGCAAAGAAAATATCCGGGTGAGCCATGACCGCCAAGTAGTTGATTTTTCCAACCACTCGACGATACTGATCCAGATTGGTCATTAGGACCCCCTCGTCTGGTAGTAACTTTGCTCTTGGATCCACGGGCGAGGTTGTTCCCTTAGCTTGCATCAGTCCTGCATCATTTAGTATATCTAGCACATGCTTTCTCTTAGATATTACAATATTCCGCTCAAGAAGTAGTTCAATGATCCCATATCCTTGGTCTGAAATTGTTCTCCCAGAAACTTATTTAGTCCTGCAATACTCTGACTTTCGTCTCCATGATTACAATGCTGTCAACATAGACGCCAAGTAGTATCCTTCCAGCTGATGTCTGTCGGTAGTATACTGAATGATCCTTCTTTTATTGACACACGCTAAACTGAGTAATAACATGTGTAAATCGACCATACTGAGTAATAACATGTTTGCCATAAACAAAGGTTTATACGAAACTTTGTGTTACAAACTATTAAAGGAGAATTGGTACAAAAGATCATAAACAGGAATCTAAGTACAATGAATCTGGGAAAGTATAGCTGTGGAGATATATTCTGCAGTCAATTATTTTACTCCTTTGACTACTCGACACAAGGAAGAGATGCTGAAATACTTGGACGATTTGGAGAGTCTGGCAATGAGAGTGCCACTCCCTATCCCGGTATACTTGAGATATACTCAAGTTGGCGCACTTTCAGAATGTTCTCAAGTTGGCGCACTTTAGGTATACTTCAAAGTGCACGGTTGAGTGGAGCTCAGCGCACATTGGCTAAGTGTTGTTTGTGTGTGGTGGTAAGTAGGATGTGTGGCTTAGATTTATTGGATAGATCCAACGGTTCACCATCAACCCCTTGCCTATATATATCCTTGTTCTCCTTCTCTCTCCTTGCTCATTTTCTTATTTTGCTCATACTTTTCTTCATAGGCAATTACATCTTGCAAATATAAAGAAATATGACCGGCTATAGTTTTATTCTTAAGTATTTATTTGTGTAATTAGCTTCTGTAGTATTCTGATTATAGTTAGATATTGGAGTTTTCATATTTGAGATGGTTAATAGTTTGATCTTGATTTTATTATGATGGTTTTCATGAGTATATTTTCTTTAGGAAATGATCACCATAAATGAGATATTTTCGAAAGCTGTTGTTTCATGATTTCAAGTTTGGGTTTTTCCTTGAATTTTAGTTCATGTTGCTTGAGGATTTGAGTGTGTCAAAGTCTCGAGCTTGAGCTCTGAGTACATCAATGGTAGGTCGGTTGGAGAAGAAAAATAATGACAAGAAGTACACAGGGGGACTTGCATCATGGGCGCATGTTGAGTGTGACCCGTATTTCATAACTCATGTGTACTTTAAAAGTAATGCTAATTCTTTGCAAAAGTATGTCAAGGGGATAAATTCTCGAAAAATTTATTCTTGGCGCACTTTTGAAGACTTCAGCCATTGGCGCACTTTTAAAGGCTTTCAGCCATTGACACACAATTGACGTACCAACGAATGAACCAAGCAAACTTGCGCCAGTCTATCTTCCAGCGCATTTTCACCAATTTAGCAGATTGGCACATTTTTCCAAGTTAACAGGCCGGCGCACAATTGATGCCTTGTGCATTAACTATCAAAAGTGCGTCGCTCTTATGTGTTTAACCCTTGGCACACTTTTAATAGATCAATGGCCAACGCACTTATTATCTCTTGGCGTACTCTTGCTCGGTTCAGCCTCGATAAGTAATTTTTGACTTTGAGACATCTCGATTCTTGGGTCCTCGACTGTCGAGCCCCCGACTGTCGAGCCATCCTGGGAATTCGTGATTTATTTTCTAGTGCTAGCACACTTTTCCTGTGCCTGGTTGCTTATTGTGATAGATTTGTGCACCTGGTTGCTTGCATGGGTAAGATGCACATGTTCTTGTAATTCTAGATTTGTACGCCATTCCTAATGTTATAGGTTTGTGCGCCATATAATTGCGTGCTCGCACACATTCTGTATGCGCCACTTTTTCTGCTAACCTGTTTACAATTGCAAAGTGCGTCGAGCCGAGACTTCTTATTGAGTGCGCATGCATAGATCATGTTGTGCTTTTGGTTCCTATTCTAGATTAGTGCTTCTTGCTAAGATTGACCATAATTTACGATCTATGATTCCAGAACTTGAGAAATTAATGAGACATTCATGACTGTGACTCGATCATATAAAATATTAGATTCCTGGCTGATTTTGACTCCTAACTTGATCAAGATATGATTCATGTGACCAACTGATAGGTTTAGTATCCTGATTTGGTTATTGTATCTATGCTGATAAACTTTTCATGCTCGCCTGTTTATAACGGCTTTATTGTACACTGAGTGTGGGACATTGGCCAACATGTACACTGAAAGTGACATGATAATTATTGTCCGGTGCATGATATTATATGTTCCTGAATTCTTGGCACAAAAATAATAATTGGTCAGAACCATAGCGTGGCTAGGCTATTGCTTGCTTGAATGTTGCACCCACACTTTGGTGAATCCAGATTTGACTCCTGATAATTAAAAATATATTCGTATCAAGTATGCCAGTACTCTGTACGACATCATTAAGAGAAATATTCCTGTGGCCACGGTTGTGAATTCCATACCACTGTAGGGTTAATTGTCACGTCCCGATCTCCCGCAGGCTAAATCGGCCGTTACCGCTAGGCGAGAATCACCGTGCTAGCGCTCCCGCGGAACGATCGTTTTGACCCATCCGGGCGTGATGCCGCACGAGCGTGAGCCACACCCGTACAAGGCCATGGTTCATTGGCTGGCGGTAAGAGTTCTAAGCCACAGAGTCGCACAGATTGTCCGAGCGTAGCAAAATCATAAATGCATAGGCAATTTGGTAACAAGTTCACTGAGTCGACAATATAGCGTAAGTATTGAACAACACAAGTTGAAGTAAAGTAACTCTTTATTGATATAAACAAGTGTTACAGGTGGTGCATGGCCGAGATTACAAGTCGCTCAAGCCTCTCTTTCTGAAATAATAAAAGCGTGCCAAGTGGCTACAATTGTGGAATGATTGTACAGGCGATGTTCAGGCGATGTTCCAACATTATGTCTTGTATATGTGCTTCAGTTCCGAACGCAACGCTCCAAGGCTTCAGAGTGGACTCCTGGCCTTAGCACGCATAAAGGAGGCATCCGCACCGAACGAGATTCTCCCACACCCTGCAAATGATCTGGTGGATTATCAGTACATTGAATGCACTGGTGGGGAGGCTACTCGCCCGCTCGACAAATCCAAACACGTAATATAGGTTATGTGCATCAACTATTATGTTGTCTTTCTAGTTGTCTTAGGATCAGTTTTATGCAAAGATTGAATAGCCTAACTCGTGTGGCAGTGCGCCGTACGACATGAGAGAAAATACGGCGAGACTTACCAACTTACCATTTGATCTTTCCTGTCCAAGGCAAACAAGTTAATTTGAGCACGAGCATTCATAATAAAAACCAAGGCAATAACATATATAAACACGAGAGTAGTTATATCATAATCGTTCAGGTGTTCAGTTGTTCTTTGATGCGATACAATGACTCGCACGCGGATAGCCGCTAAGCGAGGATGACTTAGCTATATGGCATGAGTCGCTGGCATAGCCATAAAGGACACTAGTTAATGACGAGGATGGAATACAACAAAACTACGTAAGGCGCTACAAACCATCCCGTCCAAGTACGTGAGACTAAACGTGAGTTCCATCCGGATCAGAACGGTCCCAGTGCCCCGGTGATCGCCCGTGGAACGATACCTCATTTCTGAGTTGTCCGCGACATACAATTATTGGTCTTTCCAATTTTACGAGATACACGAGATACTTGAATCTTGATTCTTGCTCTGAACGAGTATTGCTGCCGAGCTGTGTTACTTGATTTGTTTTATATGATTCTCGTTCAGTGAACAACTTGCCTTGATACATTCCCCTGGTTCGAAGCTGCCTTGGTGACCTAACGGTCCCGTATACTTTCAGGATCATTCTTGCACGGAACGACTATTAGATAGCCTTCCTAGGAGAACTAGATAAATGCATGACATGCACAGTGTTACATAATTTGAGGCATAGTCTATGCAACAAGCATCAACGAGGCAATATACAAGTAGGCATGCATGCGTTTCTAAGGAACTTATGCAGACACATTAGCTTGGGCCTGAAGGTAAACCGAGAGGTAAAATCGTAAGGGACTTTCCGAGCGACAAGATCTAGGGTAGCATGCGAGGATATGAACATAAGCAATATTTTATTTCCATGTTCTAGCACAAGCAATACAAGTTGGGATTATTCCCTTAGCTTGGTGCGTTGTATCTATAGACTAGTATGTATCATTCCATATTTTATTTGTGCTGGCTAAGCAAAGACAAGTTTACCGTAGCCACCCACCTTAGCGATAATTCGCCTCAGTTGAGCGATAAGTCAAGCGAGCGTTTGAAAGCCTAAGCTAGAATCCTGTAGGGGCAAGTATGGATATCCTTTGCCTCAAATGAGTATCCTCGCCTGAGCAAAGCGGGTCGGGATATTGGACTTCTGCCCTTTGAATCGGTAGTCCGCTTGAACGGAACGGGGTGTTACATCCTACCCAACTCAGAAAAAGTCTCGTCCTCGAGACTTACTGAGGACAAGCAATACTAATGCATTATGGAATCTATCCCAAGCATAACAATCTTGGTTAATGATCTAAGGCTAAGGCAAACTTATACAAGTCGTTGTACTTGTTCATTTGAATATTCACTTGCACAAGCGTTCGAGATCAGCATATCGCTAGTCTGGATCATGCGCATATTCGAAGTGCACCTCTAGCATGAGCTCGCCAACCAACTTAGCGATAGCGAAGTCTTAACACTCGACTTTTATATTTTTCTTAAGTCTTGGATCGTGCACAAGTTCAAGGCGTCCCTCAAATATGTGCATTCAACCAAACTTAGAGATAGTAAAATCGGACAAGCTACTTGCTGAAATTATAAGGGTCTGCACAGCTCGGCACAAAGGCCCTAGCATCATAATTTCATACAAGCAATCATATTATTCTAATGGGCTTTTTAAAAGTATTTAGACTCATTGTTAGAACATTTTGTTTGGGACATTGAGAGAGAGCGTGCACATAACGTACGAACAAGCTTTTGAAACTGCTAAAACCGAAATGAAGTCCAAAGGCGTATAAGCCAGGCTCTGATACCAACATGGCTAAGCAAAGACAAGTTTACCGTAGCCATCCACCTTAGCGATGATTCACCTCGGTTGAGCGATACGTCAAGCGAGCCTCTGAAAGCCTAAGCCAGAATCCTGTAGGGACAAGTCTGGATATCCTTTGCCTCAAACGAGTATTCTCGTCTGAGCAAAGCGGGTCAGGATATTGGACTTCTACCGTTTGAATCGGTAGTCCGCTTGAACGGAACAAGGTATTACATTAATTAGGTAACATAAAAACTGATTAGAATATGAGGGAGGGAACGACATCCTGAGATAGTACATGATGGGCCGCCATGTGATAATTTTTATGGCGTACAAGGCTGGCCACCACGAATATTATATATTATCTGTATGTAGTGGAGTAAAATATTCGACCTTTTTATCTTTAAACTGAGTCGATATTTTTCCTATAGGAAGGTTAGAACTGTTACTGATTAATTAGCGCGGTGGTCCTACAGGAAACTGGTGTGACAATTAGCGCAGTGGCCCTACGGGGAACCGGTGCAATCATAATTTCCTGCCTGTATAATATTGGCTCTGTTAGCCCTGCTCGACATGGCATGATCTGATGATGCTTATTCTTTTTATATCTGGAATAATCCCAGAATCCACATAATAAGTCGTAACATTGTTTGGCCGTTCTATCCTGACTTATTTGTGATTGTAACTCTGCTAGTGGCTTAAGGACATGGTCAGTCATAGTGTGGTGCCCAACTTCTGTCCATGTTTGATTGGAGAATTTGGTCATTATTCTATGATGGAATATGGACCAAACTACGACAGATAATCTTAGCTTGATCATAATCATGGGATGTACCTTATCTCGGGTGGAATGATATTTTATGTCCTTATTTGGTGAATGAGTGTCAGGTTATCCTAAAGATGGGGCACGCGTCAATGATTCTTGGCTCTTGCACTATATGCTTGATCTATATTTTGTTTCTTCATTCGTGGTTCCTTGTGGTACTTGCTATTTGGGGTCTAACTCCACTGGTTTTGTATGGCCAGGTTTAGAGTCAGCACCAGAGGATCCAGCTTATCTCCCTTACTGTGACGTACACCAGGCGGATGTTCGCTGAAGGACACGAGTGGGTTTCTTGATCACTGCTCGTTTTGTACAATCTTTTATTTTGGGCGTTTAGCTACCGACACTTATTAGCCGGTTTGTCTGGACATCTGTTCAATTTTTTTAGACAATTATAATATAATCAGACTGCAGCTGATCTCGGTTGTGTAACTATTGACACTCTGCGAGCATTATATTTCAATGGATAGACCCCTAGAATATTTAGATGGAGCGTTTGGGACACCTTATGACTTTATATTATATGTTCTATGTTGTTGTTACTTACTTGAACGATTGAGACATAGTTATTCCGAGACCCTATGAGACTTGATTGTAGCATGAACCCCTTGTCTTTCTATATCCGTGACTGCAATACGATGTTATATACCTTATACGGAAGAGCTGGCCATGTTCGTCTCTGTATTCCAGTACTGGGGCGTGATAAGATTTTAGTGGTGGCCCATGCATGTTTGATTTTTTAGACTTATGAGTGTCATGATCTTAGGAGTCTCAATCAAACATGTTCCTCCTTAAAATCCTGAATACATTTTTCTTAATACTCAGCTTAAACCATCCGATTAATTATTTTCCTATTCCATCATGTCCTGTTCTTGATGTCTTTTGTCCCTTTCTTCTAGGGCTTCCCCATCTTCGGTTGTCGGAGCGACAAGGGCATCGAGGCGGCCAATAGGTCCGAACGATATGGGACAACAGCGTGAGGTAGTATTTCCTCAGAATTAGGTTCGGATCGAGCTAGTGGTCGGGCTCCCAGTGTCACGCCCCAATCTCTCGCAAGCTCGATAGTCCATACTGAACGTGAATCACCATATTGTAGCTCTCCCGCAGGACGATCGTTCCCATCGGGACGTGATGCCGTACGAGCCTGGAGTTGCGCTCGTACAAGGCGATGTTATCAAACACCAAAGTTATCATCGAAACAACCAAGTTACAGCGGAAGCCATTTAGTGTACCAAGCACACAAACAGAGTATACGCAGCGAAGCTCACGATAGGGTCCAAATAAAATACCCCGAAGGCAATGCCACAAAGGCGATGCCACGAAGACGATAAAATGCTCTTGCTCTTTTCTCTAGCCCACAAAGGTACTTACAGTTCATACATCTTGTCCCGTATATCCAAGCAGCGCCACTACGCCTGTGTACCTAAAATATTGCCCACAAACGTGGGTCAGTACACAACCGTACTGGTGAGCGGGGTAACCCACTCGCCTAAGCCGACACTAAGTAAAATAGTGAATGCACACAGTTATATGGTGATCTTTCTAGTTAAATCCTAGATTCGTTTCATGGCATATGGATGACATATTAAGGAAAGCAGTAATACAGTTTACGCATGCAAGCATTCAATCTCAAACCAAACGATAAGCAGTTTATATATATTCAACCCAAAGGTAACTAGCACGCAACCCGTCTTACTCAATGCCATCGCTTGCACGATAACATATCAAACCATCAGTCTCGCCTCAATATCCATCCTCAACCAACAGTTTATATATTCCAATCTCAAGTGCATACTCTTGCCGAGGCAAGATGGCCGCGCCTACACGAAAGCCAAACCAACAAAAGAAAAGCAAGCCAACTTATATACTATATGAAGTCACTGGCTAAAAGCCACGAAGGACATTGATCGGACCAAGATCAATAGGGCAATCCTACCCGATCCAGGGTTGGGCAGCTACTCCCACCTGGTGGTATTAGACTACCAGCACTGCGCCCAATCGCGCGATGCCCATTGTTTCCTCCATGGTGGAACGGTCCCGGTGCCCCGGTGCCTCATCCCGTTCCAGGAAATGAAACCCTGTCCCACACAGGTTGTCCGTGATAATACAGACACAGTAGGTATGACGAGAGGATCGAAACATTCTCGCCCCACCAAGCGATCCTAGACTCGTTCAACCGATATCTAACCAAAGTTCTATAACCATTCTTCCAACATATCCAACCAAGGAATCCAAATCTCGACCTCAATATATAGCCCAAGGCACCAAATATTAAGTGTTTCATAGGCACGATGCCTCTTCTCAACACAGAGTCCGAATTGGTGCAACACCCATGCTCGAAGCAAATCCCATGGCACAATGCCGTTTCAGTGGCACAATGCCCCATTCGTGGCACAATGCCCCATCAAGCGACACAACGCCCTCGTCGATGTAGTTGTTCGATTTCGAACCACAACTGCTCGCTTTGTAAGACAAAGCGACCAAGTGATACTCGCGCACGGATGCATGTTCGCTCGCCCAAATTCCCGATATTCCTATTGCCTCAAAGGTATCATTCCAACCGTCCAAGTAAAATCCCAAGTATCCAACCGACTGCCTCAAATGCAATAATCCAACCATCACGCCAACTATCCAACACGTAAATCATTTCAAGCCACAATCCTACCAAGCCAACGACGTACACTCTATGCACGCCTCAGTATAGTGATTCTCAATGTTTCAGCCCAAGTGTTCAAGCCTTTTACGTGTTTCCATATTATTATGCATAAAGGAGTAGAGGAGAAGGAAAAGAGCCCACTCACAATGATTGATCCCGTTAGGCATCCTGTCCTGCCGATATGGCCAATTCCTTGAACCCGTGGTCCAATGCAAGCGCGATCTACTCAACTGGTATGACCGTGCGAGCAGGCCGTGCTCTCCAAATCATCCGACCGATCGGACTAAGGAAGACGGCATTATTGCTTTCATTCAGCTATTCAGTAATGTTCTGAACGAACACCTGATTTCCATCGAAACCGCTAGCCATCTGCACATTGAAACCAACTCGATTAATCCTTCTTCCCAAAATCCAACATTTCAAATGTAACCAGCATTTGATTTATTTAATCCGACTCAGCGTAACGCTCCGAGCGGTTGTGGGGCGTTACACCCAGGTGAGACAGTGACAGAGAATATTGAGCAACCTGCACCAGAGATCCCGACTCCCCCAGTAGTGCCAGTAATGCCAGCAACACTTGATATCCCAACTTTATTAGAAATCATCAGGGGATGATGGCCACACAACAACATCATATAGCGGTGTAGCAACATCAGCAACTCCAGCAGCAGGAACATAATGTATTATTGAACCAAGGGTGACAGACAGCTCTAGAAAGAGGCTAAATGATAGATTCGGGGGCGTCAATTTGATTTTGCCAACTTAACTCCTGGTACTTTGAGGGTACGAAAGATGCCATCACAGTAGATGATTGGCTCCAGGATATTGAGAGTATTCTGGCAGCGGCTAAGGTTCCGACTGAGGAATAGGTTGACCAAGCTCAGTTACAACTTTAGGATCTTGCCAGGGATTGGTGGATGGCAGAGAAGTTGGCTTGAGGTGACCTATTTCTTGGGATAATTTCTAGATTCGGTTCAGAGTGAAGTATTTTGGAGTCGTGGCCCAGTTTGAGTTGCAACAAAGATTTATTAACCTCAAGCAGTTTGGTAGAACAGTGGACGGTTACGCAACAGAATTTAGCTGACTGAGTAGATTTGCACCAACGATGGTAGCAACGGAGCCAGATAGGGCAATAAGGTTCTAGCAAGGACTTAATCTGGAGATTTTATAGTTGGTAGAGGGGCACAACTATCAGACTTTTGATGACGTATTGGTGGCGGCCATGAGATACAAACTCAATTTTTAAAGGATGACATCGAGGACATGAGGCCAGAAGAGGTCTTAAGCTCAAAGTAGTAGTAGAGAAGAAATACCCCGAACGTTAGCACTATTCCATGGCATTCGTATTCATAACACAGTACCGAGTAGGGCGGTAGTTTCAACAGTAATGGAACCAGCTCGGCAACAGCCGCTGAGGCACCAACAACAGTAACAGAGCCAGTCAGTATCAATAAGTTGTACGTATTGTGGCAAGCAAGGCCATACTAGGAGTGATTTTAGGGCAACAAATAGGTTGTACCTAAGATATGGTATCCCCAATCATAGGGTTGCTATATACCCATTGATGTAGAGGTCAGGTAGACCAGTACCCCAGTTTTCTGCATTGCCAGCACCAAGAGCAGTGCGGCATGGAGAGCCAGCATTGGCAGTGAGGCCGTTATCTCAGCGACTATTATTGACACAGGCTCAGATGTATAGGCAGCATCAACATCAGTATCAATACCAGCACTAACCACAGTAGCAAGGACAACAGAGACCACAACAAAGCCACCAGGGAAGGCAGCAACAAGAAGCTCGACAAGGCCAAGGGCAGACATTTACTTTATCGCTGGAGGAGGATTTGGCATCAGGTGACGTGGTGGCAGGTAATATTTTTGTCGCATCTTTTTCTGCTATAGCATTAATTGATTCAGGAGCTTCGCATTCATTTATATCTTTAAAATTTGTGACACATATTGGGTTGGGGTTTGAGGCATTGCCAGAGAGGTTGAATATACTCACTAATAACGGGCTTGTAGAAGTTAGTAGGGTGTGTCTAGACTGTATAGTCATAGTGTGTGAACATCTATTACCTGCAAAGTTGATTGAGTTTCCTATAGGTAACTTTGACGTTATCTTGGACATAGAATCGCTGAGAGATAGTCATACTATGATAGATTATCATAGGGGTAGAGTGTGTAAACCTCCTCGACCAATTTAGGATTAATTTAATTTAGATTGAGAGACTCAGATTAATTTGGATACAATTAGAATTAATGTGCAATAATTATGTGACTTATTATACCTCACCGTTGCTTCGATATTTGGAGCGCTACATTAGTAGTTACCTTCAAACAAAGTTTATACATATTTTCTAGACATGCCAGACTATCCATCTGACCCTTGTGTAACTTATAGATACCCAATATTGTGCTTCATTTTAGCTGCACAATATGCGTCATAAACGTTCATGTATTATTTTAATAAATCTAATTTCTCTTAATTGTCCATTCATACTTGAATTTGAGGCACAACCACAACCCAATTCCCTATAACCCAAATTAGGGTATTAGCCTATACCAAGCCTGCTACGCCCATGACTCTTATGTTCCACTTGAATTTAACCCCATGTGTTCGTAATTGACAAATGAATACCGAGTGTATTGGTTTTAATCTAATTAAATTAGAGGCCAAGTTTACCCGAAACAGGACTTAACCAAGCCCACGTGAACCCTTTCATGTGGACCAGCCCCCACCCCAAAGAGTCCAGACAGGCCCAAATCTCGAGTTTAGCCCATAATTCCCCTCCCATATAAATATACATTTTCCTAAGGAGAAACCCTAAAAATCATAAGAAATTATTCCACCCTCAAACCCTAGCCGAATTCCCTACATTAACCGAGCACCGCCCCTCCTCTTTTTCGACCGGACACCCACCACCGCTGCGTCAAGCCGCCATCACCCCTTCAAACTGCTGTCGTCGGACCACCCTCTCAGGTTGTCGCACCGTCGCCTGACCACCACACCCATCCACCATCATCACCATCCTTTCACCCCCGTCAAACCCGACCCCGAACGGCTCCCAGACGGACCACCGCCTCCAGCACCACCAACGACCGCCGCCAGTCCGACCAGCACCGCTTCCCCGCCATCCCAGCATCGTCCCCCGCCGGCCAAGCCTCGTTGCCGCCGCTGCAAGGCTGCTGTAACTGCTGTAGTTGTTGCCGCTGCTGCCTTAACTGCCGTACGATAATCGGAGCTCCGCCCCGCCGGAGGGAAGCCGTCGACGAGCAGACCCCCTCGCCAGCGTACTAGGTACTCGTTCTCTAGTTCCTCTTCTTCATTGTATCATTATATTATTGTAACATCGTATCGTTGCGTTGATCACGTAGTGTGTCATTATATGGACACAAGTATGAACATTAAACCCTCACATGCATGTGTGTATAAAACAGTAATTGATAAAGTAATAATTACCTTAATCACGAGACCTGTTATCAAAGGCTAGTAATTCACCTGAAAACTTGGACACAAACCAAGTATGTTAAACATGAAAAATAAGGACATGTATTCGTACAAGATCAAAAATAGTTGGTAACCCATAACTTCGATAGCTTATTGTCGTGAGAGACATGGTAACCGAGGACAGGATGCGTGCACCCTAGCTACGTGTATACGAGACTCTGTAGTTGACCCACCGTGACTCTTGCGTCAGTACCTAAGAGCTGTATCGTAGTTTGTGTATGTATTTCTTAGTATCTGATGATAGTATTTGCTATATTATATTGTATGTTTAGGGTCACTGGACCATCCAGGAGACACCGCAGGAGCAGGCTATTGGCATTCACAGCTTGAGGACCCAGGCAAGATACCCTGCCATATTTATTGTCTAATTTAAATTATACATATGTTGTATGATGTCTTGTTGCTTATTTCATATGACTGTGTGTGTCCGAGATTTACTCGGGTGTAGTCGACGGATGCGTAGATGAGTAGTATACTTGACCTAGTCACTAGCAGACTCACCCCGTTGGGAGGATACTTTGATATCTTTCGTGACCTGACACTCTTACATGTTTTACTGTGACAAATTTATATTGGGATGCGGGTTCGAGTACTCGACTAGCTATCGGTGCGTGTGATATGCATCACGGTTAGTACGTAATTAAGGATTTTATATTAGTAGAGACTTGGCATATAGATATGTGGTATGCATGTCGAGTATTCGACTTGTGTATCTATATTGGGCGGGGAGGATACTAGTAGGCGTATGGGATACAACTATTGGAATCCGTAGTATCCAGAGGAGCCACGGATTCAATGACTCCCTTTACACTGCTACCACATTTTTCGGAGCGATGTGGATGATATACTATACTGCTGCCACGTTCTTTGGAGCGATATGGACGATATATTGTACTGCTGTCACGCTCTTCAGGGTGTTGGACGTTATGCCTATGCCTACCCATACGTACCAAAGTTGTCCTCATATTGCATTCACGTAGATGGTTAGCACACCCTTTATTGTATTTATTTTATTCAATATCTATATATGGCATGCTTCTATGTGTCTTGTTACATCTCTCTGAGGACCTGGTATCTTTCCAGATTTGGATGAGGCATATTACCCCATATTGTACGGCCCAGGACAGGAGACGAGGTACGCTACCGAGGAGGAGCTAGAGGTGCTACCGTCAGAGTTTTCGTGATCAGTTGGTAGGCCTTCTGCCTAGGATTGGGAGCATCTTTATCTAGTCAGCAGATGCCCTAGTCATTACTCTTTTTATCTGTCATTCAGTACTTTATTATCGTCCTAGTAGTGGGTTTGTTCCCACCAGACTTTCTTGGTTGTACTATAATATTTTGATACTGGCGTTTATCTTCCAGCATTTATTACTAGTACATTCTTGTTGTTTCTATTGTAGATGAGATTAGATTACCTGTTGTTGATTTATATGGGACATGTTAGTATTTAGGACAGCGTAGCACTCTTCGTTAGGATCCATTAAATTAGGATATCCTCGGAGACGTGACAGCTGGCTATTGCCACGTGGCCTAGTCCCGTATATTTTTAGGACTGGGGCGTGACATGATTTTAGTGGTGGCCTATGCAGGTCGACTTATTCGCTTATGGTATGGTAACATGCCCAGCGAGCCTGCAATAGGATATAAATTACTAGGTTTCATCCACTTGATTTCGTCTTTGAACTTCCTTCATACTGTTTCTAAATATCTGCATCCTATTTGTTTGATTCCGTACTCTTTTAATGAAGTCCTATATCTTGCAGCAAGATGAACTTGCACAGTGGACGAGGAGCACCCAGTGCCGTGGTGCCAGACGACACCACCCGAAGAGAGAAGGTACCCCAAGGACTACCTGGAGGGCAACCACCGCTACAGGCCCCGCTGATATATTGGCACGAGACTTCGCAGGGTGATCCTACCCAACAGCACGAGGGATAGACCTCTCAGACGATACCCACGCAGCATTTTGAGGGCCAGACTTCAGGAGCTACACTGATGCCACAAACCGAGAGACCGATATCTAAGGAGACACCTACCGCACAGCCAGAGGTTCCATTACCACCGCCTCCACCTTATCCACCCCAGATGCCATAATCAGATGGACAACCACAGTTGCTTCAGTTCTTCCAGACTATGATGCAAGCACAGTGGCATCAAACTGAGACAGAGTTTGATGGCAGTACTAGAGAGGACACCTGTTTCAGCAACCATACCAGCACCTACACCAGCCTAGACAGGTGGTACTGTAAGATAGTTCCGACAGATGGGACCAGATACTTTCTCAGGCAACGAGTCTGTAGAGCAGATCTCCAATTGGGTCGCCAATACGAAGATGCTACTAGAGGCTTCACAACTGCATCCAGACCTTTGGATGACCGCCGTGAGGGCCCAACTAAAAGGCAACACCCATCACTGGTAGGATTCTATTGAGCACAGTGTAGGCAAGAACCAGACTTGGGAACAGTTCTTAGAGTACTTTAATGTGAAGTATTTCCCGACTATAGTCAAAAATGTCCTGTACTCCCAGTTCCTACATCTAGAACAAGGAAATATGACTGTTGACGCCTACGACGTGGAGTTTAGCCGCCTTAGCAGATTTGGTGCCGTCCTGATACCCAATGATCTAGAGAAGGCCTAGAGATTCCATTATAGCCTCACTTTCGAGCTACAGAGGTATACCACCGCACATGCGAGGATTTCTTATGAGGATGTCCTTTCAGAGGCGAGGATCCAGGAGGCCATCGGCAGAGGAGATAGACGTTCCAGCACGACCACACCAGCCAGAGCCCAGCCCGTAGCAGAAGGACCGATCCGATGCCCCGGAGCGCAGACACAGCAGAGGACAACACCATACCAGCAAAAGGAGCTCCCGACTTGCTACCACTGTGGTAAGGGAGGACATTATGAGAAGGACTGCTGAAAGAGACTAAGGAGATGCCTAATTTACGGATCAAGCCAGCACTAAGTCCGAGACTACCCACAATGTAAAGAGACAACCCCGCAGACCGGATAGAGGCCAGAATCACCAGTTCCGAGGATACTACCCCCGCCAGGAGGTCAACGTCCACCAGCACCCGGAGGATTTTAGAGGGGACCACCCTTGGCCCCATAGGAGGCGCAGTTTGATAGAGCCCGACAGTAGATATGAGGGTAGAGGCATGGACAGGCCTTTGTACTAGCAGCTACTGAGGAGGAAACGGAAGGGGAAGCTATCACAGGTATCATTTTAGTTGCATCATTACCTGCAACTGCATTATTTGATTCTGGAGCTACACTATCGTTCATATCTAGTAGATTTGTCATAATGCATAGAGTAACTACTTCTTCCTTACCTAAGAGTTGAAAGATTCTTACCAGAGGAGGTATCGTGCCGGTTACCAACACTATTAGAATGTGTTCGGTAGTGGTATATGGTAGAGAGATGAGAGCACAATTCTTGGTATTACCCATACCGTACTTTGATGTTGTGCTAGGCATGGACTGATTAAGCTAGTATAATGTCATAATGAATTATCGGAAAGGTAGCGTCACTTTTAGACCTCCAGATCAACCGAAGTTCGAGTACATGCGAGGGACCGTCGAGCAAGGAGTAGGACAGACAGCTGGAACTTACATGGCTATGGAGATGGTACCCCCACCGATAGTTGCAAAATTCGAGGATGTTTTCCCTGAAGAATTGCCAGGCTTACCGCCAGATAGAGACGTAGAGTTCACTATTAAGCTAGTACCCGGAGCACCACCAATATCTTCTAATGTATACCGATTAGCAAAGAAGGAACTAGATGAGCTAAAGCTAGAATTAGAGGAGTTGCAGAGCAAAGGATTTATCCGTCCTAGTGCATCACCCTGGGGAGCACCAGTGTTGTTTGTACCTAAGAAGGATAGAACATTATGCATGTGCATTGATTACAGAGCCCTTAATGCTTTGACCATCAAGAACAAGTATCCCTGCCGCGGATTAATAATTTATTCGACCAGTTGACAAGAGCAGTGGTGTTCACAAAGATTGACTTGAGATCGGGTTATCACCAAGTAAGATATTCAAAAGACAGCATTCAGGACTCGTTATGGTCACTACGAGTTCTTAGTGATGCCTTTTGGACTGACGAATGTGCCTGCTATATTTATGAACTTGATGAACAAAGTCTTCCACCAATACCTAGACCGTTTTGTGGTATTCTTCATCGACGACATCTTGGTGTATTTGAAAAGCCACGAGGAGCATGAAGAGCACTTGAGACTGGTATTAGAGACGCTGAGGAGAGAGAGGCTTTATACCAAGCTGAGCAAGTGTAAGTTTCTCCTAGATCATGTCACGTTCCTTGGACACGTTATCTCAGAAGATGGTATTTTAGTAGATCCGGCGAAGATTTTATCAGTAGAGACATGGCCAACCCCTACCAATGTCTCAGAAGTGAGGAGTTTCCTAGGACTTGCCGGATATTACCGGAGGTTCATAGAAAACTTTGCAAAGATTGCAGAGCCGATGACCCGCTTGACCCGTAAGGAGCAGGAGTTTACTTGGACAGAGGAGTGTCAGAAGACATTCAATGAACTGAAGAAGCGCCTGATACAGCACCTATTTTGACCATACCTTCTAGACCCGGAGGATTCATAATTTATAGTAATGCATCCGGGAAAGGATTAGGATGTGTATTGATGCAACATGGAAAGGTTGTGGCCTATGCCTCTAGATAGTTAAGGACCCATGCGAAGAACTATCCCACTCACGACTTGGAGCTTGCCGCAATGATCTTTGCTTTGAAGCTTTGGTGGCACTACCTATACGGAGAAAGAGTAGAGATATTTACTGATCACAAAAGCCTAAAGTACATCTATACTCAGAAGGACCTGAACCAAAGATAGAGACGTTGGCTCGAGGTGATGACAGACTTTGAGATTGAGCTACAGTACCACCCGGGAAAGGCCAATGTAGTAGCTGACGCATTGAGCAGAAGACCCATGGCATTCTTCTTGACTATCCAATAATATCTATTGAGAGATCTAGATCATATGGGTATAGAAGTCGTCATGCCCAGAGTAGACGGAGAGTTATCGAGTTTTCAGTTACAATCAACATTAGTGGAGAGGATCATGGCTGCTTTGCCGATAGATGCCAGATTTTAGAGGCTTAGGCAGAGGACAGAGGCTGGAATACAGATAGGACTGCATATACATGAAGACGGGACTTTGAGATGTGGAGATCATCTCTATGTTCCAAATGGAGAACTTCGTCAGGAGTTGATAGGACCAGCAGCCGAGGACGAGGTGGTACCGGAGGACTTTGATTGAGTTCTCATATTATCTTTATGTATGATGCCTTGTGATTCTTAGTTATGGATTTGGATATTTTCTCTCATTATTTTGATACGGGTTGTTCTCCATAATATTTATTTATTATATTGTGATAGACAGTTTTATTTATGGTATTAATGGTTGGGACTAGTTTATCATCTTGCCTCTTGTTTATGAATTGGTGGATGAGATTAGATACATAGACAATGACATATATTGTAGATCATTTTAGTTGTATTACAGCTTAAGTGAACTTTAAAGGGTCCATTAAATTGGGTTTACCTATTGGAGTTGTGTTGCTGGCCATTGCCACGAGGCTAGTCTCTTAGTATTTTGGGACTGGGGCATGACATAGTTTTTATGGTGGCCCATGCAGGTCCTACGAATATATTGCTTCGGTTTCAACTAAGGGTCCGAGCAAGCCTGCAATTAGGATATGATAGACTTATAGGATATCATCCACAAGTTGACATGTTCTTGACCTCTATATCGAATTTTAATTTAATCTCTTGACTTGCATCATGCTTTGATTAGTCTGTGTGGTCCTCATAATTACATATGTGCAGAGAAATGGATCCACGAGCCAACAACGAGACTCCCGCGGGTACACCACTAGGTGTTGTGGTAACTTACGACAACGGGATAATACTAGGGGGTGAAGATCCATCCACACTATAAAGCAACCCTGCAGATCAGCCCGCCTCGAGGATCCGGAGAGACGATATTCCACCACCACCGTAATTCACTCCCCCGATACCACTGCTACCAACTTTCTTGCCAGGGCATACTATGGACGGACATCAATTATTCCAGTGTTCTATGCAATGATGCAAGCCCAACAGTAGGTTCAGCAAGAGGCCCAACAATGCCAGGCAGAGAACTTGAGGGAGAGTATAGTGACAGCACTAGAGCAGGTAACCCCACCAGTTAGACAGCCATCGACGAGATCCATCTCGGACTTCTGCCAACTGAAGCCCCGTACCTTTTGGGGCAAGGAGGAGCCCACTGAAGTTTATGAGTGGCTAACTAATATCCAACATCAATTGGAAGCAGCTGAGCTTCCGAAGGAGCGTTGGATGACTGCCGTCAGGATGCAGCTGACGGACAACGTACATCACTGGTGGCTCTCTGAAGAGAAATGACTTGGGCCAGACTGAGTTACTTGGGAGGAGTTCTCTAGACTCTTTCAGGAGATGTACATTCCATTTATTACTCGAATGAAACTTCAGAAAAAGTTAATCGCCTCACTCAGGGCAATATGATAGTGGAAGAGTACAATACATAGTTCATATGGTTGAACCGCTTCGCCCCTATGCTGATTCCGACAGAAGAAGAAAAGGCAGAAATTTTTTTTGACGGACTGAGGTTTGAGTTACAGAGACAGATTGGCTCTGTTGCACCCACTTCTTATATGGATGTCCTTACTGCAGCTCGACGCATGGAACACATCCATATGAGGGAGTCCAGCCTGAAGTACCCATATATAGCCCCAGTTCGAGTACCACAGGGAGGTCTAGTGAAGTGAGCTTCGATGCCTCAACCCTAGCGAGCAGCCCTACTTCCAGATCCAAGCACCCCTACTTGTAATTACTATGGCAGGGCCGGACATCTTGTAAGGGATTGTCGACGCAAGTTTGGACTATGTCTAGTTTGCGGATCCAGCCAGCATACAGCTAGAGATTTCCAAGCGCGTCAAGGAGGAGCGCCAATGGAACATCGACCCGCTTTACCAGCATCGAGGCCAATCCAGCAGCCACAGAGAGCAGCTTATCCAGCACTAGGATCACTACAGGCGGGAGTTAGATGTAGTACCCCGCTCCGCGTCGGCACTATGTATCAAGGTGAGTGAGCAAAACTTTATTCTCTGATTCTTGTATGCCTTAATAATGAATCTGAGTTTTTGAATGCTTGTTTTCATAAGAGAATGATATAACCTGTCTTGTATACTAAATAAGAGAACTCACCTAGCTTGTCTTTGAAACTAACTTGTCTGCTTAACTAAGAGAATCCTGAAATGCTTGTCTAAGAGTATGAGTTTGCATGAATATGTTCCACTATCGCCTGTGCTTCGAGAGAACCATATCGTATGCTTGAACTTGTTCAGTAAGGGCGGCTAGTCAGCAACAAAGATATATGGTCTGATGGTTTGTCTCGTCTGCATACTAAAGTTTATTTGATAGTGTTTCATGCATTCGCATCGGTCGGACAATGGCTATTGGTGGAGAGCTGAACCATGTGTCACGGCTGCTATAGAGATAGTGGAAAGCAACCATGTGTCACAGCTGTCACGCCCCAGTCCCAAAATATGTAGGACTAGGAATACGTAAGTATGCCAGCCGTATATATATGGTAACTCCAATATATGGATACCATAATACACACGTACGCTGTAATATGAATATTAACTCATATGTGGTATATATATTATCACAAGTCACATGGCATAACTAGATCTCATCTACAGAATCAAATAGAAATGAATAACCAATCAATTATATAACTGAATCAAGTATAAGATGCTTGATAAGAACAATTAGTTGGGTGGAGACAAATATACTACAAAACTAGAATATAAGAGAAACAAAATAAGTACATCTAACGATCAATGAGGCTCGAAGAGAAGACCTCCTCGAAAGAGAGAGAAGTAGCAAGTCCTGATTCGTGCTCCTGCGAATAGTCAAGATCGTCTACACCTGGAAAGGGACAAGGTCCTCAGAGGAATGTAACAAGATACATAGAAGCATGCCAGTTGAATACAGTAAAATATGCATAATAGACAGAAAATATATAAGTATGCTATACTAGAAAATCTATATGAATGCATAATGAGGATAATCTTTCGACGTATGGGTAGGTATAGGATACTCTATCTATCTCAGAACTCACATACACGTCCATGAACATCATCAGCCGTCATACCGCGAGGGTAGCGACCATCGTGACACCATCAGCCGATATACCACGAGGGTAGCGACCATCGTGACACAACTCCCACAGTGCGTGCTAGTTACTACGGTTTACCAGAGTGGGTAGCCCATACGCCTACTGATTGTCTTCCACTTCCATGATACTATGTGTCAAGTGTGTGTCAACATATATAATATATAATTATGAATGAAAGAAAATATATATATAATGCATTAATGAAAATATGATAAGCATGTAAAGTACTGTAAATAATTTGACAAGGTATACTTGCCTGCTCTAAAAAAGAATGAAGTCCCAACTCAAGACGTCGTCTGATCTACCCGTCACATAAATTAAACAAGTTAGCTTACAAAAGTGGGTGAATATGTTCCTCCATTTTAATCTATTTTAATTATGAATAAAATAATCTAAAATAGTATTTTAATCTTATTATAATTTGATTTTATTGTTAAAAGAGAGGAGTTTGGGTAAAAAAATATGAAAGAAGAGTTTATTCCATAAGTCTAATAGGTATTTATAATAGTGGAGACTACTTAATTGAATACGACTTGGATTGACTAATTTGGATATGATTAGGATCAGTTCAAATAAGGATAGGATATGCATGAATTTGCTTTCCTAGTAGGCTCAGGATTTGAATAAATTTAAAATAGAGTTTGAGTTTATCTCAATAATTTATAATCTTAAATAGAATTAAAGATAATACAAATAATTTATATATAATCTTATTAATATTTATTAACACTAAATTAGCATCTATCTAATATTAAGACTATATATATCCAAATAAATCCTAAATAATTTCAAAAATCTAAATAAATTTCTTAAAATTCTAAATAATTACAAAAAATATAATTAAATATTTTAACCTAAAATAAATATTTGGTATGAACAATATGCAAGTATGGTCTCATAGTAAATCATGAAAGTCCTAGAAATTTATGTTTCCTATGTTTTAATTACCTAAAAATTCTAGAAAAATCTCCAAAAATCTAAAATAGCCTAAAATAATTCTAAATAAATATTTATATAAGTAAATATACTAAGAAATTTATTTTCTAATTAACTAAGAGGATACTCTAAAGAAATTTAATATTTAAAATAATCTATATTAAATATAATAATATAAAATTTATACAAAATACCTATTTTGGGTGAGGGAGTTTACAACAGTTGCCAATAGCATCATATAAATGAGTCATTGGTTAGCTGAATCAACCGTTGCCGATCCTGAGTTACTCGAAGACCGCACTGCATATAAGATAGTTCATTGTGTTGGCTTGGATAGAGAACTGCCCCTAGATATGCATTTGTGTCTAGATGTACATTTGTCCCTATAGTCTTTAAGTATAGCTCAGGAGATACGTTGCGCACACCCTGATTATGAAATGAACGACTTATCTTGCTTGTTATCGAATATGAACTCTGTTTCAAAAGATGTTTTCATAAATAAAGTAATATGACTCCGTTCTTCTATTGTATGTAACGAACATAGGTAAAACTAGAAAGATCACTGGTAATATAATATTTTATAATATAATTATTTAGTGTTGGTTTTAGTGAATGTTTGCTTCTGTTCAGTTATTTATTCTCACAGTACTTATAAAAGTGCTGACCCACCAACAGTTTACTTGCTTGCAGGTACTAGATCATCCGAGGGAGCGATAGGCGTGCCTCATCCCCAAGACCCAAAAATTCTGGTTTCAATTTCCTCAAGCATGCTATCGTATAAAGGGGCATAACATATAGAACGATGCCTTTGTAATCAAAGAAGCCACGAATACTTAGTTGGCTAAATGCTTGCAATAATGTCCCTCCGCTGCTTACTCGATTGATGCGATGATAGCCGAACTTTAACGATGTTGCCTTGTGCGGGTGCAACCCCAGGCTCGCACGGCATCACGTCCCGGTATCAAACGACCATACGAGCCCCACGGGAGCGCCGAGGCACGGTGATTCGCGTCCGGTGCGCTGAGGCACGGTGATTCACGTCTGGTCCACCACGGGGGAACGGTGGTCGGGAGGTCCTTCGGGGCCGGGGCGTGACATTGGAGGAGCCAGACCACCAGCTCCGGGAGGATATCAGCCGAGGCCATCCTTGGTGTAAACCCCCTCATTAAATTCTATAGATAGTCTGGTATGGGTTAAAAAATTTTGGTTTAGCAGCAGATGTTTGAGGTTTAGAGTAGGGTTGCATATGTCTGTTTATTTTTAATTAAACCCTTGGCATGCTTTACCATTGTTGAATTATTCGGAGCCCAATATCAGCCCATAAATTCTAATGGACTGTTGTACTTTTGACTCGACCGGCCAATTTAGGCATTGGACTTTTCCGTCACTCAAAATCAAATCCGTTGTGCCCTATATTAATTACACAACTTCCCGTATCCAAAATCCCAAATTTAAATCTCGTGTCGGACACCTGTGTTATTGCCATCAATTTTGAGACACCAACTTAACCCGTTGAGCCAGACCAACTAAAGGGTCCAAGACTGCCTCCAAGCCTACACAATTTTTGACCTTGTGTCACTCCCAAATTTAGACCCTAAGTGCCCCCATTTAATTTAAAAGTGCGGAATATTTTTATTTTAATTAAATCGGGGATACCAACTTTGACTAATCCTATTTTAATCCCCATTTAATTCTAATGCCCATTTAATTAAGCCCATGCCAAACACACAACACTCCCTCACCCTACAAAATACCAAACACCAATTCTCCTATATTTTTTTCATTATTTCATGTATTTGTGCAATTACCCAAACTTAAGGTGCTAAATTATAAATATTACGATATGTGGTACACCCTTATTGGTCAAGGCCAAATGGAGAGGCCACCCTCTTCTTTGACCGTAGTTAACCTTCCTCCTCCCCTTCTTTTTCATGAAGAAACAAACTATCTTCATGTAACATCTACACCCCTCATTTGAAATGGGTACATCTCCACCCTCCATTCATCACACCCCTTCCTATAAAATGTCCCCATCCCTACACATAACCCCATGCCGGCCCTAATCCCCAAAAATCTAGGAAATCTCATCCCCCCTCTCTCTCCTCCCTCCTCCACATCGAAATCCGAGCCCCCTCCATATTTCTTCCTTTCTTCTTCTCCTTCCATTCTTTTTCTCCTTCCTTGGACCCGGAGATCCGGCCAACCCACGGTTCTCCGGCGCCACCGATTCGGCGCAGCCACGATCAGTTTCCCTCCCTCGACTCCGGCGGCTGAACATCTCCAGCCATGAGCTCCCACGGCTACGGACCGCTGTACCCCGCAGCTCCGGCCTGTTATCCCCGTACCGAGACTACGCCACCGGCACTGCCACCCCGATGTGCCGACCTCCTCTGTCACGACCCGCACCCAAAAATCGGGCATGAGTCGTGGGTACGTCCAGCCTACGCCGCAGCATCGGCGGTAGAACGCTGTCTAGGTCAACTATCTAGATAATAATCTCACACAAAAATCGGCCATAACCTCTCCAAAAAGAGGGCAACCACACAAACAATATGAACCTGTCAAGATCTCAACTCCAAACGGAGGAGCAATATCATAAAGATAACCACAATATACTCAATCACGAATCTAAGCACGATAAGATAACACAGAGATCTAACAACTATAAAGTCTAACCAACAACAACTACTACAACATCAAATAATAATACAAAAATATCCAAAATAATATACAAACAAGGTCTCAATCCAGAACCGGAGACAAATCCGGTGCTAAAAGCTAATAAAAATAACAATAAGATCCTAGTGATTCCGGCTACCAACCCAGAAATTACTCCTAAACTAGAGGGTCCCTGTCTGCACCATCGACAGGCTCAGGTCCATAAAACGTCGGACACCACTCCTCCGGATACTCTGAAAAATATGTCCAGTCAGGACTGGAGCAAGTACATCTCTAACAGCAGTTCCATTTAAATGATAAAAACTATAAAACAGTTATAGCAAGTAGCAAGAGAATGGAGCAAGTATGAAACAAGGAAATATGTATAACTGGTGCATAAAGGTAAAGATGTATGGATATCAGAGGAAGATAGTAATAACTACAAGATACAGGAAATCTAAGCTAAGATCAAGTCCGTGCACATGAACGTGTAGTGAGTCCAGCATGAAAAACATGTAGTGAGTCAAGTCCAGAAACATGTAAGTGAGACAAGTCAAGAAATGCATGAGAGTCCAGACTATAAAGAATGAACTCGGTGTCTTTGAAATACTTGTTTCGAAATGTAAATGGCTAGGGGTAAGTACGGCTCACCGTGCACTGGGTGCGCGGCTGCTATCATTCCAGATTAGACCAGAGAGAGTGATTCCTGATGATGCCAGATAGGAATATTTACATGTCTACTCGAGTATTTCCCCGCCCCGACTAATATAAGTGGATCCAAGATCCGACACGCAAATCAAGATAAGTCCAGCCTGAACATGAATGATGCCTGTAGTGATGCCTGTAGGTGATGCCAGTAGTGATTCCAGAATAGAGGCCAGAAACATGAAATATACGTGTCACAAGTAAATAAATCCAGAAATACCAGTCAGTGTCCCGTGTTGTGCCAGAATAATCAGATGATACTATACTAGAAGCTGAATCATAATAATCATCAGATAATGAAAACTATCAAAGAATGTACTCGCCTGACGTCCTGAGCAACTGGCAATCCGAACCGGTGTCGCAAGGACCTATATGAAAAGCAAGGTTAAACAGGGTTCTAAAGAGTTAAATAGATATAAAATAACTAAAAAAGGCTTCTAGGGTCGTTCTAGGTCAAACGGGTCAAACCGGTGAAATCTGGGTCAAAAAGTCAACTCTAGGTCCAAAAAGTCAACTCTAGGTCAAAACTAGGTCAAAAGTTGACTTTGGCGGTCAACCGAGTCAACTACGGTCAAGTCTGGGTCAAACTAGGGTGCTCCTGAAATTCTAGGTCAAACCGAGCTCATTAAGCTAGAAAACTCACAAACTCGCCTCCTTGAGATACCGGGATACCCTCGGTATCCGATACCTCAACCTACGATATATACCCCGCCTATACCCTCTAAAACCTATGCTAGCACGCGTAAATATATACACATAAGCATATAAAAATCACTCCAATACTATTCCTAGACTATTGCTCAAAAACCCCGCTCGAAACCCAATACCTTGGTTATCTTAAGGTATTGAGATACCTTGGTATCTCAAGGTATTGAGATACCGCTCTAAACTCAACCCGACTACCCCTCTAGCTAACTAACTATGCATAAACATATATGTGTAGCTATAATCTAGGCTAAAATATAGATATCTAATACGTATAGGCATATACCTAAGTATCTACACCCAATACCTTACCTTACCTTACCTTACCATACCTTACCCTCAAATATATATATCTATACCTAGATATCTAACTATCTATCTAGCTATGTATATATATATATATATATATCTATGCATATAGATATGGATATCTAACTATCTATCTAATATTTAGCTATCTATCAATCTATCTATCTAAATATTTACCTATCTATGTTTATGTCTATCTATCAATCTAAGTATCTAACTATCTATCTAATATTTACCTATCTAGTTATCTATCTAACTATCTAACAAGCTATTTATTATCTATTTATATCTAGGCATCTATCTATCTATTTATCTAACTATGTATCTATATACCTATTTACCTATCTAGAGATATCTATTGATCTATCTAACATATACCTATTTATCTATCTATTAGTCTATCTATCTATTTATCTTAGTTAACTATCTAACTATCTAGTTATCTATCCATTTACCTATCTTATCTATCAAACTATCTATCTATCTATCCATATATCTATCTATCTATCAATATATCTAACTACCTATATATATCTATATATATATCTCTCCCTTTCTCTCGCATTTGCTGCTGCCCTTGCTACATAAACTGCTGTCGCTGCTACATAGCTGCGCTGCTGCTGCTGCTGCCCAACTGCTGATGATGCTGCTCCTGGCTGCCTTGCTACTGCTGCTGCTGGGCTTCTACATGCTGCTGCTGCTGCAGCTGCTGGTTCCAGTCCCCCCCTCTCATCTCATACACACACACATGACCACATACCAATATATATATATATATATATATATATATATATATATATATATATATATATATATATATATATATATATATATACATACATATATATACATATATATAACCCTATAGATATATATACACTAACTTATATACATATATACTAACACACTAACACACTCACACACACACTAAACCACACACACACATACAAATATATACTTAGCTACATATATATGTATATATACACACACTTAATTTTTATATATATATCTACACACACTCATACACTTAAACATATATATATATATCTATATATCCTCACTCACACACCCTCAACCTCACACACCCTCACACACAAACTCTCACACACACTAGCACACACTCTCACAAACACACAACCTCACACACAAACCCTCATACATATATATATATATATATATATATAAAAATATATATACATATATACATAAACTCATATATATATACCTATAAACACTTACTCACACTCACACACACTCACCTACACACTCACACAAGCACTCACTCACACACACTCACCTACACACATACACTAGCACATAGATATAATTACACACATATATAAAAATATATATACATTCACACATACATATATATATAAATATACATATATATATAGACACATATACACTAACACAACACAACACACAACAACACGCCCCACTCACGCCCAATGACCCCGACACTCACCGACACCCTAAAATATATAAAATATAACTCAAAAATTCTAGCACACACTCCCCGATACTAACCCAATGCGCGCACAAGCCCGAAACGAGGAAAACAAGTCGAAATGGCCGTTCGGTCATTTCGACGAACACGTGGTGCGCGGCTCGGAAAACCTCCTGAAATGCACACCAAATGAACTTAAAATCGGCCCAAAATTTATCCACGCACTCTACACGATGCCTAGATCCTAGAAAATATGCTCCTGCGTCGATTCTAGGCCCGTGGCGGAAACACACACGCACTTAGAATCGGCGATGACGAAAACCCCCAAATTCGCCCGAAACGCCCGTTTCTCCGCGACGCGGCTTCCCGTGTCCGAACGAAGACACGTACTCACCCTCAAGACACCCGACAACGTCTACCTAGGTCCGTCTAACCTAAGACATCACCCAAAATTGGGCCAAATTCGGATTCCACCCGAAATTGACACAAAATCTAGTGTTAAAGTCTCTAAACTCACCCAAACTAGTTCCAACTTTCTCCCACGGGTAGCCTAAGGGTCTAGGAAGGTTCTAAACTATTAATTACACTATACAAAAATAATTAGCAAGGGAAAAGTTAGGTTTTACATCTTGGGAGTTGGAATCCCAAGGCCAAAGTCTCACAACCCCTAGAAATTACCCCCCTCAAGCTCCAAGCCACCAACTCTAGCTTCCACACTAGATCTAAGCTCCTCACACCTAGGTTAGGGAAAATACAAGGTTAGGGTTAGCATAAAGAAGAAGGAATGGAAGAAAAAGGAAGAAAAATGGAAGGGAAACTTACTTTGGAGGAAGAAGGAGAAGAAAGAAGAAGTGGAGAAGAAGAGGAATGAAGAAGAAGAAGAAGAAGGAAATGGGAATGGGGAGGGCTGCTCCTGCTGTCCACGGGTGGGAATGGGGGATAGGGGTCGGGTCTCACATGTAATAAGGGTTTACAAGTCTCAAAAATACCCAAAATGCCCTCCTAACTCTCGATTTTGGGTTCCAGGTTCCAAAAGCACTCAAACTAGCTCCAAATCTCTCCAACTAACCTCCTAAAAATATAATAAATATTTTAAAACCCAAAATAGGTCTCACAGGGGTATGAGCTGGGTCGGACATGGGTCCACTAGGGTCTGACATGGGTCCAGGCTAGCCAAAATCCTAAAACAAACAATAAAAATATAATACAATCAATAATTAATTATAAATACAATTAAATAAAAATAATGCATAATTAACTAAATTAAAAATAAAAAAATACCCGGCTCTGGAAATGGGGTGGTGACAAGCCTATCCTCCTTAGAAAATTTTGTCCTCGAAATTTAAAGTCAATCGCACTCTCTCTAGGTCAAACCCCCAACAATCACAGTCAAGAAATTCTACCTAAACAACATGCAAGATCAGGGTCCTACTGGTCGTGTTATCACAGTCTTAATCAGGGTCACTACACTATCTACCACAGCACAAAGAAAAGTCTAACAGGTACTAATGAAGCACACCACAGGAATGGAAAAGGACAGGAAGAAGAAACAAGAGACAGACCTGCTAACCCGACACCCGTAGCATCGGCCTCCTCGACCGTCAACGCATAAGCCCTGCCCTGCTGGGGTGTATCCCTCTGCTGGTACGGGGCATGATGCTGTGCCACAGATGGCCTAGCTCCAACTCTCTGATCCTGTGCTCCACCCAATGGAGGTGCAGTAGGACAATCTCGCATCTGATGAGCAGCGAATCCACAGAACAAATACACCTTCAGCCTCCTCCTACAAACATCCCAAGTGTGTCCTGCCTTCCTGCAGTAGGCACAAGTGGGCACCCTCTGATCCTGACCCTGCTGCGCTGCCTTCTGCACATAGGGACGCTTAGCTGGTCCCGCACTACCACTGGCACTGCCTGAATCATCCCTGCCTCTCTTGGACTTCAGCTCCAAGTCATCCTCTGCTCTCTGAGCATCTCCTACTATCTGCTCAAAAGTCGCCTCGCGGTCGCTCCTGGTCAAAGACTTGACCGCCATGACCAAGCCCTTGCGAAACTTCCTCGCCTTGGCTGCCTCACTCAAGCCCTCCACAAATCTGCCCAGACGGCAGAACTCCGCTGCGTACTCGTCCACCGTCATGCTCCCTTGGGCGAGTGCCTCGAACTGGCTCTCCAAAGCACTGAGCGCCACATCTGGGAAAAACTTCTCCTTAAAAAGCTTCTTGAAAGCCTCCCAAGTAAGCCCTGGCACTGCAATCCTCGTATCAGTGCGATACCATGTCAAGGCGAGGTTGAACATCTGACTGCCCGCTGCCTCTATCTGCATGCTGTCTGGAATCTGCGCCAGCCTGAAGATCCCCTCAATCTGCTCTATCCAGTCATCCGCGTACAGGATCCCTTCTGTACCACGGAACTCCTTGGGTCGCATCCTCTGAAAGTCGATAATACCGCCCGGCCTCGGATGCTGAATCTCATCTGCCTGTGGCTGAATCTGTGCCACCCTATCCACTGCCGTCATGGCCACCTGGTGGGCGTTCTCAATGCCCAATCTCATCACATCCACCTGACGGTACTGCACGTCCATCATCTCCCTGAAGAATGCAAACAACTGCGCGGTATCTACTGGAGCAGGAAGTGGTGGAGGAACCACCGAAACGACTGGGGTAGTCCTCAGATCGATAGGTGAAGGAGGATCCCCGAGAGAAGCAGATGCTCCCTCAACCGCAGGAGTGGTGAGTGGAGCGGTAGCAGCTGCCTGAATACGAGCTGGACAAGAGGTAGCAGACCTCTCAGTGGCAACTGCTGGAACGGTACGATGGGATCGTGTCTTCGGAGGCATCCTGAACACAGATCAAAAGAAGTCAATACGATGCAAGATACGATATCATCAAAGAAGGACAGTAATATTTCAAAAGAAGCAAATTCAGAATAATTTGATTGGAGTTGTTCGTAGTCGTGATTGAGTACACACTCATCCTAGATCCTAGATCCTATAGCAGGCTCGCAGCAGTATAACTAAGTTGTTGTACCACTACGACATCGCACTAATTGCGAATCGAGACCTGCATGGGCCGCCACAAAAAATGTGTCACGACCCGCACCCGAAAATCGGGCATGAGTCGTGGGTACGTCCAGCCTACGTCGCAGCATCGGCGGTAGAACGCTGTCTAGGTCAACTATCTAGATAATAATCTCACACAAAAATCGGCCATGACCTCTCCAAAAAGAGGGCAACCACACAAACAATATGAACCTGTCAAGATCTCAACTCCAAACGGAGGAGCAATATCATAAAGATAACTACAATATACTCAATCACGAATCTAAGCACGATAAGATAACACAGAGATCTAACAACTATAAAGTCTAACCAACAACAACTACTACAACATCAAATAATAATATAAAAATATCTAAAATAATATACAAACAAGGTCTCAATCCAGAACCGGAGACAAATCCGGTGCTAAAAGCTAATAAAAACAACAACAAGATCCTAGTGATCCCGGCTACCAACCTAAAAATTACTCCTAAACTAGAGGGTCCCTGTCTGCACCATCGACAGGCTCAGGTCCATAAAACGTCGGACACCACTCCTCCGGATACTCTGAAAAATATGTCCAGTCAGGACTGGAGCAAGTACATCTCTAACAGCAGTTCCATTTAAATGATAAAAACTATAAAACAGTTATAACAAGTAGCAAGAGAATGGAGCAAGTATGAAACAAGGAAATATGTATAACTGGTGCATAAAGGTAAAGATGCATGAATATCAGAGCAAGATAGTAATAACTACAAGATACAGGAAATCTAAGCTAAGATCAAGTCCGTGCACATGAACGTGTAGTGAGTCCAACATGAAAAATATGTAGTGAGTCAAGTCTAGAAACATGTAAGTGAGACAAGTCAAGAAATGCATGAGAGTCCAGACTATAAAGAATGAACTCGGTGTCTTTGAAATACTTGTTTCGACATGTAAACGGCTAGGGATAAGTATGGCTCACCGCGCACTGGGTGCGCGGCTGCTATTATTCCAGATTAGACCAGAGGGAGTGATTCCTGATGATGCCAGATAGGAATGTTTACATGTCTACTCGAGTATTTCCCCGCCCCGACTAATACAAGTGGATCCAAGATCCGATACGCAAATCAAGATGAGTCCAGCCTGAACATGAATGATGCCTGTAGTGATGCCTGTAGGTGATGCCAGTAGTGATTCCAGAATAGAGGCCAGAAACATGAAATATACGTGTCGCAAGTAAATGAATCCAGAAATACCAGTCAGTGTCCCGTGTTGTGCCAGAATAATCAGATGATACTATACTAGAAGCTGAATCATAATAATCATCAGATAATAAAAACTATCAGAGAATGTACTCGCCTGACGTCCTGAGCAACTGGCAATCCGAACCGGTGTCGCAAGGACCTATACGAAAAGCAAGGTTAAACAGGGTTCTAAAGAGTTAAACAGATATAAAATAACTAAAAATAGGCTTCTAGGGTCGTTCTAGGTCAAACGGGTCAAACCGGTAAAATCTGGATCAAAAAGTCAACTCTAGGTCCAAAAAGTCAACTCTAGGTCAAAACTAGGTCAAAAGTTGACTTTGGCGGTCAACCGAGTCAACTACGGTCAAGTCTGGGTCAAACTAGGGTGCTCCTGAAATTCTAAGTCAAACCGAGCTCATTAAGCTAGAAAACTCACAAACTCGCCTCCTTGAGATACCGGGATACCCTCGGTATCCGATACCTCAACCTACGCTATATACCCCGTCTATACCCTCTAAAACCTATGCTAGCACGCATAAATATATACACATAAGCATATAAAAATCACTCCAATACTATTCCTAGGCTATTGCTCAAAAACCCCGCTCGAAACCCAATACCTTGGTTATCTTAAGGTATTGAGATACCATGGTATCTCAAGGTATTGAGATACCGCTCTAAACTCAACCCGACTACCCCTCTAGCTAACTAACTATGCATAAACATATATGTCTAGCTATAATCTAGGCTAAAATATAGATATCTAATACGTATAGGCATATACCTAGGTATCTACACCCAATACCTTACCTTACCTTACCTTACCTTACCTTACCTTACCCTCAAATATATATATCTATACCTAGATATCTAACTATCTATCTAGCTATGTATATATCTATATATATATATCTATGCATATAGATATGGATATCTAACTATCTATCTAATATTTAGCTATCTATCAATCTATCTATCTAAACATTTACCTATCTATGTTTATGTCTATCTATCAATCTAAGTATCTAACTATCTATCTAATATTTACCTATCTAGTTATCTATCTAACTATCTAACTAGCTATTTATTATCTATTTATATCTAGGCATCTATCTATCTATTTATCTAACTATGTATCTATATACCTATTTACCTATCTAGAGATATCTATTGATCTATCTAACATATACATATTTATCTATCTATTAGTCTATCTATCTATTTATCTTAGTTAACTATCTAACTATCTAGTTATCTATCCATTTACCTATCTTATCTATCAAACTATCTATCTATCTATCCATATATCTATCTATCTATCAATATATCTAACTACCTATATATATCTATATATATATATCTCCCTTTCCCTCGCATTTGCTGCTGCCCTTGCTACATAAACTGCTGTCGCTGCTACATAGCTGCGCTGCTGCTGCTGCCCAACTGCTGATGATGCTGCTGCTGGCTGCCTTGCTACTGCTGTTGCTGGGCTTCTACATGCTGCTGCAGCTTCCTGCTGCTGCTGCAGCTGCTGGTTCCAGTCCCCCCCTCTCATCTCACACACAAACACACGACCACATACCCATATACACATACATATATATATATATATATATATATATATATATATATATATATATATATATATATATATATATATACATACATATATATACATATATATAACCCTATAGATATATATACACTAACTTATATACATATATACTAACACACTAACACACTCACACATACACTAAACCACACACACACATACAAATATATACTTAGCTACATATATATGTATATATACACACTTAATTTATATATATATATATCTACACACACTCACACACTTAAACATATATATATATATATATCTATATATCCTCACTCACACACACTCAACCTCACACACCCTCACACACACACTCACACACACACTAGCACACACTCTCACAAACACACAACCTCACACACAAACCCTCATACATATATATATATATATATATAAATATATATACATATATACATAAACTCATATATATATATACCTATAAACACTTACTCACACTCACACACACTCACCTACACACTCACACAAGCACTCACTCACACACACTCACCTACACACATACACTAGCACATAGATATAATTACACACATATATATAAATATATATATATTCACACATACATATATATATAAATATACATATATATAGACACATATACACTAACACAACACAACACACAAACAACACGCCCCACTCACGCCCAACGACCCCGACACTCATCGACACCCTAAAATATATAAAATATAACTCAAAAACTCTAGCACACACTCCCCGATACTAACCCAACGCGCGCACAAGTCCGAAACGAGAAAACCAAGTCGAAATGGCCGTTCGGTTATTTCGACGAACACGTGGTGCGCGGCTCAAAAAACCTCCTGAAACGCACACCAAACGAACTCAGAATCGGCCCAAAATTTACCCACGTGCTCTACACGATGCCTAGATCCTAGAAAATATGCTTCCGCGTCGATTCTAGGCCCGTGGCAGAAACGCACACGCACTTAGAATCGACGACGACGAAAACCCCCAAATTCGCCCGAAACGCCCGTTTCTCCGCGATGCGGCTTTCCGTGTCCGAACGGAGACACGCACTCACCCTCAAGACACCCGACAACGTCTACCTAGGTCCGTCTAACCTAGAGCATCACCCAAAATTGGGCCAAATTCGGATTCTACCCGAAATTGACACAAAACCTAGTGTTAAAGTCTCTAAACTCACCCAAACTAGTTCCAACTTCCTCCCATGGGTAGCCTAAGGGTCTAGGAAGGTTCTAAACTATTAATTACACTATACAAAAATAATTAGCAAGAGGAAAGTTAGGTTTTACCTCTTGGGAGTTGGAATCCCAAGGCCAAAGTCTCACAACCCCTAGAAATCACCTTCCTCAAGCTCCAAGCCACCAACTCTAGCTCCCACACTAGATCTAAGCTCCTCACACCTAGGTTAGGGAAAATGCAAGGTTAGGGTTAGCATAAAGAAGAAGGAATGGAAGAAGAAGGAAGAAAAATGGAAGGGAAACTTACTTTGGAGGAAGAAGGAGAAGAAAGAAGAAGAGGAATGAAGAAGAAGAAGGAAATGGGAATGGGGAGGGCTGCTCCTGCTGTCCACGGGTGGGAATGGGGGATAGGGGTTGGGTCTCACATGTAATAAGGGTTTACAAGTCTCAAAAATACCCAAAATGCCATCCTAACTCTCGATTTTGGGTTCCGGGTTCCAAAAGCACTCAAACTAGCTCCAAATCTCTCCAACTAACCTCCTAAAAATATAATAAATATTCTAAAACCCAAAATAGGTCTCACAGGGGTGTGGACTGGGTCGGACATGGGTCCACTAGGGTCTGACATGGGTCCAGGCTAGCCAAAATCCTAAAACAAACAATAAAAATATAATACAATCAATAATTAATTATAAATACAATTAAATAAAAATAATGCACAATTAACTAAATTAAAAATAAAAAAAATACCTGGCTCTGGAAATGGGGTGGTGACATCCTCCCCCACTTCCACTGCACCCCAGTTGACACCCCGTCGAGCTCCTCCACCCTCATCTGCATCTTCTCCGATGAGGTCCCCGATCCGGCGTCCAACCACACACCATTGCACCACCACCTCCACCTCCTTACATCACCACTTGCCGTAGCTACCACCACGACCACCACCCTGCTGACTGCCACCACTACCTCCAATTATTCTCCGGCCATCACCCATCCGGCTAGCGAGCCTCGACGAGGTATCGACTCCTTCCCTCTCTCTATGTTTAATTTTATATGGACTTGCATTAGCTAGGGTTTAAGTATAAATATTTGTATAGATTGTAGTGATGTTGATCAGCATAGGATAATGACATGAGAATAGGGATTAATGTGTTGTTAGGATTTATATTAGTATAAGTATAGTGTAGTGTTTTTGAGCATATATGTATGTATGTTTGATTTAGGGTTAATGTAGGTTAGGGTTTATGTTTACATAAATTAAAATGAATTTAAATGATTTGCATGGAGGTTTAGGATTTGATTTTAACTAAATATCCTGGATATTATACATGGATGGAAAATGCCAAATCAATTAATGAAGATTAAATTATTGAGAAATAAGATTCTGATATTTTGAACATTGATGAACACTGAGGAGCATGTGTTTGACTGTGAACTAGTATGTTATGTAAAACCATTAATCGGTAATTTGAGACTGGAAATTAAAGATGGGTTAAATTAGAGAAGTACTTTTGTGATTTTGTAACAATGATATGAAATGAAAGGTTAATAATCATTAATTATGTTTTTGAGGATGGTTTGATAATATGGTACAAATGACTAGTTGATTTGATGTATCGTACCGATAGTCAACTGTGGTCAACCCCCTAGCGTCTTGTCCCTGTGAGTTGTAGCTGAGACTGAGCATATGTATAGACATGTATCACATCCCTGTTTGCCATATGATAGATTATTGATTGGATTTGTATCTCATCTCTAGGTACTACGGGACCTGAGGACTTGGACATGGTACCTGATCCCCGTCATCAGCAGCCGGACGCAGGCAAGTGTACCTTGCCACCCTGTATTTCAGATTACAGATATTTATTGTTTCTTTATGTACATTGTGCGCATATTTTGTTTACGATCGATACTTCACGTCCGGATCACAACCGGGTGCAGACGTTCATCGTAACATCTAAGAATAAATATTAGATGTTCGTAATACCTCGATGTACGTACCTGAGTATATCGATACCCTAGGACACACTCATACACTGTGATCATGCTAAATTCCTATATCCTGATACTGGCATCATGACCAGAGACTGGGACGACCTTAGGGTCACGTCTGTTGATTTATTTTTGTGTGTTGAGACTGTTAGATAGAGGTTCAGGTTCAACGCACCATCGTTGACTGCTTAGGAAGGGAAAGACAGTTACAAGACGTTTGGGCTCCTCTGCACGCGCTTATATATGTGTATGTAGTGATCCTGTATTATAGAGTAGTTGTATCACCCGTGTGACTCTGTGCTCGGAGCTATGGTATGCCCCGTGTGTCTCTGTGTTCGGAGCTATGGTTTTATTTTGGATAGCCCACGTGTCGAATATTGTCTTTAAACTGTGTCACACTTATTTGGTTATGATAGATTACCCCATCGTTGTACTTGTACTTTCTGTTATACTTGGCATGCTGTATTTTTGTACCTATTTACGTCCCTCTGAGGACCTGGTTCCCTTTTAGATTTAGGCGACGAGGATTACCCAGAGGAGTACGGTCCGGGTACGTATCTAGCAGCAGGACCCACTGCCAAGGACGAGGTCATTCCAGAGGACTTCGCCTAATCACTGGTAGTAATTCTTTCCTTGGGACGGTATTACTATCTAGTTATCTGATGTCGTCCCAAGTTATCTTATTGCTTACTTTCATTTCAGTATTTTGTACTAGCGGGTTTGTTCCCATGTGACTACTATAGTATTTGTACTTGATATATTATCTCGTGAATTTTTCTTTCTGCACATTAGTTGTTGTGATTACCTCTATGTGCTCTTATATCTGTTTCCTATGGATGAGACTTAGATTAACTATTTATGTATTATGTGTTGGGTTATTTATTGTACTTTACAGCTTAGGTGCACTCCGACGGGCCCTTTGATTGGGATGCCCGTCGAAGTGTGCTGCTGGCCATTACCACGTGACTCAGTTCCTTATCTATGGAACTGGGGCATGATAAGGTTTTTGTAGTGGCCCATGCAGGTTCGATTTAAATCGTCTTGGTCACCTGACTGTGCCAAGCGAGCCTGCAAATTAGGAATAGATATTAGGAATCTCATCTACAAGTTTGAAACCTTCACATGACACCTCTATCTCGATATATTTTACCGAATTGTATCTTGTTTATTTCCTCAACGCTGATCACAGTCACGACTTCTTTTCAGAGTTATGAATCTCCGCAGCGAACGCGTCGCGCAGCCGGGCGATGTTTCCCGTGACGCAGGATCATCCGGGGAACCGAAACTAGAGCATGTCCTTCCGTTGACTCCAGCTCCCATGGGACAGTCATCGGGGAAGCCCGAGGTGCCTTCAGACAGGCATCAGACTCTGCATCAGGCAGGACCTAAGGATCAGAGGATCCCGAGTCCGGAGGAGCAGCAGCTACCACCACCTCCACCAGCCCCACCCCAGATGCCCTATATGCCATTCCCGTAGGGCAACCCATGGATGGGACACAGATATTCCAGATGGTATATGTGATGATGCAGGCCCAGCAGCAGGTCCAACAACAGGCTTAGCAGCAGGCCCAGCAGTGCCAGGCTGAGACCCTGAAAGAGAGTATCGTGACGGCCTTGGGGCAGGCGTCACCGCCAGCACACCAGTCGACGATGGGGTCTGTCATAGACTTCCGTCGTATGATGCCGCAACCTTTTGCTGGCCCAGAAGAGCCGACAGAGGTCCAAGCATGGCTTACCAGCATTCAGCATCAGTTGGAGGCTACCGACCTCCCCCGACACCGATGGATGACTGCCGTCAGGATGTAGCTCACTAGCAACGCGCATCACTGGTGGCTTTCAGAGGAGCAGCATTTGGGACCAGACCGTGCCACGTGGGAAGAGTTCTCTAGACTCTTACAAGAGATGTACATACCCTACACTGCCCGAGCAGAGCTTCAGGATAGATTTCAGAACCTCAGGCAGGGAAGTATTACGATTGAGGAATATAATACTGAGTTCCTCCGCCTGAGCAGGATTGCACCGTACCTGATCCCTACTGAGGAGATAAAGGCCGAGAAGTTCTATGAAGGCCCGAGTTTCGAGACCCAGAGGTTTATCGGGTCCATAGCCCCCACCTCTTACTCCGAGGTATTACTAGCAGCACGATGCCAGGACCGCATCAACAAGATGGAGGCCTGCCTGAAGTTCTCTGGTACGTCATCATCAGCAGTTTGAGCCCCGCAGTGAGGAGCTACAAAGCATCCTCTAGTACAGCAGCAGAGAGTAGCACCCCTGCAAGGAGCAGTGGTTCCGATATACCATTTCTGTGGCAAGAGGGTACATTTGTTAAGGGACTATTGACAGAGGCTGGACGTATGTTTGAGATGTGGATCGGGCCAGCATGCCATCCGGGATTGCCCTGACCAGAGAGATCCAGTACAGATGGTTCATCGGCCAGCCTTGCCAGCACCGAGGCCTTATCAGCAGCCTCCTGGACCGAGGCCGCCTTACGCAGGAGCTGGAGCACAACGACCACTAGCACCAGGGGGAAATTAGAGGAGGCCACCCTTGGCCCCACAGGAAGATCACTTCAGGCTCGACAGCAGTAGCCGAGGGCACCGAGACATGGTCAGGCCTATGCAATAACTATAGAGGAGGCAGAGACAGCCGGAGAAGTGATCGTAGGTACTATCTTAGTAGCTTCATTACCAGCAGTAGTCCTATTTGATTCTGGTACCACACACTCTTTTATAGCTGCTAGTTTTGTGGACACCCATAGAATATCCACTGCACCCCTTCTGAAGATCAAGAGGATTCTTACGGGAGGTGGAATAATACCTGTTAGTGACACTTGTAGATCATGTTCAGTAGTTGTCTACGGGCGAGAGATACGTGCCCAATTTCTGGTCTTCTCTATGCCGGACTATGACATTATCCTAGGCATAGATTGGTTGAGCCAATACCATGCAATGCTAGATTGCCATCGTGGTTGTATCATCTTTTGATCCCTAGATCACCCAGAGTTTGAGTTTCTTCGGGGAGCCCGAGAGCATGGTGTCCAACCTACCCTAGCGAACACATTACAGAAGGTGAACCAATGTACCCTCACTTTATATCAGAGTTTGAGGATGTGTTTTCAGAGGATCTCCCAGGCCTGCTACCTAACAGAGAGATCGAGTTTACTATAGAGTTGACTCCCGGAGCTGAGCCAGTTACTTCCCCCGTTTACAAACTAGCACCGAAGGAGTTGGTTGAGTTGAAAGTCCAAGTAGATGATCTCTTAGATAAGGGTTTTATACGGGCTAGTGTATCTCCATGGTGAGCACCCATTCTATTTGTACCGAAGAATGATGGGATGGTACGCTTGTGTATCGATTACATGGTGCTAAATGCTGTAATGATAAAGAACAAGTATCCACTGTCGCATATCGATGATTTATTTGATCAGCTTAGTGGTGCATGTGTATTCTCGAAGATCGATCTCAGATCCGATTATCATCAGATTAAGGTACAGAGAGAGGATATCCCGAAGATGGCCTTTCGGATGAAGTATGGGCACTATGAGTTTTTAGTCGTGCCATTTGGTTTAACCAACGTGCCAGCAGTATTCATAAGTCTGATGAACAATGTCTTCCACCAGTACTTAGATAAGCTCGTGGTGGTATTTATCGACGACATCTTGGTATATTCCAAGAGCCAGGAGGAGCATGAGAGATATCTCAGGATCGTGTTGGAGACGCTGAGACAGGAGAGGCTGTACGCCAAGCTCAGCAAATATGAGTTCTGCTTGGATAGAGTACCATTTCTGGGATATATAATCACCAGAGATGGACTATTAGTTGACCTGGAGAAGATAGCTGCAGTTGAGACATGGGCTACCCCTACATCAGTTACAGAGGTTAGGAGTTTCCTCGAACTTGCCGGATATTATCGGAGGTTCGTGGAAAACTTCTCGAGGATAGCTGCGCCTATGACGCGACTGAAGCATAAAGGCGAGGAGTTTATCTGGACCGACGAGTGTCAGGCGGCTTTCGATGAGCTGAAGAAGCGTCTGACATCAACACCAATTTTGACACTACCTTCAGGATCAGGAGGATTTATAGTGTACAGTGATGCATCTGGGAGCGTATTAGGATGTGTACTGATACAACACGACAAGATGATAGCCTACGCATCGAGACAGCTGAGAGTTCATGAGAAGAACTATCCGACGTACGACCTAGAGCTAGCTGCAGTGGTATTTGTACTAAAGCTATGGAGACACTACCTTTATGGTGAGCGTGTTAAGATTTACACAGATCATAAAAGTCTGAAGTATGTCTATACACAGAAGGAGCTCAACATGTGGCATAGGCGCTGGCTAGAGTTGATGACAGATTATGATATTGAGTTACAGTACCACCCTGGCAAGGCGAATGTAGTAGCAGATGCCTTAAGGAGGAAGCCCATGGCATACTTTTTGACGACTCAGTGGCAATTGCTAGAGGATCTCCAGGAGCTTGGGATAGAGATTGTATTGCCAGGCATGGTTGGACAGATGGCCAGTCTCGAGGTTCAGTCTACGTTGATTGAGAGGATCAAGGCAGCGCCTATAGATACGAGATTTTGACGTCTACGAGAAAGGACAGAGGTCGGCATGCAGACGGGACTCAAGATTCATGAAGATGGAACACTGAGGTGTGGAGATCGCCTATACGTTCCGAGTGGCAAGCTACGCCAAGAGTTGATGACCGAGGCTCATAGCTTGATTTATTCTATTTATCCTGGAGGTACGAATATGTACCAAGATTTGAGGCAATATTTCTGGTGGCATGGGATAAAGAAAGAGATTGCAAGATTCGTGGCAAGATATTTAGTTTGTCAGCAAGTTAAGGCTGAACATCAGAGGACTGCAGGACTATTGCAGCCGCTTCCTATTCCCGAGTGGAAGTAGGAACATATTACCATGGACTTCGTCACAAGATTTCTGCGGAGCCCTAGCAGGAAGGATGCAGTTTGGGTTATCGTAGACAGACTCACCAAGTCTGCACATTTCTTGCCCTTCAGAGTTGGGCAGTCCACCGAGATATTAGTTGACATGTATATGAGACAGATAGTACGACTATATGGAGTTCCTGTCAGCATCATATCGGATCGTGATTCCAGATTCATATCATATTTTTGGCGGAGTATGCAGGAGAGTCTAGGAACTCATCTCAAGTTCAGCACTGCATATCATCCACAGACTGATGGCTAGTTAGAGCACACGATACAGATATTAGAGGATATGTTGAGAGCGTGCATTATTGATTTTGGATGATCTTGGGAGGACCATCTATACTTGGTGAAATTCTCCTACAATAACAGCTACCAGGCTAGCATACAGATAGCATCTTATGAGGTACGGTACGACAGGAAATATAGGTCACTAGTTTATTGGAGTGACATGAGAGAGTGTCAGATACTTGGTCCAGAGTTGGTGACACAGACAGTGACAAAGGTGAAGCAGATTCAGAGCCACCTGCGTGCAGCACAGGACAGACAGAAACATTGGACAAATATGCACCGCAGACCTTTGGAGTTCAAGGAAGGTGACCATGTATTTTTGAATATATTGCCTACTCATGGTACCATCAGATTTGGAGGTAGAGGCAAGCTGAGTCTGAGGTACATCGGACCTTTTGACATCTTGGAACAAGTTAGCGAAGTGGCTTATCGTCTTGCATTGCCTCCATCATTAGAAGGAGTGCATGACGTATTTCATGTATCACAGTTGAGGAGATATGTGGCAGACCCTAGCCACGTGCTTGATCATTCGAAGATTAGAGTCGGGCCTAGTCTATCTTACATAGAGCAGCCAGTTGAGATCCTCGATCACAGTTAGAAGACTTTGAGAGGGCAGAATATTCGACTGGTCAGAGTTGCATGGAAGCATCATTCGCCAGGTGAGTCTACCTGGGAGCGCGAGGATTCCATTCGACAGTATTTTTTGTATTTATTTGAGGAGCAAGGTACGAATTTACGTACCATATTTGATTACTAGCTTATTTTTAAAATTCTCTTAGCTATTATCGTGCTTTACTTTTAATTTCGGGGAAGAAAATTTTCTAAGTTGGGAAGGATGTAAACTCCCTCATTAAATTCTATAGATAGTCTGGTATGGGTTAGAAAATTTTGGTTTAGCAGCAGATGTTTGAGGTTTAGAGTAGGGTTACATATGTCTGTTTATTTTTAATTAAACCCTTGGCCGCCCTACCATTGTTGAATTATTCGGAGCCCAACATCAGCCCATAAATTCTAATTGACTATTGTACTTTTGACTCGACCCGCCAATTTAGGCACTGGACTTTTTTGTCACTCAAAATCAAAACCGTTGTGTCCTAAATTAATTGCACAACTTTCCGTATCCAAAATTCCATATTTAAATCCCGTGTCGGATACCTGTGTCGTTGACATCAATTTTGAAATACCAACTTAACCCGTTGAGCCGGACCAACTAAAGGGTCCAAGACCAACTCCAAGCCTACACTATTTTTGACTTTCACTCCCAAATTTAGACACCAAGTGCCCCCATTTAATTTAAAAGTGCGGGACATTTTTATTCTAATTAAATCGGGGATACCAACTTTGACTAATCCTATTTTAATCTCCATTTAATTCCAATATCCATTTAATTAAGCCCATGCCAAACACACAACAACCCCCCACCCTACAAAATACCAAATACCAATTCTCCCACAATTTTTCCATCATTTTATGTGTTTGTGCAATTACCTAAACTTAAGGGGCTAAATTATAAATATTGTGACATGTGGCACACCCTCATTGGTCAAGGCCAAATGGAGAGGCTACCCTCTTCTTTGACCGTAGTCAACCTCCCTCCTCCCCCTTCTTTTTCATGAAGAAACAAACTCTCTTCATGTAACATCTACACCACTCATTTGAAATGGGTACATCTCCACCCTCCATTCATCACACCCCTTCCTATAAAATGTTCCCATCCCTACACACAACCCCATGCCAGCCCTAATCTCCAAAAACCTAGAAAACCTTATCCCCCTCTCTCTCTCCTTCCTCCTCCATATTAAAATCTGAGCCCCCTCCATATTTCTTCCTTTCTTCTTCTCCTTCCATTCTTTTTCTCCTTTCTTGGACCCAGAGATCCGACCAACCCACGGTTCTTTGGCGCCACCGATCCGGCGCAACCACGAGCAGTTTACCTCCCTCGGCTCTGGTGGCTGAACATCTCCAGCCACGAGCTCCCGCGGCTACGGATTGCTGTACCCCGCGGCTCCGGCCTGCTATCCCCGCACCGAGACTAAGCCACCGGCACTGCCACCCCGACGAGCCAACCTCCTCTCCCGCTTCCACTGCACCCCAATCGATACCCCGCCGAGCTCCTCCACCCTCGTCTGCATATTCTCCGACGAGGTCCCCCATCCGGCGTCCAACCACACACCATTGCACCACCACCTCTACCTCCTTACATCACCACTTGCCGTAGCTACCACCACGACCACCACCCTGCTGACTGCCACCACCACCTCCAGTTGTTCTCCGGCCATCACCCCTCCGGCCAGCGAGCCTCGACGAGGTATCGACTCCTTCCCCCCTCTCTATGTTTAATTTTATATGGATTTGCATTAGCTAGGGTTTAAGTATAAATATTTGTATAAATTGTAGTGTTGTTGATGAGCATGTGATAATGACATGAGAATAGGGATTAATGTTTTGTTAGGGTTTATATTGGTATAAGTATAGTATAATATTTTGAGCATATATGTATGTATGTTTGATTTAGGGTTAATGTAGGTTAGGGTTTATATTTACATAAATTAAAATAAATTTAAATGATTTGCATGGAGGTTTAGGATTTGATTTTAACTAAATGTCCTGGATATTATACATGGTTGGAAAATGCTAAATCAATTAATGAAGATTAAATTATTGAGAAATAAGATTCTAATATTTTGAACATTGATGAACACTGAGGATCACGTGTTTGACTGTGAACTAGTGTGTTGTATAAAATCATTAATCTGTAATTTGGGGACTGGAAATTAAAGATGGGTTAAATTAGAGAAGTACTTTTGTGATTTGGTAACAATGATATAAAATAAAAGGTTAATAATCATTAATTATGTTTTTGAGGATGGTTTGATGATATGGTACAGATGACTAGTTGATTTGATGTATCGTACCGATAGTCAACTGTGGTCAACCCCCTAGCGTCTTGTTCCTATGAGTTGTAGCTGAGACTGAGCATATGTATAGACGTGTGTCACATCCCTATTTGTCGTATGATAGATTATTGATTGGGTTTGTATCTCATCTCTAGGTACTAGGGGACCTGAGGACTTGGATGTGGTACCGGATCCCCGTCATCAGTAGCCGGACGCAGGCAAGTGTACCTTGCCACCCTATATTTCAGATTACAGATATTTATTGTTTCTTTATATACATTGTACATGTATTTTGTTTACGATCGATACTTCACATCCGGATCACAACCGGGTGCAGACGTTCGTCGTAACGTCTTAGAATGAATGTTAGATGTTCATAATACCTCGATGTATATACCTAAGTATATCGATACCCCAGGACACACTCATACACTGTGATCATACCAGATTCATGTATCCTGATACTGACATCATGACCAGAGACTGGGACGACCTTAGAGTCGCGTATGTTGAGTTATTTCTGTGAGTCGAGACTGTTAGATAGAGGTTCAGGTTCAGCGCACCATCGTTGACCGCTTGGGAAGGGGAAGACAGTTACTAGACATTTGGGCTCCTCTACACGCACTTATATATCTATATGGAGTGATCCTGTATTCTAGAGTAGTTGTATCACCCGTGTGACTCTGTGCTCGGAGCTACGGTACATCCCGTGTGTCTTTGTGTTCGAAGCTACGGTTTTATTTTGGACAACCCATGCGTCGAACATTATCTTTAAACTGTGTCACACTTGTTTGGTTATGATAGATTACCCCATCATTGCACTTATACTTTCTGTTATACTTGGCATGCTATATTTTTGTACCTTATTACGTCCCTCTGAGGATCTGGTTCCCTTCCAGGTTTAGGCGACGAGGATTACCCAGAGGAGTACGGTCCGAGTACGTATCTAGCAGCAGGACCCATTGTCGAGGACGAGGTTATTCCAGAGGACTTTGCCTGATCACTGGTTGTAACTCTTTCCTTGGGACGGTATTACTATCTAGTTATCTGATGCCGTCCCAATTTATCTTATTACTTACTTTTATTCCAGTATTTTGTACTAGCGGGTTTGTTTTCGTGTGACTACTCTAGTATTTGTACTTGATACATTATCTCGTAACTTTTCCTTTCTGCACATTAGTTGTTGTGATTACCTCTATGTGCTATTATATCTGTTGCCTGTGGATGGGATTTAGATTGACTATTTATGTGTTATGTGTTGGGTTATTCATTGTACTTTACAGCTCAAGTGCACTCCGACGGGCCCTTTGATTGGGATGCCCGTCGAAGTGTGCTGCTGGCCATTGCCACGTGACTCAGTTCCTTATCTATAGAACTGGGGCGTGACACTTGGCACCACAAACATCATTTTTTTAGCAGGTACAGCAGCAGAGAGCACCAGCTCAGGGATAAGGTCAGGCATTCGCCATGACTATTGAGGAGGCAGAGACTGCAGGAGAGATCATCACAGGTACTATACTAGTAGCTTTGTTACCTGCTACAACATTATTTGATTCAGGAGCATCTTATTCATTCATAGCTGCAAGTTTCATAGCCACACATAGAGTAGCTACCTCACCTCTCCCGAAGACTATGATAATTCTTACGGGGGGGGGGGGGGTGGTATCATCCCCGTTAGTGACACTTGTAGATCTTGTTCGGTAGTAGTTTGTGGTCATGAGATGCGAGCTCAATTCTTAATTTTTTCTATGCCGGATTATGATGATGTACTTGGTATAGACTGGTTGAGTCAGTACAATGCAACTTTAGACTGCCGGCGTGGATGTGTTATCTTTGGACCGCCAGGACATCCGGAGTTTGAGTTTCTTCGGGGAGCTAGAGAGCAGGGTGCCCAGCCTACTTTTAAGGTACTCACTGCGGAAGGGGATCCAGAATACCCGAAGGTTATATCATAATTTGTGGATGTATTTATCGATGATCTCCCAGGCTTACCACCTGACCAGGAAATAGAATTCACTATAGAATTGACTCCAGGAGCAGAGCCTATTACTTCATCTGCGTACCGGTTAGCGCCAAAGGAATTAGTAAAACTGGAGATATAGGTTGATGATCTTTTAGAGAAGGGATTTATTCAAGCCAGTGTTTCACCTTGGGGTACGCCTATCCTTTTTGTACCAAAGAAGGATGGGACGGTACGCTTGTGCATTGATTACCGAGCATTGAATACTGTAACAATCAAGAACATGTATCCTTCATCGCGCATTGATGATCTATTTGATCAATTAAGTGGTGCTAGTGTATTCTCAAAAATCGATCTTAGATCCGACTATCATCATATCATGGAGCGAAAGGAAGATATACTAAAGACAGCCTTCAGGACCAAGTACGGCCATTATGAGTTCTTAGTTATGCCGTTTGGTTTAACCAATGCACCAGCTGTATTTATGAGCTTAATGAATAAGGTCTTCCACTAGTACTTGGACAAGTTTATGGTCATATTTATAGATGACATCTTGTTATACTCCAAAAGCCATGAAGAACACGAGGAGCACGTTAGAATCGTATTGGAGACGCTAAGGCAGGAGTGGCTGTACGCCAAGCTCAGCAAATGTGAGTTCTGCTTGGACAGAGTACCTTTTCTTGGATACATAATTTTAGGGGAAGGACTTTCAGTTGATCCGGAGAAGGTTGTTGCAATTGAGACATAGCCTACACCTATATTAGTTGCAGAGGTTAGGAGTTATCTCGGACTTGTCGGATATTATCGAAGGTTTGTGTAAAACTTCTCGAGGATTGCAGAGCCTATGACGCGATAGACACGTAAGGATCAGGAGTTGGTATGGGCAGAGGGGTGTCATAAGTTCTTTGAAGAGTTGAAGAAGCGGTTAACGATAGCACCGGTCTTGACCCTTCCTTCAGGATAAGAAGGATTTATAGTATATAGTGATGCGTCAGGAAGTGGATTGGGATATGTTTTGATGCAACATGGCAAAGTTACCTCTTATGTATCGAGACAATTGAAGGTGCATGAGAAGAATTATCCGACGCACGATCTTGAGCTAGCTGTAGTGATTTTTGCATTGAAGATATAAAGGCACTATCTTTATGGAGAGCGAGTAGAGATTTTTACTGATCACAAGAGTCTAAAGAATGTCTATACTCAGAAGGAGATCAACTTGAGGCAGAGACGATGGTTAGAGTTGATGGTTGATTACGATATAGATTTGTAGTATAATCCGGGCAAGGCAAACGTCGTAGCAGATGCACTCAGCAGGAAGCTCATGGCTTATTTCTTGACGATGCAGCCCCAATTATTAGAGAAACTTTAGGAGCTTGGGATAGAGGTTATTCTTCCAGGACAGAGTAAAAAGTTGGTAAACCTTGAGGTTCAGTCTTCACTAGTTGAGAGGATCAAGCGACTTTGCCGACATATGCTAGATTTCAGAGACTTAGAGAGAGGACTGAAGCTGGTATGCAGATGAGACTTCGGATCCATGAGGATGGGACATTAAGGAGCGGGGATTTGCCTATACGTTCTAAATAGAGTGTTGAGACAGGAGTTGATAAAGGAGGCACATAACTCTATATACTCTATTCACCCGAGAGGTACAAAGATGTACCGAGACTTAAGGCAGTACTACTGGTGGCATGGGATAAAAAGAGAGATTGTACGGTTCATAACAAAATATTTGGTCTGTCAACAAGTTAAGGCCGAGAATCAGAGGACCATTGGTATGTTGCAGCCAATTCTCATCCCTGAGTGAAAGTAGGAACATATCACCATAGATTTTGTTACATAATTTCTGAGAAGCCCTAGTAGGAAGGACTCTGTTTGGGTTATTATGGATCGACTCACCAAGTCAGCATATTTTTTGCCGTTACGAGTTGGGTAGTCTACAGAGATTCTAGCTGATATGTATATGCGTCAGATTGTGAGGTTGCATGGAGTGCCAATTAGTATCATGTCGGATCGAGATTCTAGATTTACTTCCAACTTTTGATGGAGTATGCAGGAGAGTCTAGACACTTGACTCAAGTTCGGCACTTCTTACCATCCGCAGACAGATAGCCAATCAGAGTGCACGATCTAGATCCTAGAGGATATGTTACGATCTTGTATTTTAGACTTCGGAGGGTCTTGGGAAGACCACTTGCATCTGGTGGAGTTCTCCTACAATAATAGCTATTAGACGAGCATCCAGATGGCACCTTTTGAGGCGTTATACGGTAGAAAGTGCAGGTCTCTTATATATTGGAGTGATATAGGTGAACGATAGATACTCGGTCTAGAGTTGGTGACGCAAACAGTTGAGAAGGTGAAGCAAATCCAGAGCCATCTTTGTGCAGCTCAGGATAGGCAGAAGCATTGGGCAGATATGCACCACTGAAATTTGGAGTTCAAGGAAGGCGAGCACGTATTTGTGAGGATCTTACCTACTTGTAGAAGCATGAAAAATGTACTGGATAGCTATACGCAGCATCTTGATACGGGGCAGCGTAAACAGAGGACCTCAGAGCCATCAAACGTGCAACAGAGCTTTCCCGCTGAGCACGGCATGAAATATAGGCTCAAGGACTATCCGCGTAATGCAGTATGTCCAGGCTGCTCCAGCGTAAACAGGGTGCTTCATCGCCTTTATGGCGTAAAACTCATCCGCTTTCAAATACAGCATTGAAGTGTACGAGGAACGCTTCGTATTCTTTGAAATGAACCTGTCAGATTATGCAATGAACCTGACGTCTGGACTCCTGAAAAAGAGTACTGAACGACTACCCAGGCGACGGGTATCATGATGGCGCGACACTGCAACCGAGGCTATCATTTACTGCCATTTCCTTTGCGTAAACCACTTTTACACATACGAAGGAATAAGCTGCCTAGTTTTACACAGGCCGATGTGAGCTGTTTATGCTCCGCAGAAGACAAACAGCCTGCCACGTCAAAAGCTGCACTTCGTACAGGGCTCGAGGCACGTCTCTGCATAACAGTTTCTCGAGGCACGTCTCTGCATTCAAAGCGCCGAATACTGACAGATGCCCAAGGCACGTCTCTGCACCTGATGCACAGAAGGGTGGCAGGCCTTCAAAATATGCCACCTCATTTAATGCACAGGATAATGGCGGATCTCCACATTTAATGCTGGAGATTTGATTAAAGGTCACCGAACTGTCGTTTAGTGACATCCCCTTTGCGTAAACTATTCTTACGCATATAAGGGAATACACCGCCTAGTTTTACACAGGCAGACGTGAGCTTCTTACGCTCCGCAGAAGGCAAACAGACCGCCACATCAGCAGTCACTCTTCGTACAGGATTCGAGGCGCGTATCTGCATTTAATGCACAGAATGCTGGAAAATCTTAAAGACAAGCCTCTGCATTTAATGCGCAAGATGGGGGCAGATCTCTGCATTTAATACAAGAGATTTGATTATATCTCCAAGAGTCGTAATTCTGGCTAAAACGTCCACATCATCTCGGCTTCTACGCCTGCTCGGCTTCTATGTCCACTCGGCTTCCATGCCCACTCGGCTTCTATGCCCACTCGGCTTCCATGCCCACCCGACCTCTATGACCACTCGGCTTCTATGCCTACTTGGCTTCTATGCCACTCGGCCTCTATGACCACTCGGCTTCTACGTCTACTCGGCTTCTATGCCTACTTGGCTTCTACGCCTACTCGGCTTCTATGCCTATTTTTGGCTTCTATGCCATGGTGACAGTCATTGGCTTCTACGCCAACCTCTTCTACACAAGGGATAACTACCTACGTGGCTTCTATGCCGTGATCTTCACAGCAGATATACGCATTTTGTCCCTTAGTTTGGCGCGCGTCACATGCTCACTCAAAAGGTCATCTATACGCAGGCATTGGTTATTTTAAACCGTCGTATAAAAGGGTACTATACTTTCCACTACTCGGTTTCTACGCCGATTGTGTGGTCACTGTCACTAAAAACTCTATAAATAGAGACCTCTATCAACAGAGGAAAAGGTCGAAGAAATTGATCGAAAAATTGATCAAGAAATCCAGTATCAGATCCAACGGTCGCAAAGATCGAAAGTCAAACAGTCAAGAGAGAGAGAGAGAGAGAGAGAGAGAGAGAGGAGAATCCAGAGATCAGGCAAAGAGAAGGGATCGACGACTTTGGCATCGTGCATCCACCCTCTTTAGCAACCTGCGAAGCTGCTTTCTGTCTTCCACGGCACTTCTTCAACATCGTGTGGTCCAAGGGCTAAAGTGATCGACTGCAGATCAGACATCTATAGCAATATTTATCCAGATTAAATAAATTATACTTAGACATCCTCGTATAGGATCAAATTATACAATCTTGTTGTTTGTAAACATAAAAGAAGGGCGGGTTTTCGTATAAGACCTCATTTTCCACATTATTAATCTTTTCCCGTTTATTGTCCTAATCAAGATGGCGACTCTACTGGGGACATCTTTCTCTTCTGATGAGGAAGCTATTGCTCAACACGATGCGGTATCCGTGGGATCCGTGAAGAAGACACTGGTCGTCCAGTTCGACCAGTCTGCCTACGAAGACATGCTTCGAGCAGGGGGTAGCTCTCACTCCCTCTCCGTCCAAAGCAACAGGAAGCTGCGCAAGGTATGGATGCCCAAGACATCCTCTACCATTCCTGTAGACTCTCTGATCTCTACGATCTCTCCTACCAATGAGGTTGTAGCTTTGCTCCCTCCGCGCCTTGTGCATAAAATTCAATCGCCTGTCTCTGGCAGGACCGACAAAACTTCTGGCAAAGCCTCAGCGCTAACCCAGAAGTATAACCCGCACCTTGCGCGTAAAATTCAGTCGCCTGTCTCTGGCAGGACTGACAAAACTTCTGGCAAAGCCTCAGCACTAACCCAGAAGTATAACCCGCACCTTGCACGTAAAATTCAGTCGCCTGTCTCTGGCAGGACCGACAAAACTTCTGGCAAAGCCTCAGCGCTAACCCAGAAGTATAACCTGCGCCTTGCGCGTAAAATTCAGTCGTCTGTCTCTGGCAGGACTGACAAAACTTCTGGCAATGCCTCAGTGCTAACCCAGAAGTATAATCCGTGCTCTGCACGTAAATTTCAGTCTTCTGTCCCTGGCAGAACAGACGAAACTTCTGACAATGCCTCAGCGCTAGTCGAGAAGCCTACTCCGCGCTCTGCGCATAAATTTCAGTCTCCCGTCCCTGGCAAAATAGACAAAACTTCTGATGATGCCTCAGCGCCAAATCAGGAGTCCCAAACGCGCTCCGCGCGCAAAAATACATCCATCTTCCGTAGAAAAGTAGATGACTACTGCAAAGTACGCAAGGGAAAGCAAGCGGCAAACTACTCAACTTCTTGACCTTTACGCCAACAAAGGAACAAGCGATCATCTTCTTCTTCTGTAACTCCTACTGAACTGCGCAATTATCTGATCCAGAAGCGCAAGGAGAAGGGATCTTCCAGCATGTCTATTATGCCTCCTAGCGAGCACTGTTGTAATAGTCATAGAATTGTAATTAATTGTTGCTGTTCTGAAGCAAAATGGTCGGTTTTCGACCGGTTGAGCTACTCTCCATCTTTTCAGGAAGAAGAGCCCACGCATGTATCTGTGAACATGGCTTCACACATACCTAAAGGAGGGTCGGGCTCAAGACGTCATCTCTCTAGAACTCCGAGCCGAAGAAGATTTAACATGCTCCTTAGGAATACCGAAGCTGGGGTGTTCCAAAATACTTATTCGAGGTCGCAACAACCAGCTCCGTACTCTTCTGATTTCGATGCTGGGGGTCGCCAGTCTCCCTAATCAGATACCGAAAGTATAGAGTCAACTTCTACAGAGACCTATACTAGTCTTTCAATGACACCCAGGAAGATGGGAGTTTATGCCATTGAAGATGAGCGCGAGGAAGCTTCCCCGTCCAGGAGCGCTGAGCAACGCATCACTATACTAGAGACGTCGCTGAAGGAAATGCAATCCATGATGGAGAACATGCACCAGATGATGCTAACTCAACACGCAGTTGCCATGGCTCCAGCATCAGCCCCTCCAACTCAGATACGCATGGGGGTGGACTTACCACCATCCAACATGATCCAAGAGCCTGCTCTAGATCAGGAGTCAGCAGTTCCTTCGCTTCCTCACTCGGAGAATGTACTACCTTCCGTCGGAGTCGCGATGCCGTCGATTCCTCATCACTCTGTGGTCCTGCCACCGGCTGAAGATCCGATGCAGGCAGTACGGGAGTTGAAAGCCCAATTTGATGCCCTGAAGCACAAAGATCAGCTCAAGAAATTGGGAATCAACCAACCTTACCCAGCTATCTGGGAAGAGGTCCCTTTCCCTCCTAGATACAAACCACAGACTATGGCTTTGTTCGAGGGAAAAACATCAGCAAGTCAATACATGAACTACTTTAGCATGATGACAGTGTTGTTACAAGGGAACGATGCCCTCCTCACTCGGGTGTTCAAAGGCTGTCTCTTGGGGGTAGCTTACCAGTGGTACCGAAGTCTGGCGGACAACTGCATTACTTTCTTTGAAGACTTCAAAGCCTTATTCTTCACGCAATTCTACGAGGGAGGGATGGACATGTCTATGTCCTCTCTCATCGAAGTCAGGCAGAAGAAAAAGGAGAATGTTCGCACTTTTATCGAACGTTTTCGTCAAGCCACTCTGTAAATGCCTCCAGGAGTCCCAGACTCGTCATTGGTGGACATCTGCAGGAAGAACCTTCTCCCCGTGATCTCGGTGTTCACAGGACCATATCAGTTTCGTGATTGGCCCTCGTTCATCATCTCAGCAGTAGCCGCGGAGGACAATAGTCAGAAGGCACGCGATAATGGCATCATGATCTCGGCCTCCGATAAAGGCAAGAGGTCATCCTCCAACATCGACCATCCTCGGGGTTCCAAGGGTAAAGAAGCCCTGGCAATCAACACATCCAGGCAAAAGACGGTGGCCACCACGCAGACGAAGCCCGGGACTTCCAGGCCCATTGAAGTGTACTCTTTCGACGATGACGATATTCCAAGCATATTCGAATGTCTCGTCAAAAGCGGCAAGATTACCCTTCCCGAGGTGAGACGACCCAATGAGGCCGACAGTACCAACAATCCCAAGTACTGTATCTTCCATAGGTACATACACCACCCCACAAAGGCGTGTTATATACTGAAAAGGAAGATCTAGGAGCTGATCGATGCTAAGGCCATCACTCTGCGCAACAACGAGAAGACGATCACGGCTAACATGATCTCCCTGTAATTTGGCAATCTGCCTCCCCAAGAGATCTCGGACGGTGTTACGCCTATTTCCTGGACGACGATGAACATCGTTAATCTCCCTCCAGCTAGAGGTTAAAATCATGACCTGCTACCACTAACTACCCGGCGAGGCGAGACTATGTGAGTTCATCCAGATCTGGTGCCAGAGATCGAGAAAGAGACTCAAGCTGCTAAGGCTAGGTCTAAAAAGAACTCAAAGCACAAATTGTGTCACATGATTACGGTACACTCGGCATCAGAAGACGAGGTCTTGGATACTGGAACCCGCTCAGGGAAAGCCTACCTCTAGGACTATGGAGCCAGCCAAGAAGATGCATCGGCAGACGCTTCAGCTGCCAAGCCTTCAGAACCGGAATCCGTCGTACCAGAGGCCGGTCCTTCAAAACCAACTTCGGTGGATAAAGGAAAGAAAAAAGAAGTGCGCTTCGATAAACCTGTGAAAAACATTCAAAATAAAGGTTTAGAGAAGCTATACAACTTCGACATCCTGGCTCAACTGGCTAATACACCAGCCAGGTTGTCCATCTTCGAGCTACTCAGGCTCTCTCAAGACACTCGTTTAGCCCTGAGCGAAGCACTAATGCAGGCGGAGGCATACTTGACCCAGCTCAAGTCCCCTGACAAAGAACCCGTGGCATGTCCTCAATGCCACAGTGTGATGGAGGTGATCCCAAACATCACTTTCACTCAAGATGACATGCTGTTAAAACATAACAGACATGACAAATCCCTCTATTACACCGGGTATACCCGTTCCATAGAGGTCGACCGGATTCACATAGATCCAGGATCCTCAATCAGCATCATTCCTCATAGTCTGCTCAGACCGCTAAGGATTCCTACCAGCGAATTGGCGTACACCACCACTACAATCGTGGGTTTTAACGCCGGAAGAAGTAAGCTGTTGGGGAAAATTCGCCTAAGGATCCAGATTGGCAACCTCAGATCGGTGGCTACATGTTACGTCATCGATTCAGAGGTGTCCTACAACATTCTGCTGGGTAGACCTTGGATCCACGACCACAACATCGTTCCTTCGACTCTACATCAATGCTTCAAATATGTAGACGCCCGAGGAACGGTACGAATGGAGATTGCTGACCTGAACCCGTTCAAAGGAGTAGAATCCTACTACTCTGATGCCGTATTATACTCTCAAGACTGCACGAAAGAGGTGTCAGCCGAAGCAGAGAAGGAATCCCACCGGGAGCCAGAGGAACCCTCTGCCAAGCAACCTCTGTCAATCAAGGTGAAAGGACGGACTACTCGTCCAAAAGCCATGGAGCCTACGGCTATCCACCTGAACGAGACCAGGTCAGGAAAAGGGGGTGATCCTCTAGTGATCACTCTGAACCAGAAGCCTCCACCCTTGGTCATCAACCTTCGGCGCAACAGGCAGCCGAGTGATGTAAATGCAACCGGGAACGGAGTTTCAGATGATAATAAACATCCTCTTTTCCAGTATATTGATGCCCAAATTCCAAATCAGGAATCCTCCCCCTACAACGATATAGAACCTATAACGCAAAAATTCTTGGAAGCTATAGATTCCTATCATCCGTATGTATGGGAAGTGACATCATCATCCAATGTCACCACGACATATGGACCGCATGAGGATTCTATCTTTATTGTCCCACCTACTTGTAGTAGTCAGCATCCAATAGTCTTTGGCCGCATGCGCAATAAACCGACTGTGCAAGAGGATTCTTCCAACGACGATGCCGGTAAAATACAGGTTCACAGATACAGCCCGCAAGCTCTGAAGATCATGCAAAATATGGGTTATAACTTGAAGCTGGAACCGGGTCTCAACTACGGGAAAGGCAGACGAATGTCGCTGCACGGCGATCCCTACTATCAGCGAACTCATTTCGGGTTAGGGTATACCACCTCTCGCGCAACTCCTGAGTCAAACGAGGATACCTTTTCCTCCTCTCAAAATGGCTCAGCGCCCTCCGACTCATCTCATGCTCTCGAGCGAACATTATCAGTAAATATGGTAGTGACGGATTCCTTCGAATCAGACGAACAAGAATTTGAACCGTTTGAGAATGACGCTTGGGCTCAGCAAATGGATACACAATGGGAGTTCCGCTTCGAGCAGAAAGAACCGCCCACTGAAGACAAAGTTATCCAGATTGACGTTGGGGATGAACTTTCGCCAAAGCCGATATTTATCAGTAACAATCTTTCCGAAGCAGAAAGAGAAGAAGTTATCCAGCTGATAAAAGAATATATCGATGTCTTTACGTGGAATTATGAGGACATGCCAGGCCTTGATCCAAAGGTAGGCACTCATAAGCTCAATATATTGCCCGATTTAAAACCTGTGAAGCAGCACCAACGTCGGTTCCGCCCAGATATGATGGACGCCATTGAAGCTGAAATCAAAAAGTTGATAGCCCGCGGCTTCATCCGTGAAGAACAACATCCCGACTGGGTCGCTAATGTTGTCCCTGTCATGAAGAAAAATAGGAAAGTACGAGTCTGCATCGATTATCAAGATCTGAACGCAGCCTGCCCCAAGGATGAGTTTCCTCTTCCCATCACAGACGTCATGATTGACAATATATGCGGTTTTGAACGTATGTCTTTCATGGACGGATTTTCAGGATATAATCAAATCAAGATGCATCTTGAAGACGAGAAGCACACTGCCTTCCGGACACCATTAGGGGTATATTGCTATACGGTCATGCCCTTCGGATTGAAGAATGCCGGGGCTACGTACCAAGGGGCTATGAGTAACATATTCCATGAGCATTTACGCAAGAAAGTGGAGTGTTACGTGGACGATGTAGCTGTCAAAAGCTGCCTCAAGGATAATCATATCCAAGACTTGAAGACAATATTTGACTTGATGCGCCAACATTAACTCAAAATGAATCCTACAAAGTCCTTTCTGGGGGTATCTAGTGGCAAATTTCTGGGATTTGTCATAACCGCCAAAGGCATTCAAGTGGACCCTGATAAAGTCAAGGCTATCTTAGAAATGCAACCGCCCCGCAATCTGAGGGAACTCAGGGGATTTCAAGGTCGTCTGGCTTATATCCGGAGATTCATATCCAACCTCTCTGGAAGATGTCAGCCATTTTCTCGTCTCATGAAGAAAGATGTATCCTTCGTATGGGACGAAGCCTGTCAACAAGCGTTCGGTGATATCAAGCGCTACCTCACTAGTTCGCCGGTTCTGGTGCCTCCTGTCATAGAAAGACCATTTGTGCTGTATGTTCGAGCGATAGATCATTCTCTGGGAGCTCTTCTTGCACAAAAGAACGAGATGGGTCACAAGCAGGCCATCTACTACCTCAGCAGGATGATGGTCGGAGCCGAACACTGGTACAATCCAGTGGAGAAAGAATGCTTGGCTCTGATGTTCGCTATGCAGAAAATGCGACACTATGTCATAGGCCAAACCATTCACATCATCTCTAGGATCAATCCTTTTCGGGTACTAATGAACAAGCCAAGCGTTCTTAATTTTTGACTCGCGACATGGGCGATGTTATTGACACCGTATGACATGGTGTACGTCCCACAGAAGTCCGTCAAAGGCCAAGCATTGGCTGACTTCCTAGCTGCTCATCCGATCCCGGAGGCCTCCAAGCTGTACGAGGACATTCCTGATAAAGTGGCAGAATATAATTCCGCAATAGAAAGTGATGCATGGCAACTGTTCTTTGATGGTGCCTCCAGAACTGGTCCCAGGGGAAACGTGGTTTCAGGAGTAAGAATTGTCCTGGTTACTCCTGATAAGCTCGTCATCTACCGAGCATATTCTCTTAGCGAGCCCTGTTCCAACAATATGGCAGAATACAACGCTCTACTAATCGGCCTCCAAGTCGCTAAAGAATTGGGCGTCGAATCTCTGGAAGCTTTCGGTGATTCTCTGCTTATCGTCAATCAAGTAAGAAGAATATATGAAGTCCGGAATCCAGATCTCATCCCCTATCACCTAGCAACGGTCGAGATAGCCATGACATTCAAAGGATTCTTCCTAGAGCATGTGCCTCGATCTCAGAATCTGGAAGCTGATGCCCTAGCCAGTCTAGCTGCAGATTTAGCTACCCCTATAAGAAGGCAGAATTCGGTAATCCTTCTTAATAGAGATTTATTCTGTGTGAAAAATAATTTTCACATAGAACACGGCTACGCGGTAGACACAGACCCTCCCAGGAGAGACTGGAGAAGTCCCTTTATAGATTTCGTAGCATACGGAATCTTGCCAGAGGATCCTAAAGAAGCGATATCCGTTAAAAGACGATCATTACGCTTCTATTTCGACGCATCATCATAATGTCTATATCGTTGGTCTTATGACAGACTATTATTACGATGTCTCTCTGGTGACGAAGCACAGCGGATTATCCGTGAAGCCCACGATGGCGTATGCGGAGCGCATCAACCCGGTCCTAAGCTACATGATCGCGTCAGAAGAATGGGCTATTACTGGTCTACTATGATAATAGGTGCAATAAAGTATGCAAGACACTGCAGAGCCTGTCAGGTCCACACAGACTTTATCCATCAACCTCCCGAATATCTACATCCTACGGTTGCATCCTGGCCTTTCGAAGCATGGGGTATGGATATCATTGGTCCTATTCACCGGTTCATACTGGACATCACAGATTACTTCTCTAAATGGGCAGAAGCAATCCTTTTGCTGAAGTGAAGGCATCTAATATGATCAGCTTCATCAAGCATCACGTCATTTACCGCTTCGGGATACCCCGAAGGATAATCCATGACAATGGGCCTCAATTCATCAGCCAAGCATTTCATCAATTTTGCGATAAAAATTGGATACAAAATGTTGCCTCTACGATATATAATCCTGCTGCTAATGGTTTGGCGGAAGCTTTCAACAAAACCATTATCAAGCTCTTGAAGAAGTTTGTCTCTTCGAACAAAAGGGATTGGAATGAGAAGCTGGGAGGATGTCTCTGGGCATACCGCACAATGGTACGGGCACCAACAGGTTGCACACCATTCTCATTAGTCTACGGGAGCGAAGCGGTTCTCCCCATCGAGATCCAAATTCTGTCACTCAGGATAGCCGTGGCTAATAGGTTGACTCAAGAAAAGAATGACCTGTTAAGGCTTTAAGAGCTAGAAGGATTAGACGAGAAATGCCTCCAAGCTCAACAGCGCATCGTACTCTACCAAGCACGCATTTCCAGGGCTTTTAATCAAAAAGTGAAGGAAAGGGTGTTCAAGGTCGGCGAGCTAGTTTTAGCCGTAAGAAGACCGATGATCCTTACTCATAGAAGTAAGGGCAAATTTTAGCCCAAATAGGAAGGTGATGAGAACATAAAATATCATATTTTTATTCCTTAATATATACTCCTTTATGCTCATTTAATGTCTAAAGATACTCATTACTTTTATATTTTGATATAGGATGCAATTGGAGTCACTAAAAGCAAAATAGAGCTAATTATCAATTCTGGACAGTTCTGATACCTTGTAGAAAAATAGTCATAACTTGCTCATCCAAAGTCCAATTGAGCTGATCCAAATTGATTCGGAAAGCTAAGTGAGAGAGGTACAATTTTTCTATTTTGAGTTTTCCGATATTCTGGCTGCATCATGGACAAAATTACGCTTGAAGATTGAGTCAACTATGTTGTGCACAAAAAGTGGAGCTGAAATAACCATTTCCCAACTTATTCAAAGATTTTATTTTATTGTTTGGGTTGTTGTAACTATTAGAGGATTTGTGGAAAGATATTGTGATCTTCAAACACTAATTTAGAGTCTATAAAAGGGATAGAGATCAGGAGAAAATGGGGAACAACCCACAACTCTTCTTCCTCTTCTCCAATATTCTTTTGAAGTTTTCTTGAACATGCGGAGCTAAAAGTCATGTTGGTCGAAGGAAACGGAAGCCTCGGAATGAATAAAAACTTGTGAGATCTAATTTGTGTTTATATATTTGATTTGTGCTTTAAGTATCGAATATTTTTTTATGCATATTTTTATGATTATCTTGTTTAATGACTAGGATGCATACTAGTTTATTATTCATGACAATCTAATGCTAAATTAGATATCGAATCCGTAATTGTTCGATTCCTCTAATTTATGAAGCAACCAAGATTTAATAAACTGCTTTGTTTTATTAGATCTTAGGAGAAAAACTTTTGACAAAATTAAATGCAACCGCTTGTGCTTGTGTTGTTTTGCTTCATCGATCTCTTTGTTCTTTAAGAAATTACTAGATTAAATCTTCAGCGCTTGTCTTGGATTATTTAGTAATTAAAGCTAATTAGATCGCTTGTTTCTAATTATCTAAGCCTAAGAGAGATAGAAAATACTTCCAACGGTGAATATTCAAAGTATGATAATTTATGTTTGCATCAATGATCAATTTTAGGATTCCAATGGTGGATGTTGACTGAGACTAACATTTTTTTCTTTGATTATTTTAATACTTTAATTATTTTTAGCTCTTTTTAATTTGCTTTGATCCAAAACTTTCCCCCCATCTTATTTCACATAGCATAAAGATCAAACTAATTACTCTTCGTGGGAACGATCCTTACTCTCACTACTACATATTATTTCAAGAGTAAAAGTTTTATTTTTGGGTGCCTACGACAGCACACCAAATTTTGGCGCCGTTGCCGGGGAGTAATTTTAGTTAATTTTTGTGCCTTTTGTGATCTTTTCTTATTATTAAATTATTTTTGTTTATTTGCAAATAAAAAAAAATCAAAACAAAATTTATTCTCATATACTTTTCTGGATTGCTTGCTATCATTTTATTACTTGTTTATGATTGCAACTCGATCTTCTAATCAAAGTGATTTTCAGAGTGATCCAGAAATAGAAAGAACTCTGCGCAGGTTAAGGAAGGAAGCTCAAAGAAACTCTAACGAGAACGACCCTGCTACGGATTCCTTACTCTCTTGCAAATCTAATCCTGAAGAAGAGGAAGTCATGGCTGCAAATAGAACTTTGAAAGAACTTGCAGCCCCTAATTTGAACCAACACCCTTTATGCATTACATTTCCTACTTTAGATGCTACTACTAGTTTTGAATTAAAATCTGGACTAATACATTTATTACCCACTTTTCATGGCCTTGCAGGTGAAGATCCTCATAAGCATCTAAAGGAGCTTCATGTGGTATGCACAACTATGAAACCTATGGGGGTATCCGAAGAGCAAATCAAATTAAGAGCCTTTCCGTTTTCTTTAAAGGATTCGGCTAAGGATTGGCTCTATTATCTACCCTCTGGGAGCATTGTAACATGGAACGAAATGAAGAGACTCTTCTTGGAGAAGTACGTTCCCGCTTCAAGGGCGGCCAATATTCGAAAAGAAATTTGTGGGGTAATGCAACACAATGCAGAGTCTCTCCACGAGTACTGGGAACGTTTTAAAAAATTATGTGCAAGTTGCCCCCATCATCAAATTAGCGAGCAACTACTTATCCAGTACTTCTACGAAGGCCTTCTACCAACTGATAGAAGCATGATAGATGATGCTAGTGGAGGAGCTTTGGTAGATAAAACTCCTGAGGCCGCAAGAAATTTAATTACAAATATGGCGGCAAATTCTCAACAATTTGGCACTAGGCTAGATCTTCCATCTAGGCATGCTAACGAGGTAAATATTTCTTCCCTAGAACAACAAATTGCTAGTTTAACGTCTCTTGTTCGTCAAATGGCTGTAGATAACATGCAAACAACAAAAGCTTGTGGGATTTGTTCAGTAGCAGGACATCCAACTGACATGTGTCCAACTCTTCAAGAGGAGTCCAATGAACAAGTGAATGTGGTAGGTGCTTTCCCTGGACAACCGCAAAGGAAGTACGATCCATATTCAAACACTTACAATCCATGATGGAGAGATCATCCCAATTTCAACTATGGGAATCCACAAACAAATCATCATGTCAATCAAAATCGTCCAAGTTACCAACAGTACAATCAGCCATATCCTAAACAACAACCAAACCAAACTTCTAACTCTGGTATGTCTTTAGAAGATATTGTTAAGTCTCTTACCACTAATAATTTACAATTTCAACAGGAGGCAAGGGCTAGCATTCAAAGCTTGGACAATCAAATGAGCCAAATGGCTACAACAATTAATAAGCTAGAGGCACAAAGTTCTGGAAAACTACCATCTCAAACGATAGTAAATCCAAAAGAAAATGCAAGTACAATCGTTTTGAGAAACGATAAAGAGGTTGACATTCCAGTAAAAGAAGCACCTGCAACGTCAAAACAAGAAGAAGAGAAAAGCACCGTGGCAGACACGAACATCCCCAATGATGATGAGGTACCCAATTGTAAGTTTCCACCCCTTTGTGATTATAAGCCAGTACCTCCTTTTCCTCAAGCTTTAACAGAATCTAGAAAAATTGAACAAAATAATGAGTTATATGAGACTTTTCGTAAATGTGAGATAAATATTCCACTTTTAGATGCTATCAAACAAGTACCTCGCTATGCTAAATTTTTAAAAGAATTGTGTACAATAAAGAGGAAACAAAAGCTTAAAGGATATGAAAAGATAAAAGTTGGGGAGAGTATTTCTGCAGTAATTCAACGAAAACTTCCTACGAAATGCAAAGATCCTGGAATGTTTAATATCCCTTGTAAGATAGGTAACAATAAATATGAGAAAGCCATGTTAGATTTAGGAGCTTCTATCAATGTCATGCCATATTCTATATATGAATCTTTAAATCTTGGACCTCTGAATAAAACTGGTGTTGTGATTCAATTGGCTGATAGATCTAATGCCTATCCTAAGGGAGTAGTCGAGGATGTTCTTGTACAAATTGATAATTTAGTTTTTTTTGCTGATTTTTATGTGCTCGATATGGAAAATGGCGATCAAACTGCTCCAATTTTATTAGAAAGACCATTTTTAAAGACATCCAAGACTAAGATAGATGTTCATAGTGGCACACTTACTTTGGAATTTGATGGTAAAATTGTTAAATTTAATATTTATGATGCCATAAAATATCCTGATGATGATAATACTATTTATTCCATTGATGTGGTTGATTCTTTAGCACAGGATATTTTTGAACTTGATGGCAAAGATGTATTGGAAGTGGCCATTAGTGAGCATCTTGAAAAAGAGCATAAGGAGTTAGCTTTGAGTTCTGATTTGCAGGAAACTGTTGCAGCATTGAATGATTTTCCAAAAATACAACAATAAGGTAATGTTTCTTATATTTCATTACCAATTTCTAACAAGAGGCCTTTACCCTCTATTTTGCAGGCCCCTATTCCAGAATTGAAGCCTCTCCCTAGTCACCTCAAGTATGTATTCCTTGGAGATGGAGGAACATTACCAGTGATCATCTCCAATAAACTTAGTGCACCACAGGAAGAAAAGCTTGTTCAGATCCTTAAGGAGCATAAGACGGCTATTGGTTGGACAATTGCGGATATAAAAGGAATTAGCCCGTCTACATGCATGCATGGCATCTTACTTGAGGAAGGAGCAAAATCTTCCCGTCAACCGCAAAGAAGATTGAACCCACCCATGATGGAGGTAGTAAAAAAGGAGATCCTAAAACTTCTTGAAGTTGGAGTGATCTATCCTATTTCGGATAGCCAGTGGGTTAGCCCAGTGCAAGTGGTTCCTAAAAAGACCGGGATAACTGTCATGAAGAATCAAAATGATGAGTTAGTTCCCACTCGTGTCCAGAATGGGTGGAGGGTTTGTATAGATTATAGAAAATTAAATGCTGAAATCCGAAAGGACCACTTTCCTTTACCTTTTATTGATCAAATGCTTGAACGGTTAGCTGGTCATTCTTACTATTATTTTTTTGATGGTTATTCAGGTTATTTTCAAATTGCAATTGCTCCGGAGGATCAAAAAAAGATAACTTTTACATGCCCATTTGGAACTTTTGCATATCGTCGCATGCCATTCGGTCTTTGCAATGCCCCAGCTACTTTCCAAAGGTGTATGGTTAGCATATTTTTAGACTATGTTGAGTATATTATAGAAGTATTTATGGATAATTTCACAGTTTATGGAGACTCTTTTGATAAATGCTTGCATAACCTTACACTTGTTCTTCAAAGATGCATAGAAACTAATCTTGTGTTAAACTCTGAAAAATGCCATTTTATGGTTGACCAAGGTATAGTTTTGGGTCATATTGTTTCATCTAAGGGAATTGAGGTAGATAAAGCCAAATTTGATATTATTCAATCTTTACCTTATCCCTCCAGTGTGCGGGAAGTTCGTTCTTTTCTTGGACATGCAGGTTTTTACCGAAGATTCATCAAAGACTTCTCCAAAATAGCATTACCCCTTTGCAAGTTGCTACAAAAGGATGTAGAATTTGAATTTGATGAAGCATGTAAAAAGGCATTTGATACACTAAAGAAACTATTAACTTCTACCCCAGTTATCCAGCCCCCTAACTGGAACATGCCTTTCGAGATAATGTGTGATGCAAGTGATTATGCAGTAGGTGCTGTTTTGGGTCAAAGGATTGGAAGAGCATCTCACGCCATTTATTATGCTTCAAGAACTTTGAATGAGGCGCAGAAAAATTATTCTACTACTGAAAAAGAATTTTTAGCTGTTGTTTTTGCTTTAGAAAATTTTTGATCTTATTTGCTTGGTACTAAAGTCATTGTTTATTCTGATCATGCAGCTCTTCGCTATTTGATGACGAAGAAAGAGGCAAAACCAAGGTTAATTCGATGGATACTTCTCTTAAGTGAATTTGATTTGGAGATCAAAGACAAAAGAGGGACAGAAAATCGTGTTGCAGATCATTTAAGTCGTTTAGTTCACATGGAGGATGAACTTTGTCTACATAAAATGTTCCCTGATGAGCAATTGTTTGCTTCAAGTGTGACATTGCCTTGGTATGCAAATATTGTAAATTATTTGGTTACTAATATATTTCCTTCTGGCTTGTCAAAGGCTCAAAGAGATAAGATCAAAAGTGATGCCAAATACTATGTATGGGATGACCCATACTTGTGGAAGCACTGTACAGATCAAGTGATAAGAAGGTGCATTCATAAAAATAAAATTATTTCAATTCTCACCTTTTGTCATTCTTATGCATGTGGAGGACATTTTGGAGCAAAAAGGACGACAAGAAAAGTATTAGAATGTAGTTTTTATTGGCCGTCTTTATTTCGTGATTCATATTCTTTTTGTAAAACATGCAACAATTGCCAAAAGACAGGTAATATATCTCAAAGGAATAAAATGCCATAAAATCCTATACTATTTTGTGAAATTTTTGATGTTTGGGGCATCGATTTTATGGGACCGTTTCCTGTATCTTTTGGTTATGTTTATATTTTGCTTGCTGTTGATTATGTATCAAAATAGGTAGAAGCTAAAGCTACTAGAACTGATGATTCTAAAGTTGTTTCAGATTTTATCAAATCTAACATATTCTCCAGGTTTGGGATTCCAAGAGCCTTAATAAGTGATCGAGGCACTCACTTTTGCAATCGAACCGTGGAGACATTGCTGAGAAAGTACCATGTGACCCACAAGGTGTCAACTGCATATCATCCACAAACTAGTGGACAAGCGGAAGTGTCAAATAGAGAGATCAAGTCCACCATTGAAAAGACGGTCAATCCAAGTAGAAAAGATTGGAGTTTGCGCTTGGATGATGCTTTGTGGGCGTATAGAACTGCCTACAAGACGCCTATCGGTATGTCACCTTACCGGTTGGTGTTTGGAAAACCATGCCATCTTCCTGTTGAGTTAGAACACAAGGCTTATTGGGCTATCAAAAGTTTCAATATGAAGGCATATGGAAATGGAAAACATAGGAAGTTACAACTACAAGAGTTGGAGGAAATTCACAATGACGCCTATGAGAATGCTAGAATTTATAAAGGGAAGACGAAATTTTTTTATGACAAGATGATCTCTAGGAAGGTGTTTCAAGTTGGTCAAAAAGTCCTTCTATACCAGTCACGACTTCGTCTGTTTCCGGGTAAATTGCGTTCTCGTTGGATTGGATATTTTATTGTTACTAATGTTTTTTATCATGGTGCAGTTGAAATTCAAAGTTTAGCAACTTCCAAAGTGTTCAAGGTAAATGGCCAAAGGCTCAAGCTTTTCTATGAAGGTTTCAAAGTAGAGAATGTGGATGAATTGAACCTTGAAGATCCAATTTATATCAATTGAAGGAGGAAACATCCACGACAATAAACAGAGGCAGGCAACCCAAGGGGAGTTTGTTCTTATTCTTATTCTTATTCTTATTCTTTCATTTTTATTTTATTTTTTTAATTTTGCCTTTTCCTTGCATTTTACCTTACATTGGGGACAATATCAGTTTTAAGTGTGGGGAAAGGGATTTACTTTATTTTAAGTATTTTTAGTTCGTTATTTTTCTAAAAAATAATAATAATAATAATAATAATAATAATAATAATAATTTTTAATAAAAGAATTTTGGTTTTTGGTTTTCAATGATTTTTGGTTGTGTATGTCAATTATTTTTTTCAACAAAATAATTTTCTTTTTGTTGAACCCCTTTGAGCTTTATTGCATTTTTCTTGGTATACCCACATTACAAGCTTTCAACCAATAATATTTATACCTTTACCCAAGTCGCAAAGCTAGTGGAGCATTGTTGATTATTATGATATGTATGGGTGTACGAAAAAATAAGAGTGGGGGTGTCTAAATTTGTGGTTTGGTTACAACCCACAAAATGGAACATATTTTCATCCTCAAATTTCCTAAGTTCCATTATTGTTATAAGAAAAAAAAGAGAGAAAAAGAAGAAGAAGAAAAAAAAAGAAAAGAAAAAATAAGGATGGAAGTTGTTTTACATTGTTTAAATGCTTTAAAAGCCAAATTGAAGATGTTGCAAAATGGAGTGATTGATTTTACATGTTTTATATTGAGATTGAGTTAATTCAATTTTGCTCCACTAGTTTTGATAGCTTTTGAGCTACACTCCCAAATATATCCCACCTTAATCCTAAGCCACGTTACAACCCATGAAAAGTCCTTATGATTTATGTTATGCATGTGATCCCAGTGGTGGAGAATGAGAATATATGCAAGCTTATGGTAGATCATTTCTTCTGGAATGAATTTGAGTGAAATATATACCTTCAAACACATGAGAGTTGAGTATTTATTCTGTAAGGGTCTACCTATTTAGTTTACTCCATTTGTCAAGTAAAAATATCTACTAAGTAATTAGAAGTTGTTTAAAAATATATGTTCATGATATACTATAATTTTTGAAGAGCTTGGTTATTTTTTTTATTTATGATATTGCAACCTTGATTTCGTTTTTTGAAAAATAAATTAGAGTTTCGCCCGAGGACTAGCAAAGGTTAAGTGTGGGGGTATTTGATGAGAACATAAAATATTATATTTTTATTCCTTAATATATACTCCTTTATACTTATTTAATGTCTAAAGATACTCATTAATTTTATATTTTGATCTAGGATGCAATTGGAGTCACTAAAAGCAAAATGGAGCTAATTATCAATTCTGGATAGTTCTGACACCTTATAGCAAAATAGTCATAACTTGCTCATCCGAAGTCCAATTGAGCTGATCCAAATTGATTCGGAAAGCTAAGTAATAGAGGCACAATTTTGCTGTTTTGAATTTTCCGATATTCTGGCTGCATTATGGACCAAATCACGCTTGAATATTGAGTCAACTATGCTGTGCACAAAAAGTGGAGCTGAAATAACCATTTTCCAACTTATTCAAAGATTTTATTTTATTGTTTGGGTTGTTGTAACTATTAGAGGATTTGTGGAAAGATATTGTGATCTTCAAACACTAATTTAGAGTCTATAAAAGGGATAGAGATCAGGAGGAAATGGGGAACAACCCACAACTCTTCTTCCTCTTCTCCAATATTCTTTTGAAATTTTCTTGAACATGCGGAGCTAAAAGTCTTGTTGGTCGAAGGAAACGGAAGCCTCGGAATGAATAAAAACTTGTGAGATCTAATTTGTGTTTATATTTTTGATTTGTGCTTTAAGTATCGAATATTTTCTTATGCATATTTTTATGATTATCTTGTTTAATGACTAGGATGCATACTAGTTTATTATTCATGACAATCTAATGCTAAATTAGATATCGAATTCGTAATTGTTCGATCCCTCTAATTTATGAAGCAACCAAGATTAATAAACTGTTTTATTTTATTAGATCTTAGGAGAAAAACTTTTGACAAAATTAAATGCAACCGCTTGTGCTTGTGTTGTTTTGCTTCATCGATCTCTTTGTTCTTTAAGAAATTACTAGATTAAATTTTCAGCGCTTGTCTTGGATTATTTAGTAATTAAAGCTAATTAGATCGCTTGTTTCTAATTATCTAAGCCTAAGAGAGATAGGAAATACTTCCAACGGTGAATATTCAAAGTATGATAATTTATGTTTGCATCAATGATCAATTTTAAGATTCCAATGGTGGATGTTGACTGAGACCAACATTTTTTCCTTTGATTGTTTTAATACTTTAATTATTTTTAGCTCTTTTTAATTTGCTTTGATCCAAAACTTTCCCCCCATCTTATTTCACATAGCATAAAGATCAAACTAATTACTCTTCGTGGGAACAATCCTTACTCTCACTACTACATATTATTTCAAGAGTAAAGGTTTTATTTTTGGGTGCCTACGACAGCACACCAGAAGGCCCTTATGTGATTGAGACGACGTTCTCAAACGGCGCTTACAGGTTAGCCCAGCCTAATGGAGACCTGTTAATGGCTCCTATCAATGGCAAATTCTTGAAAATGTACTATGCTTAACCTCCTCTGCTCAAGTGGAATATGGCAAAACCTCATTCTGACAAAACTACTTCCAAAACAAAACTAGTTGGATCGTATTCTATCATGTTCATATAACCTCTGAATAGAACTTCGAGAGTATATCACGTCCATATTACCTCTGATATCATTTTTTATCCAAACCTGTCATTTATATTCCAAAATAATGGGGCCACAAAGTCAGATGAAAGCCTCTTTATTATTCCCAAAAAAGGAGCGGAAGTACATTGAAAAGCAAAAGCAAAAGCACATCATTTTGGGGGAGCAGTCAGGTCGTGAAGCTGCTGCGCCAGTGCGGCCATTCTCTCAGTCCTGGAATCCAAGACATCATGGCGAGCCCACTCCAGTCGTGCCTCATCGTTGCTCAGGAGGGACAGTTCGGCTCTAGCCCGAAGAAAACCAGCACGGGCGACATCTGCACGCGCCAAGTTCTATTGTGCTACACCCAATCGGCTATCCACCACAACTAGAGCTTCCGACGACTGAGAAGCCCACTCTTTTTCCTGAGCAAGTTTTGTTTCCAGCCTGAGGACCCTCGCTACATTCCCTTCGTGCTCGGCCTGGCACTTCGTTCGAAGAGCAATAGCCTCCTCCAGGACGACTTTTCCTTCATCCATCTTCTGCTGATGTGTCTGGATGGATTTATTTACGCCTGTCATCTGTTTGGCAAGCCGTGCAGTCATGGAGTCGTATCTAGCCTGGACCAGATCTTGAATATTATCTTGAGCTAGCTGCAAGTATTCGTTAATGGGTTGCTCCAAACCATTAACTATCTTCTCCAGCGTTTCGGCTAGTCCAGTGTCGTCGAATTCTCGGATCGGCATTATCGCGGACTGGGAGGACCTCTTCAGTGATGCAAAGCTCAGATTCTTCGTCAACACCCTTGATATTAACATTTTCAAAGTGGTGTAGAAGATATCAGTGTACTGCTCGATCAGCACAGCTAAATCCGATTGGACGCTAGGGGTGGCCTCGATATTAGCGAATCCCCCTCCGAGAATAACCGCAGACGATGTTGCCACGATCGTCGCCTCAACAGGTGGTGCGACGAAAAAAGAAGCGCCAACACCGGACGAAGATGCCAGCATGCTCACAGGAGGCATTGTCGCAATGACAGACTCGTCCTCCTCTTGAGATATCGGAACCTCGTCGACAGGCGAGCCGGCACCCGAAGATGTTTCTTTTTCAAAATCAGCCGCCTCCGTGTCGCCGCCAGGACCTGACACGGAGCTGAAGGGCGCATCTACACTGCCCTCCCCGAAGAGGTCTTCCCCTGAAAAGAGGACGAAGGGAAGTTAGTATCGAAATTATGGTAACTTTTCTAAAAAGAGGCGTGAAAACGATATTTACCCATGGCCGACGGCATATATGTCGCATCTGCAGCCTGTACAGCTAAATTATTTCTTAACGATGCTAAGCAAGCTGTCATACCTGGAGAAAGGGGTCTGCTAACTGACGCTGGCAAATAGTCTTCCAGGTCCTCGTCAAATTCCAACCGAGGCTCATCGGCTGGAATCTCGCCAGGTGCGCTTACAGGCACGGCAGGGGTCTCTCCCGATGCCGATCCACGTAAAGATATACTCAGCCCCGGAGGCGACCTCGTTCCACTACCTGAAGCAGTAGCAGCGACGGCAGCCTCCAGTAGAGATTCTCCGGCACCACCAGCCGAAACTGTAGAGGGTCCCTATCTAAAAGGCGAGGAACCTCCAATCAAAGAATCATCCCCAACCTGGGGAGATGTAGACTCACTTCCAAGAGCCTCAATACCAGGAATCCGGAGAGGACGATTAACCATCTTCTTCTTCTTCCTCTTGTGAGGGGAAGTCTCCTTCGGAGTAGGAGCCCTTCACTTCCCGGAGATTACCAAAGGCCCCGCAGGCAGAGGTACTTCACCCCTCGACACCGCCAACAGAGGCTCATCTGGAGTGACAAACTCCTCACCCTCGTCGGAAGAGACCGAGGGGACTTCGACTCTTCCCCCAGACTTGGAAGAGGGCACCCTAATGCTTCCATGCATATCAAAATCGCGATGGAAGGTGTTCATTGTCACATAGAACTGGGCATACGAGTGCAGGATGCGCAACTCCGTGGAGAGTGTAATGACCGGCACGGTAAAAATTGCTCCAGTGCAGCCCATGAGGAAGTATCGCCATCCTCTAGCTCCGTCAATGAGTCCACCCCTGGACCGGAAGCTGGTAACGGCGTTGCCCACGTGCAACTGATCATACCCAAACTGCCTGGCAAACCGACTAGGCAGGTAGGGCTCCAAGAAGCAATGGTCTTCACTCTTGTACAGTAAATGGGAAGGTCTATTGCAGACCAACCAATTAAAAGCTTCAGGGGAAAGATTGGTCTTCTTCCTGCCTAAATCCTCAAGCCTGATCCTCGATTGATTGCGATGTACAGTAGGGACAGTGCAGAAGAGCTTCCAACTGTGACTGAAGCCCAACACCCGCCGACAGTCTAGAACCGTGGCTACATTCCAGGAAGATTTCTGGTAGTTCAGCAAGAAACTAGCCCCCGAACTACTGTCGGAGTCGAGAGACATAACCCTGGGGTTATGAAGAATTAACCATCCCATCAGATACAGGTATGGTAATTCTACCCTGGGAAAGCTATTGCGTCGAGTTTCATCGACGAGCAGCCCGTCAGTCATGGCCCTCAGGCCAACTTGAATGCGGCACACCATGGCAGGGAGCAAGCCCAGTCTTGCCCCAAATACCAGACGTACTGCAGGCCATAGCATGTTGCGGTAAATGCGGTCCGCAGATGCGACGCCAGGTACCACCACTCGACGCAGCCATATGGAGAGGAAGCCAGCCAATTGAGCTTCCCTGGACAGAGGCCTGCGACAGTGCCTCAAATAACTATAGGCTTTAATGCCTACAGGATACTGTCCTATCCCTTCATCGAGGAGCAAGTTCGGAGCCCCAACGTCTACCATGAGATCGTCGACTACCTGAGCGTTAAGCGTGCTCAGAGGATTCACAAACAGATCCTTGCCCTCCAATACCTTCTCCGGCTTAGCATTCCGGGACCGGTGAAAGAAGAGGTAGGATGTCCATTTATTGATGTGAGCCAAATCTGAGGGCTCACCATAAAAAGCGGTGCAAGCGAGGTAGTGTCACATTAGCTCCTGATACACTTCCACTACTCGAGGATCTAAATCCCCCAGCTCCCGGTTCCTAGGAACATACTCTTCATACGGAGTATCCCCCATCGGCAGTCTCGAGATCTCTGCCATCTCATGAAGGGCCAATCCCAACTCCCCCAGTGGAGTGGCGAAAGTCCCGGTAAGCGAAATATATCGCTCCATCAGTGCCAGAAACAGGTTGGGGTTAGAAGGCAACCCAACACTGGTAGCACTCACAGCTACAAATAGACCAATGCTCTCCAACTCGGTCTGAAAATGCTTCAGGGCCCAATCAACTAAGCGAGCCCATCGAAGGTTTGTAGGGGTGATCCACCCACCGCACCGAGGGTTCACCTTAGGGTATACTCCCCCGTGCCCCATAAAATCATTGCAGAAGGTCAATAATCGGACAGGCTGGATCACTAAGCTGTCTTCACTCGGGACACTGCCCGGGTACAGTCCCCTGAACATCGTCATATTACCGAAAGGGCGGCTAACAAACGACCCCTGGTCATCTCCTTTCAGATGAAAGATCTTCCCCGGCCTGCCATGAAGATCAGGAGTCAGCGTCCATGACATCCTCCTGGGGTGTGTGGCATGGAAGAACGCCGAGATGGGATAGTCTCTCGGCATCTTTGGCAGATACAAAACCAAGCTCCCGGCCGGAAAAATCCAGAGTTCTTTCTTGGGCTTCGTCTGGGACTGCTTGTCAATCATGTCCCCGAAGAGAAAAACCGGCTTTATGTATTGGTCCCCGTCTATGTACGTCAGGGGCTCCCCGTTGATCATGCTCAGCAGCATTCGCTCGCCCTGAGTTGATATCAGAATCTCCCTTCCTTCAGGATACTGCGGCCCGGAGATAGGAAATGTCACGTGTGACAGATCCTCCAGATAGTTGGAGTACAACATCCCTGTGGCAGAACCCATCACATCGGCTAGCAGAGACACATGCAAGTCAACTGCAAGAGTGCAAGAAAAATATGTCAGTTTCTATAACTAGACATTACAGATCTTGCAGCCTACGCCAAAAATCAAGAATCTGTGCTTTACACCAAGACCGTAAAAACTTGACCACTACGCTCGAATCCATTTCCTAAAGCGTAAAGTTCAAGGCTGGCCGTACACAGTCTGTGCTTTACGCCAGACTGATAAAGTTGAGGTATTACGCCTGAACCTTCATCCAGAAGCGTAACACTCAAATTTTATACGCCAACTTTCGACAGTCAAAGCTTTTACGCCAGACTGCGAAAATATGGAGTTTTTGCGCTGACACATTAGAAATGTGGGCGTAAAAGATAAAACGTCTTTGTGCATCATCTTCCTCAAAGGAGGCTATCAGCACAGAAGATGACCTAGCGCGGTCACGTACAACGTGTGCGAAGGATTTTCAGTCGTTCTTCTTCGTCCCAAAAGCTCTACTTTTAAGGCCAGGCGTACTGCTCGTCGGCGGGATACTTCGCTCAGAATGAAGTTCGCCTTGCCCGACCGAAGATGCTCTCTCTTGAGCAGAAGAACGAGAAGAAGAATCAACCTTCTTTCCCTTAGTGGAGGAGGATTGTTTAGAGTCCATTACTGGAAACTTTGAAATCTCGGAGAAGAAACGAATGAGAACTCGAACAGTCGAAGGCTTTCTTTCGCAGAAGACGGATGAAAAGTTTCTCTCTCAGAAACTTGGGGTATATATAGAGTTCGGATGGACTCCTCGAATCCCGAACCAAATCTCCTAATTAATATCTGGTTATGATTGGGTACTACGCCAGCCTATTTACTTAGAGAAGGCGGACAGTCAGCGAAATTGAAAAGTTTTCGTGCGAGGAAGATTCGCGGTTCTTACGCTAAGGAGCTTTCTACGCTCGACAGCTACAGATCTACGATTCTACGCTCACAGGCTACAAGTCTATGGTTTTAAGCCCGGATGCCTTTGTGCTCGGTAGCTTTTATGCTTGAGAGGCTACAAACCTACGACTTCACGCTCAGCAGCTACGAATCTACGATCTCACGCTCGGTAGCTTTTACGCTCAGAGGCAACAGATCCACGACTTCACGCTCGAAAGATTTTTTTTTCAGAAGCTACAAATCTACAGTTCTGTACCAAGGAGCTTTCTACGCTCGATAGCTACAAATCTACGGTTTTACGTTCAATAGCTACAAGTCTATGGTTTTACGCCCGGATGCCTTTGTGCTCGGTAGCTTTTATGCTCGAGAGGCTACAAACCTATAACTTCACGCTCAGGAACTACAAGTCTATGATTTCACGCTCGGTGGCATTTAGTTTACGCTTGGAGGTTACGAACTTATGATTTCACGCTCCACGACTTTCCGCGTATCTGAAAAATGCGCAGGCCAGTACAGTACATCTGAACAATTCTCAAGGCGGTCAATTACAGGAGTTCACACAGAAGATACTCCTTCTTGACCTCAAGATACCCCAAGTACCCGAAGCATACGGAGTTCAACATTGAAAATTACTCTTCTTCATGGGTCGATTCAAAGTTCATCCAGAATCTAGTCTGAATATTTCGTCTGCAAATTCAAGATGGCAACTAAGTTCTTGACAGCCATTCCTCGCCCTGTTCCAAGGGATTTTCGAGAAATCACTCTTGAAGACGACGGTCTGAACAAAAATTCTGTTTATCAGAAGTAAAAATAGTTTAGAATTCTACGCGGTTCCTAACAGCAGGACAGTTCGAAACACTCGACTGCTAAAACGGCTTTCTGTGCATCCCCAGTTATGCGTAAAAGACAAGACAGGACCTAGCACTCTTTCTACACAGAGTCGACGTAAAGAATCAGACGTGTCGAAGCTACACATATTCAGACTTCACAACAAAGTATGGCAAGATGATCATATGAAGAAGAAGACGATCTTATTAAAATCACGATTATATATGAGGGAAATCCAGTCTACAAGGATTTTTCTCCATTTTTCGTGGTTACATATGAGGGAAATCCCGTCTACAAAGGGTTTCTCATTTTTATTTAGAGATCGCGCCCAGAATCTGTTTCAGCCAGGTTCTCGCATGGGCGACATCCTTCATCCATCTTCTCTGGCAGGCAGGCAGTAACCGCAAACTGACTGACATATTGGTCAACGACGAGGATACAGAACTGGGCATAGACCCATACTGCCAACAGAAGAAAAGCAGAGTAAATCTGCTTTCTTACATCCAGCGCATGACAGATTGAGTTGAGATATTTCACTCAACTCAATCCCGGACAGCAGCTAGTTGGTCTACCCTCGTCCACTGAGGTAACGAAAGAAGGTACCGCTTGCAAGCGGCATGGTGAAATGCGACCCTTCTTCTCTCCCGAAGAACCACCATACAAAGTTGCTGATTATCCCGAGCAAATGAGGCTATGATATCCCTCAATGATCCATCATTGCAGAGGACATTTGCTCGAAGACGCCGTCTTTTTTGGCTCCTTACATGCTGGAAGAACATGATCTCCTTCTTCCTCAAGTCGACCCGACGAACTCCGGCCATCGTCTCTGTGTGGTAAAGGAAGTATGGAAAGACAGGAAAACTCCTCAGCCTTTTTATAGGCGAAAGAGATCTCACCGATCCCCAATAACTCCGCCATAAAGTAGGCCCTGAAAGAACGTGTCAGGCTTGACCGTTTCAGGCTCCATTCAGAGCGTTTCGAGTTACGAGAATGGTTCATGCTTCATTCAAAGCGTTTCAAATTACGAGGAATTTAAAAACTTTGAAGGGGGTCTTGTAGAAGCATGAAAAATGCGCTGGATAGCTATACGCAGCATCTTGATACGGGGCAGCGTAAACAGGGGACCTCAGAGCCATCAAACGTGCAACAGAGCTTTTCTGCTGAGCACGGCGTAAAATATAGGCTCAAGGACCATCCGCGTAATACAGTATGTCCAGGCTGCTCCAGCGTAAATAGGGTGCTTCATCGCCTTTATGGCGTAAAACTCATCCGCTTTCAAATGCAGCATTGAAGTGTACGAGGAACGCTTCGTATTCTTCGAAATAAACCTGTCAGATCATGCAATGAACCTGACATCTGGACTCCTGACAAAGAGTACCGAACGACTACCCAGGCGACGGGTATCATGATGGCGCGACACTGCAACCCAGGCTGTCATTTACTGCCATTTCCTTTGCGTAAACCACTTTTACACATACGAAGGAATACGCTGCCTAGTTTTACACAGGCCGATGTGAGCTGTTTATGCTCCGTAGAAGACAAACAGCCTGCCACGTCAAAAGCTGCACTTCGTACAGGGCTCGAGGCACGTCTCTGCATTTAATGCGCAGGGCGGTGACAGTTTCTCGAGGCACGTCTCTGCATTCAAAGCGCCGAATACTGACAGATGCCCAAGTCACGTCTCTGCACCTGATGCACAGAAGGGTGGCAGGCCTTCAAAATACGCCTCCTCATTTAATGCACATGATAATGGCGGATCTCCATATTTAATGCTGGAGATTTGGTTAAAGGTCATCGAACCGTGGTTTAGTGACATCCCCTTTGCGTAAACTATTCTTACGCATATAAGGGAATACGCCACCCAGTTTTACACAGACGTGAGCTTCTTACGCTCCGCAGAAGGCAAACAGACCGCCACATCAGCAGTCACTCTTCGTACAGGATTCGAGGTGCGTATCTGTATTTAATGTGCAGAATGATGGCAAATCTTAAAGACAAGCCTCTGTATTTAATACGCAGGATGGGGGAAGATCTCTACATTTAATGCAAGAGATTTGATTATATCTCCAAGAGCCGTAATTCCGGCTAAAACGTCCACATCATCTCGGCTTCTACGCCTGCTCGGCTTCTATGCCCACTCGGCTTCCATGTCCACTCGGCTTCTATGCCCACTCGGCTTCCATGCCCACCCGGCCTCTATGACCACTCGGCTTCTATGCCTACTTGGCTTCTACGCCACTCGGCCTCTATGATCACTCAGCTTCTACGCCTACTCGGCTTCTATGCCTACTTGGCTTCTACGCCTACTCGGCTTCTATGCCTATTTTTGGCTTCTATGCCATGGTGACAGTCATTGGCTTCTACGCCAACCTCTTCTACACAAGGGATAACTACCTACGTGGCTTCTACGTCATGATCTTCGCAGCAGATATATGCGTTTTGTCCCTTAGTTGGACGCGCGTCACATGCTCACTCAAAAGGTCATCTATACGCAGGCATTGGTTATTTAAAACCGTCGTGTAAAAGGGTGCTGTACTTTCCACTACTCTGTTTCTACGCCGACTGTGTGGTCACTGTCACTAAAAACTCTATAAATAGAGACCTCTATCAACAGAGAAAAAGGTCAAAGAAATTGATCGGAAAATTGATCAAGAAATCCAGTATCAGATCCAACGGTCGCAAAGATCGAAGGTCAAACGGTCAAGAAAGAGAGAGAGAGAGAGAAAAATCCAGAGCTCAGGCAAAGAGAAGGGATCGACGACTTTGGCATCGTGCATCCACCCTCTTTAGCAACCTGCGAAGCTGCTTTCTGTCTTCCACGGCACTTCTTCAATATCGTGTGGTATAAGGGCTAAAGTGATCGACTGCAGATCAGACACCTATAGCAATATTTACCCAGATTAAATAAATTGTACTTAGACATCCTCGTATAGGATCAAATTGTACAATCTTGTTGTTTGTAAACATAAAAGAATAGCGGGTTTTCGTATAAGACCTCGTTTTCCACATTATTAATATTTTCCTGTTTATTATCCTAAACACTTGAGGCAACATTAGATTCAGAAACAGAGGCAAGTTGAGTCCAAGGTACATTGGGCCTTTTGATATATTGGAGCGTATTGGTGAGGTAACGTATAGTCTTGTATTACCACTATCTCTAGAGGAAGTACATGATATATTCTGTGTCTCACAGCTGAGGAGGTACGTGACCGACCAAGTCACGTAGTTAATCATTTCGAGATTATGATAGGTCCGAGTTTGAGATATGAGGAGCAGCCTGTGGGGATAGTAGATACTAGTGAGAAGATGCTGCGGGGTCAGATGATCAGACTGGTTCGCATAGCTTGGAAGCATCACTCTCCAGGTGAATCCACTTGGGAGCAAGAGGAGTATGACAGCGTTATCCTCACTTATTCGAGGATGCATGTATGGCCTCAGAACTGCCTTAGTTATTATGTCATTATAGCTTCATAGAGTAGCTTTATTCTTAATTGTGAGGACTCAATTCTTTTAAGGTAGGTAGATTGTAAGCCCCTCATTTTTGAATAGGATTATTTTGATATTTTTTAATTTATTTTAATTAATTTATTTTATTTAATAGATTAGAGTAGTAATTTCTAAAACCTTCTTTTAGATATATGACCATTTGTCATGGCTTTGATATTTTGAGCAATGCACGATCTTTTTCTTCCAACAAAATTTATAATATTAATCTTGATTGAGTCTAATATAGTTGGAATATGGATGTTGCATTTATTTGATCTCTTCCATGCTCCAAAAATATTGACGAACGTCTAGAATTACGGTTACCGTAAAATTTTCTCCTTTTGACTAGAACTTGACCCAAACCCAATCCAAACACATGTAGGCATGTAGTGCACCCAAATATCTCCATATAAATATTATATATATATATATATATTATTTAAATTAATTTATTTCTATTTATAGGAGTTCTATCTATAGAAAGTGATATAGGTGTCATCCTAGTTGGCAAATAACTACCTAACCAATTCCCTAACCAACCCAACAACCAGACCTTATCCAATCCTAACCATAACAACCAACCCTCCCCCTCTCATTTTTGGCCAAGAGCAGCCCCCCTTGTGGCTGAACCCTAGTAGCATTAGGAAACCCCCTCCTATATTTAAATCTATTTAAAAAGCTCATATATATATCAACTTATCACCAAACCATAACCATAACAAATCTATTTTCCCCTCTTGTGGATGACCCCTCCTTTCTCTCCAATGTATAAGAGAAGCCCCCTTGCCATCTCTCCCTCACAACATCATCTCCCTCACAAAAAATCCCCTCATCTCTTCCAAAAATTCTACTTTTTATCATTCTTCCACCATCTCTCCATCCAAACATCATTAAACCTCCAAGAAGAACCCCATCTTCTCCATAAATATATTAAGAACCCATTGTCATCATCAACAACCCATCATAAAGGGAGTAGCAAGCCAAGCACAAGCAAGAAGGAGTATTTCTTGGACACGAAGAAGCACCATCATCCAATCCTCCAAAGTTTTCAGTAATTCTTAAATCTTTCTTTCTCAAATCCCATGGCATGATCCTTTTAGGTTGTATAAAATTATTGGTTTAGAACCCATACTTTGCCATCTTGTTCTCATATTAGAAAATATAAATTTTCATGATAGTTCGATGAAAATTCCCTTGTCAGTAGAACTAGTTTGAGACTTTTAATACGATTATTGATAAAATTATTATTAATTATTAAAACTGAACTGATATGTATTTAATTGCTAGAAATTAAGTATTTCTAATTTTATTTTTGATATTTTAATATCAAATATGAACCCTATAATTAAGGGCCACTAGCCTAGATTTTTGGGTAATTTTGTGGCATTGTTTGCTAGTAAATAGAGGATATTTTGGATGAAATAAAAATATGAATATTTTCTGAGATTAAATCAGAATAGAATATGATATAAAATATTTTTTTTTAAAAATATAAACCATACTAATGGACTGGCAATGTCTCGAACAAGTTTTGGACAAAACTAGTCAACCTAAAGTAGCCATAATCTTGAAATATATTTATTTTGTCAAATCTAAAATTTATTGATAAAAATTCATATAAATTATATTTAAATCAGAATTATATAATTTATTATGATTTATATTTATGTCCTTTAATCGGGGACTTAAACTTAAATTTTGGAAGTCAAAAACCAAGAAACTAGGTTTTGATACCCTGTAAAAGTAAGCAAAGTTGTTAGAAATAATAACGGGCTTGGTTATACATGGCATCGAATAAATGAGATAATTAATTTATAATTATAAACATTCGTGATTGGACCCTTAAGCGTATTAATTGATTTATAGGTTAATTGAATCCCGAAGGAGTGGACGCGGGATCATCTTTACCACCACTAACTACAGAACCAAGCAAGTGTACCTTGCCAAGATGTTTACAGTTCTAAATTATTTATTTAATATTATTTATGCATTAGATATTATATTTGTGTGTCTTGGTTGATGTACTTGTTGAGCCTAGGGCCGTCATACGATACTTTATGTCCGAACAAGATTTGGGTACCGACATCCTCTGCGAAATCGAGTAACATAGTCAGAGAGTCATATTTATGACCCATGTTGGTGCAAACATAATTTGTACATCCAACCATAGGACACTGGACACGATATTCATGTGACAGAGTCTTTTTTGACTTGTTCGTGGTACTTGGACTCTGGATAGGACTACATGATGCATGATATAGGGATGAGTATAGTGATACATAGTGACTAAGACTTGTGATGATAGTTAGAGGTCATAAGCTTGCGTGTCTTGATTGATACGTAAGGTTACATTGGGTGGGGAGAGTCTTCATCGTGCTCTGGACATATTTTACTTATTACTATTTATTGTGTATTAGGCTTTAGGTTCCCTATACAGAATCTAAGATATTATATATATATATATGTACAGGTTCCTCCTGGTTCCCCCACACGAAGCCTTGAGTGTAATATTAGATTACGACAGTGTCCCTTGAGATCTTCCGTGAGTACCAGTCCGGGGTACGATTCTATACTTTCATTTGCATATCACATAACTAGTTGTTATAGCTTTTTCTATTTTTATAAAATTATATTGTTTACTTCTGGCTTGAGTGTTTATTGTACCTTGTTATGTCCCCTGAGGACCTGGATATGGATTATGTTCCCAGGTATTGATGAGAAAGTTTATCCCGAGGTTACGGGTCAGGAGCTGATATCGGAGCAGTACCAACAGCCGAGGACGAGGTGGTACCAGAGGACTTCTCTTGAGTTCTCAGATTATCTTTATGTATGATGCCTTGTGATTCTTAGTTATGGATTTGGATATTTTCTCTCATTATTTTGATACAGGTTATTCCCCATAATATTTATTTATTATATTATGATAGACAGTTTTATTTATGGTATTGTCATACCCCAGTCCTAAAATATATGGGACCAGACACGTGGCAATGGCCAGCTAGTATGACTCTGTAGGGCTTTCCAATTTAATGGGCCCGACGAAGTGCACTTACGTTGTCCAAGGTTAAGTGATCCAGCTAAATATCTATTTCTAATATCCAACAACTAAACTAAATCTCAATCTATGGTAAATAAAATCTCAAGAAGGAACGGTATGCATCATTAGTCTACAGCCCAATAATACAGTCATTCGAATAGACCAAGAGAATAATATAGGTCTATAAATACTAGAATCCAATAACAGAGTCATAATGGGAAATAGTACATAACTGTAATAGAGGAAATATATAATGATACCTGCAAGGATGTCCATCACACCACCAGATCAAGCCTCATCCAAACTACTCAAATAACCTGGAAGGGAACCAGGTCCTCAGAGGGACGTAACAAGATACAAAAAGTATATACCATAATATAAATACTGAGTAAAGTAAATCAGGGTAAACTATCCTCCTAAGTGAATGCGATTTGAGGATAACTTAGTGCATATGGGAAGTGTAGGCTAGACATATGTTGACGTAATTTACCAATCATCGTGACTGGCTAGTATATGCCACATATGTCCCCCATCTTGGGGTAATCTGTATATATAATAATGTCTAACACTCTGAAGAGCATGATATCTGTATAAGTAAATACGTCCAATGTTCTGAAAAGTGTGGTATCTGTACGACGTCCAACGCCCCGAAGTACGGTATCTGCATAAATATATACGTCCCTATCGCTCCAAAGAATGCGGTATCTGTATAAAGGAGGTGGGTGTCCCATACGCCTACTAGTCGTCCTCCCCGCCCAATGCCAATGTACAAGTCTCAAGTATGACGTGGACATCTCGTAACTATATGCAAGTCACTAAGAACCATACAACTACGCTAAATACCATCACACGTGCTACACGCACTGATGGCCAGTCAAGTGCATAAGCCTGTGTCCTATCATGAACTCACTATGTGATGTAGAATGATACGTGTCAAGGCCTCAGAGTTAAAATCATAACTCCGTCACTTAGGCTACGTCCACTAGACGCTAGGTCAAACACAAGTCCTAACGTCGATGCCTTCGTTGACTACACCCGAGTCATTCTCGGACGCACATAGTTATATAATATAAAGAGCACAATATATAATATAAACTGAATTTAAACAGTACAACAAGACAATGTATACTTGCTTGAAAGCCAGGCGAAGATTCGAACACGAACTCGCCAAGGAAGTAGCAGCGCAACAATAGAAACTGAAGCTGATATCCCCGGATATTGTCACAAATATCATCAACAATCTCGAAATGAGTAAGATACTCAGAAAAGCATATACATATATCCAATTTGGACACAGGAACAAAAATACAGTTTCTGGTCAATACGGGGTCCACAAATGGCCCCGTCTTGCACCAAAAAATATGCCAGAGACAAAAATTTCCAAATTCGTCAAACTTAGTGTCTACGAGTCTAGAACGATAATACGAATCCAACGGAATGTCCAGAACTGGATTTTGATGAGCCGATCATGAAATCGCCCGTCATGTGGAACCGTGGAGCCCACGAAACGATGTTTCGTCAACGTTCTCAGAATTAAACCAAACTTGGGTCACAGGACCAGCGTAATGATGCGAATCTGATGGTATAAGTTTTATTACGAAATGATAGGCACACACAAATTAGGACGAGTGTCAAAATAGGTCGATATGGTACTTTTCGACGGATATGTATTAATTTCGGTGTGCACGTATATCCAAATCAAGTTTTGCGAAAGCCCACACGTCCACGTTGAAGATACGCTTCTTTCGGTGAAATTGGTACACGATGAGGTTGCCCGGATTGACGAGACCAACTTCGTATCGAAGAATTTTAAAATTTTTAAAAACTATTTTTCTCGATTTGAAACTTAAATTACTATAAATAGAAATTAAACTAAATTATTCTAATTGAAGGAATTGAAAGAGGGTTAGGTTGAGAGTATACCAGAGAAGACGGTATTGGAATCGGTCGAGCAACGATGAAGATAACAGCACGCGAAGTTGAGCCCGATGAATATCTGTTCTAGTTACATGTTCGTGCAGGGGTGAGTTCGGCGGTTGTCCGGTCGTCTCCGGTGGTGGACGGCTATGCAGGCGGTGGAGGATGTTCTCCTGACACCGGGAAGGGGTTCGGAGGAGGGTGGCTAACGGAGGGACGACCAGTGGCCGAAGCAGCAGCCAGAGCAGCAGCTTTAGCAATGGCAGCAACAACGGCTTGAAGAAACAGCAGCGGCGATAGCTCACCGCGGGGAGGAAGGCGACGGATCCCACTGCTGAGACAGATGCGATCGAGATGATGCTCGGTCAAGCGGGTCTTGCATGCTCGTGGTGATCGGAGGCGACGGCTCAAATCTAAGCGGTGTTTCTCGGCGAGAGCGCACGGGTACTTTGGTTGGCGGTCGGAGTTGATGGTGGCGAAGATGGTAGTGGCTATGAATTGTTGTGGCAATGGCAGAGGTGATGGTGGCTGGCGGTGGTAATGGCGAGGGTGGTAGTCGGAGTTGAAGGTAGCGGTGATCGGAGGTGAAGATGGTGATAGTGGTTAATGGTGGTAATGGTGGTCAATGGTGGTGATGGTGGTTAATGGTGGTTGCATGTTGAGGGAGAGAGGGAGAGGGTATTGGTTTAAATGAGGAGAGAGAGAGTGTGTACCTAGGGATTAGGGTCGGCTCCCTTAGGAATTCTAGGGATTTGTAAGTGGTCATGAAGGAAATGAGTGGTTGAGATAGGTAGGGGTTTGAATGGAGGGCTAGGATTGAATGTAGGTATATAATGTTGCATAGTACCATACAAGGAAAGAAGAAGAGTATTAGAACCAGTCATGTATCCCCAAAAATGGGTTTCTTCATTTGTTCCAACCAATAGGAGGTGGATACATGACTAGCTATTTGCACAAAAGTTTTCAATAGTTTAGGACTTGCACAAAGAGAAAAAAGTGGATTAAATGTGGAAAAATATCATGTTTAGTGTGTTATAGTAGAGGAAATTAGTATGTGGTATTTTGTATGATCCATGAGGGTGTGGGTGTGGGTTTCGGTTGGTATTGGGTCTAGTTTTGGGTTAGGTTGAGTCATTGCACCAATTTAGTTAAAATTAGTGTTAATTGTGTTCTTTAATTAATTGGGAGTGCATAGAATTTAAATTGGATGGGACACAAGTGTCATGGACGTAGTAGACGCGGAATAGATTATTGTCATAAATTTGGTGGTGAGAAAAGGGTCGAGGTTGTGTCTCCATTTTTGATTGGAACGGACAAAGATGTAAAGTTGGATTTAAAATTAGGAAATGTGCATAAATATTGTAAAAATTAAAATGAAGCACAAGAGAGTGCATTCACGAGTGACACAAAGGTCAGGATTGAAGATTGGTGCGTGTAGGTCAAGGGTGTAAAATTTGTTGGACGGCAGAAACTAGTGTAGTACTCTAGATATTTAAACAACGGTAAAGTACAATAATTGAATAAAAATTACAGTAGTGAATTATAAACCCAATAATTAATCCCGAATAGACTAATTTAATCCATAATCCTATATTTTAGTCAGGGAGTTTATAGGTATTAATGGTTGAGACTGGTTAATCTTCTCTTGTTTATGAATTGGTGGATGAGATTAGATACATAGACTATGACATATATTTTATATTATTTTAGTTGTATTACAGCTTAAGTGCACTCTAAAGGGTCCATTAAATTGGATTTACCCATTAGAGTTATGCTGCAGGCCATTGCCACGAGACTAGTTCCTTGGTATTTTGAGACTGGGGCGTGACAACATAGGAGATGGAGGCGGAGATGAAGGAGAAGTACCCTTCATTATTCTTCGAGTCGGAGGTAGGACCCTTGTTCTTAAGTTTCGGGATAAAACTTTTGTTGGTAGTATATTATGTAGTGCCCCATCCCCATTTCGACCAGGCGACGCATTACATAATGGGCTTGTGGCTAGTCTTACTCAAAATCTGAAATTAATATAAAAATGCCCCTTTCGATATTGAATCATGGGGGACGCATAAACGAGAATTATTCCAACTCATAGTTTGGATTCTGTTGGAATAAGTCCTAGATGCAGCGGACTGCGTCTCGGCGAGTGAGCTCCATATAAGAGTCTCTTCGATGGGAACAGTCGACTGTTGCTTTTTTTTGAATGTTTTTATTGCGAAGTTTGGGATAAAGTATTTTTGCGTCGTTATCTGCTTTCATTTTCTAAGGAATTCTCTAGGACAGATTGGGAACGAATTCTAACATGATGATGGTGCCATTACAAGAACGCACATAAATAACGTTTGATCGTAGCAAAGAGAGTCTCCTTGCCTCGGCACATTCTCTAATCGGTGGGTAGTTCGGTCCCTTCTCCTCTACTCAGTCGCGTAAACACATACTTTTCCTCGAATACATTCATATCGACGATGCCTGGTTGAATGCAAATATATAAACATTAGCCATAATGCATGCATACTACTAAGGAATAGAACATAGGATAACTGTAATCGTCGAGTGCATCTATGCATTCGACCTCACTAAAGATTTGAGCATGGGATAACTGTAATCGTCGAGCGCATCGTCGAGCGCGTCTATAAATGTTACCGACGAACGTCTGCACCCGGTTATGACCCGGACGTGAAGTAATGATTCTAATACAAAACACGCACAATGCATATATTAAATAAATAAATATTTGATAACTGAAATACAGGGTGGCAAGGTACACTTGCCTGGATCCGGATGCTGAAGATGGGTCTCCGGTACAACGTCCAAGTCCGCGGGTCTCGCAGTACCTAGAGACGAGATACAAGCTCCATCAATAAACTATCACGAGACTAAAATAAGAGGTGACACACGTCTAGCATATGTTTTAATCTTAGTTACAAGCTCACATAGACACTAAGCTATATGGTTGACCAAGGTTAACTAAAGGTATGTTACATCTCATCCGATTAATCACCTGTATAATATCATCAGACAAATCCTCAATCCCCTATATTCATCACGGTGTTTATCAGTATTTTGAGCCATGATCAATCCTTAGATTCCTCCTGGTATTCACAGACATTATCATGCACGTTGACATATATCATCCTCAAATAAATTAATTATTATTTATTAAACTTTCTGCTATATAACCATCATTACCATTTCACATTAAAAATTACTCCTCAATTAAATTCATCATTATTTATCATCCCTCAATAACTGACTAATGGTTTGATATTACACCCCATTTTACAATAAATTACATGCTCCTCAATGTCCATCAAATGCATGGAACCAATGTATCAAACCCTAAAATTCACATCTAGCATTTAAACACAACCCTAAAACTACTAAGATATATATAACAATATACAATATTCGGTTAAACATGGAGCTGGGGAAGAGGCTACCTCGTGTCACCCTCACATTTTCATCCAAGGGTAGTTTGATAATTGTCAATAGGTATTATTATTCTAGAATTATTTAGATTTAATATTTATGCATGCATAATTTATTTATTTATTGTATTATTAATTATTGTTAGTTGTAGATTTGTTTTGGACTTGTGTAGTGGACCTAACCAAATTTATTAGAATATATGGACAAACTTTTAGACTAGTCTAAGTTGAGCCCATGAACTAGGCCCATAGATTAGAAGGCTTAATTAATTAGTAAAACCATTAGACTAGAACCTTCCCTCCCTAATTAATTTCTTCATGAGAGGCCCCAAGGATTATTTGTGATTTTGTACATTACTTGAGGAAGGGGTCTTGGCCGGCTTACATAGGAGGAGAGAGAGTGTGCTTTCATTTCTTTTCATCCCCAAAATTCTAGATCTATATTTTCCTCTTCTAATTTCCCTCCAATTTCTCATCAATTCTCCCACCAATTCTTTACCAATCTCTCCCCAAATTCACCATTGAGGTTGCTACACTAAGGATCTACAATAAAGAAGCAAGGGGCAAGGAGGAGGAGGCCAAGATCTACAAAGAGAGAAGCTACTTGGTAATTGGGGAATTTTTTATTGGAAATTTATCTCCCAATAGGTACAATTCAGTTTTTTCTCTTCTATTAGACTCTAGATCTAAGATTTTACTATGAGAAACTAACCCACATGTATAGGCTACCCATAGGATTTGGTTTTGGGTCAATTGGAGACCTACGGTGGAAGTTATGACCAAATTGGTGCCAATTTTGGGGGAATTTTGAGATTGGTACATGTAATGCTTGTCATTAGATCTAATAGATCTAATTGACACTTGATTGCTTATTTATAACTAGTATCGTATCCATAATTGGATACGTGTAGGTCGTATCTCGTCAATTTGACGAAACGGTTAATTTTGGGGGGTTTTCTTCGACACGGGGCCTTGTGCATATCACATGGTGACACAGACACGTAGACACTCTAATTACTATACGTATTGTTCATAATTTATGTTTTAGCCTTGCTCATGTCCTCCGGGATGCGTTTGGTTGTGTGTTGGAGCCGTATCGCAAACATAAAAAAGTGTGATACGGGTGCGATGCGCTCCATATGTTTGATGTTTTGTTCTTCTCATTATACGTATATGTGTAATTATATATATATATATATATATATATGGAGTATATAATAGGGTATTTAGGTTTATGTGTTTGTGTGTGTCCATGTATATATAAATGTACAAGTATAGATAGTTTTATATATATATATATATATATATATATATATATATATATATATATTTGTGTGTGTGTGTGTGTGTGTGTGTGTGCGTGTGTGTTGTCTTATGAGTATATATGTATTCATGTGCTTGATTGTATATATATATATATATATATATATATATATATATATATGATGATTCATATGGTTAGAGAGGTATAGTGTTGTGTGTGAATTGTGTTGGTGTGTGATTATATAAATACATATTTAAATATGCTTAGTTGTGTCAGTGTAATTGTGTGCCTGTGTGACTTAGGGGTGTGTAAGGTTACTATCGAGCAGTAAGGTGACTGCTAATGTCACGACCCGCACCCGGTGTAGGGATGCAAGTCGGGAACAACGCCCAGCCTACACCGCAGCATCGACGGTAGAACGCTGTCTTGGTCAACTATACTATCTAATTATCTCACTATAAAGCATAAACCTCCAATAATATCTCAACTCCAAGAAGAGAGTAATCAACTTAATTCAACACAATACTCAATCACATTTCTATGGCACGAGAAGATATCACAGAAGTCTAACATAACTAAGCAGTTAAAAATATAATAACAACAAATAGAAATAATATCCAAACATAAATATATGCCGAAAACAAATCCGGTACCAAAATGCTAAAGAGAACTAACTATGCTAACTAGTGAATCCGACTAAATCTCTCAACAGTCACTCCAGAACTAGTGGGTCCAAGTCTGCACCATCAATAGGCTGAGGTCCGTAGTATGTCGGACACCAATCTTCCGGATCCTCTGAAAAATATTTTTCAGTCAGGAATGGAGCGAAGTACAACCCAATAGCAGTTTCAATTAATTGACAAAAACTATAAAGCAGTAGAATAGAAGATGCTATCTACGATGATGATATAACTGATAATCAAGAACAATGAGAGAATAGGCAATACTAACAACAGAATATAATCAATGCGTACAAGAATAAAGGAATGAACTATAATGTCAGAATAGAACAAGGTAATCAATGAACTGAATAATGGAATCTACAATAACTATGTGATTTGAGATACTAACTAAATATGTGATCGGCCTGGGAGATTCAATGATTACACTAAGGAGCTAACCATACGTGAATTGCATGGTTAGTTAGTAGCCAATGATTACACTACTAGCCGATAGTTTCTTGATCACATATTTAATTGGTATTTCCCCCGTCCTGACTGATATGATGGATCGAATCATGACACGTCACTAGCCAATGTATCCAATGTTTAATCTACAATATTCAATGTTATCCAATACCAACAAGGACAGTATCCGATACCATCTCCATAATCAAGGTAACATTCCATGACTAACGATCCAATAACAATACCAATCCGTGTACCATCGTGTCAAGAATCATAAGTAACATTTCTAAATACTTGAATTATAGTGGTAATCAAATAATGAAAACTATCAGAGAATGTACTCGCCTGTGGTCCAGAGCAAATAATAAAAAATAATTTCCGAACTGGTGTCACAGACCTATTTATAAAATATTGCATTAATACAAGTTTTTGGGAAGAAAAATAAATTAAACTAGTCAACTTTCTAGGTCATAAAGTCATTTCTAAGTCAAAAGTCAAACTAGGTCAACTCTAAGTCAACTATGGTCAACTATAGTCAAATTATGGTCAACTACCTATTTCTATGTTGCATGAGTCTAACTCAAAGATATTGGGCTCACACACTATGAATCTAGGCCATACAAACTAAATCTTAGGATACTAAGATACCGTATCTCAGGATACGCAAACAAAGGATAAATATAACACATATGTACATATCAAACAATATTATATATATAAAATCCTAATTACAAATGCTAAATGGATACCTTGGTTTCGAACCAACTTGGTATCGCAATACTAAGCCTCTATCTTGATATCCAAACCCAATACCTTGATTATCCTCCAATACCTTGATACTTACCTTGGCATCTCAAGGTAAATTCAAAATCTTATTTATACTAACTACCCAACAATAATTATAAACTACTATGCATTTAATATTTATATAATTCTATATATCTTATTTTAGTCACCTTAATACCAACCCATAATTAGTTTACAACTATCCTATTACTTATGCCAATACCTACTACTCATACCTTGGTATATCTTGATACTTACCTTGATATCTCAAAGTAATTGCCAAAATCTCATATATATACTAACTACCCATCAATAATTACATATATCAATCCAATATAACTCTAGTATGTACTAATAGAATAATACTAACTACCAACTACACACGAACTATTAATACATATATACGTACATACATACCTACAAATATATAATATATAAAAAATACTCATAACAATTGATAACTAAAGTATACTAATTATTCTAATAAATTTATATGCTACAACTAAATATATACATATATAGTATACTATAATACAAATAGCAATTAGGAATATATTTATATATATATTAATTACCATATATATATACATATATATCTATATATATATTAATATCAAATATATTAAACACTGCCAAACTGTCACTAAATACCCTGTCCACTGTCACAGAAAGCTGTTGTGTATATAGATACACTGCAGTTTTTGTGACAGTTTCCTGCACTGTCACTAAAAACTGTCGCTGAAGCTTCTGATACTCTGCTAATACACTGTTATTTCAGCGACAGTTTTCTGCAACTGTCGCTGACTGCTGTCGCTGAAAAGCTGCTATTATTTGCATTTGTTGCTGCTGTTGCGACACTTCTGGCTCGCTGTTGTCGCTGAAAATATATGTATATATATATATATACAATATATATATAAATACATATATATATAACCCACCATATATATATATTTATACAATATATATTTAAATACATATATATAACCCATAATATATATTTATACAATAAACATATAAAACTATATATAACTATACATACACTTATACATAGTAAATTGTATAAAATACCACATAGTAACATACACACACATATAGTAATATGTATATATAACTATACATATATGTATACATATATATAATCATATAATAATATAAATACATAACAATATATAATATAACTATATATATAACCACATATAAATATATCTACTATATTATATATACATATGCTACCACTTATAAATATATATCTACATACATATATATATATATATATATATATAAATAATCATATATAAATAATCTAATTACTTAATTAAACATACACATATATTATATAATATATATATATATATATATATTTACATCCCTAACATATATTATAACATATATATTAATGCATGTAGAAGAAAGCTACATAATATATATTCTATTAATACATATATAATACATAGATCTATGATACAATAAACACTATAATAAATATACATAATACATATATAATATATATAGATACATACACAATTATAATTCAAGAATTAAAGCACAATTAATTAGATCTACACATAAACACATAATAATTGGAGAGTATCACACTGTATCCCACTAGATCTAGGATACACATGCGACACGAGTCCACCACACATCCAATTGTACCCCGAAGGACACAAACAAATCATATATAATATTTATGAACAAAACAAAATGTCAAATATAGATCTATGTGTCCGTGTCAAAATACGACATGTACAAAGTTTCGTGTCGGAGGAAAAATCCCCAAAATAATACGTATCACCAAATTGTTGGGATACGACCTACATGTACCCAATTATGGATATGACACTAGCCCCAAACACATAAATATATGTCAAATTGATCTATAGGATCAATTGACACGCACAACAAAAAATTATTTTCGAAATTCTCCCAAAATTGACACAAAAAGTACCATAACTTTCTCCATAGGTCTCCTATGAACACAAAACCAAATCCTATGGGTAGTACATACATATGGATTGATTATTCATGATTAAATCTCAGATTTAGAAGCTATTTTAAGGGAAAAAACTGAATTATACCTATTGGGAGATGGATTCCCAATAAAACCTCCAAAATTGGCAAAATTAGCTTCCAACTTGTAGATCATTGCTTCCTCCTTCTAGATCCTTGCTCTTCTAGTCTCCAATGGTGATTTGAGAAGTAATTGGGTGAAAATTTGGTAGGGATTTGATGAAATTTGGTTGAGAGAAATTTTAGATCTAGATTTGGAATGAAAAATGAAGAGAGAGAAAGTTTTCATCCCCTTTATATAGGCCTCACTTGCCCCCTCCCTCAAGCTACTATGTAAAGTCTAAAATACCCCTTAGGGCCTCTCATGAAAAAATTAATTAAGGAGGGAAGCTTCTAGTCTAATGGTTTAATTAATTTAATCATCCTCCTAATTAATGGGCTTTCTAGTTGGGGTCAATTCTAACAATTAAAACATGTTGGTCCATGAGTCTAAACTAAACTAGTTAGGTCCACTAACACAAGTCCAAAAAATAAATCTATCATGCTAATAATAAATAAATAATATAATAAATAAATATTTAACATGCACAATATTTAATTAATTATAAAATGACCAAAATACCCTTTTCTAGAAAATACGGTAGTGACAAGTCTATCCCCCTTAAAATAATTTCGTCCTCAAAATTTAAAGGTGATCGTACTCCTTCTAGGTCAAACCCCCAGCAATTATAGTCTAATAAGGTCTTATCTCACTAAGAACAGTCCTATGCAAAGAATAACATGCATGGTCATGGTCTCCACCTGTCTTCTGTCTTATTACTGTTGTCTCTGTCAGGGTATTCTATAGCTACACTAACTATATAACACAAGCATCCAAAAGGTACTAAAGAATCAATCAATCAAAATAGATAAAAGGAACAGAAAGAAAGAACAGACTCTCTAACCCATCACCTGTAGTATTGGTCTCCTCGACCATCATCGCAAATGCTCTGCCCTGCCGAGGTAGCTCCCTCTACGGGTAATGAGCAATCTGTGGTGCTACAGGTGGCCTAACTCCACCTCTCTGGCCTCGATCTGCATCCTGGCCTGGACGTTGAAGTGTCCAGAGACAATCCTTTACCATATGCTCCGTTGATCCACAATGTAAGCATGCTCCAAGCCTCTTCCGACACATCTCCCAAGTGTGCCCAGTCTTCTTACAATAGGTGCATTGAGAAGCTTGTTGCACCTGTCTCTGAGGCTGCTGTGGTATCTGTTGTACTAGAGCTTGTACTGGAGCAACAATAGGTTCTGCAATCTGATATTGTTGCTGATAGGCTCCAAATTGTATTGGAAACTGCTGTTGCTGGAACCACGGCCTCTTTGTCGGTCCCGCACTACTACTGTCACCCCCAAACATATCACGGTCCCTCTTCGGCTTCAAGTTTCACTCCCGCTCGACCTTGCGTGCCTCCGAAAGTATCTCAGAATACGTCTCGTAGAAAGACGGAATGAGAATCTTGACTTCCCAATTCAGACCCTCGCGGAAATGGATAGCCCGAACTTCTGGCTCTCTCACCAAGTACTCCGCAAATCGGCTCAGCCTTCCGAACTCTGCGGCATACTCCTCTACGGACATGCTTCCTTGTGTAAGGCTCTCAAATTGTCTTCCTAATTTTAATCTGTCCGTCCGAGCAAAGAACTTCTTCTTAAAGAGATCCTTAAATATCTCCTAAGATTGCCCCGCATCAGTAAGAATTAGCTCATTCCTGAACCAAGTACGGGCAACGTCGAATAGTTGAAGTCCTACCACCTCAACCTTCAGATCCTCCGCAAGACGGGATACCTTCATGAGTCGCTCGATATCTTCAAGCCAATCGTCAGCATAGACTATACCTTCTGTACCCTTGAAAACTCGAGGCTCAAGCTTCTTGAAATTTTGAATGTTGCCTGGCTTGATCTGAGTATCCTGTGGCTGTGGAGGAGCCTCTCTCTGAACTGCTGCTATAGCTACCTGATGGGCATTTTCCATACTCTGCCGCATCATATCTGACTGCCTGTGCTGGGCTTCTATCTGTGCCCTTTGTAATTCCATCATCTCTCTAAACAGTGCAACCATCGGCGCGATATCTCCTAAAAATGGAGGTGGTGGAAGTCCCTCCGAAGCAACTGGAGTAGTCCTCGGAACAGGTGGAGGAGAACCCCCGAAGGCAGCCGAGACTCCTACATGAACTGATGTCATAGGAGGTACAAACCCTACTGCCTGAGTGGAAGATTGAGTGGTGGCAGACCTCGCAGAAACTGCTCCCGATCGATGGGATCTAGTCTTCGGCGGTATCCTGAAGACAGATCGAAACAAAGGAGATCAATTCGACACAAGATAAGATATCATCAAGGAAGGACAAAAGTATTCAGAAGGAATCAAAAGTAGCGATTCAATTCAGATTGGAATTCCTAGTTGTGATTGAGTATCCCTCTCTCTTCCTAGTATCCTATGTCCTATATCCTATCGCAGGCTCGCAGTAGTACAACTAAGTCATCGCACTACCACAACATCGCAATAATGCGAAGCCTGACCTGCATGGACCACCACTAAAAACGTGTCACGACCCGCACCCGGTGTAGGGATGCAAGTCGGGAACAACGCCTAGCCTACGCTGCAGCATCGGCGGTAGAACGCTGTCTTGGTCAACTATATTATCTAATTATCTCACTATAAAGCATAAACCTCCAATAATATCTCAACTCCAAGAAGAGAGTAATCAACTTAATTCAACACAATACTCAATCACATTTCTATGGCACGAGAAGATATCACAGAAGTCTAACATAACTAAGCAGTTAAAAATATAACAACAACAAATAGAAATAATATCCAAACACAAATATATGCCAAAAACAAATTCGGTACCAAAATGCTAAAGAGAACTAACTATGCTAACTAGTGAATCCGGCTAAATCTCTCAACAGTCACTCCAGAACTAGTGGGTCCAAGTCTGCACCATCAATAGGCTAAGGTCCGTAGTATGTCGGACACCAATCTCCCGGATCCTCTGAAAAATATTTTTCAGTCAGGAATGGAGCGAAGTACAACCCAATAGCAGTTTCAATTAATTGACAAAAACTATAAAGCAGTAGAATAGAAGATGCTATCTACGATGAGGATATAACTGATAATCAAGAACAATGAGAGAATAGGCAATACTAACAACAGAATATAATCAATGCGTACAAGAATAAAGAAATGAACTATAATGTCAGAATAGAACAAGGTAATCAATGAACTGAATAATGGAATCTACAATAACTATGTGATTTGAGATACTAACTAAATATGTGATCGGCCTGGGAGATTCAATAATTACACTAAGGAGCTAACTCAACCATACGTGAATTGCATGGTTAGTTAGTAGCCAATGATTACACTACTAGCCGATAGTTTCTTGATCACATATTTAATTGGTATTTTCCCCGTCCCGACTGATATGATGGATCGAATCATGACACGTCACTAGCCAATGTATCCAATATTTAATCTACAATATTCAATGTTATCCAATACCAACAAAGACAGTATTCGATACCATCTCCATAATCAAGGTAATATCCCATGACTAACGATCCAATAACAATACCAATCCGTGTACCATCGTGTCAAGAATCATAAGTAACATTTCTAAATACTTGAATTATAGTGGTAATCAAATAATGAAAACTATCAGAGAATATACTCGCCTGTGGTCCAGAGCAAATAATAAAAAATAATGTCCGAACTGGTGTCACAGACCTATATATGAAATATTGTATTAATACAAGTTTTTGGGAAGAGAAATAAATTAAACTAGTCAACTTTCTAGGTCATAAAGTTATTTCTAAGTCAAAAGTCAAACTAGGTCAACTCTAAGTCAACTATGGTCAACTATAGTCAAATTATGGTCAACTACCTATTTCTATGTTGCATGAGTCTAACTCAAAGATATTGGGCTCACACACTATGAATCTAGGCCATACAAACTAAATCTTAGGATACTAAGATACCGTATCTCAGGATACGCAAACAAGGGATAAATATAACACATATGTACATATCAAACAATATTATATATATATAATCCTAATTACAAATGCTAAATGGATACCTTGGTTTCGAACCAACTTGGTATCGCAATACTAAGCCTCTATCTTGATATCCAAACCCAATACCTTGATTATCCTCCAATACCTTGATACTTACCTTGGCATCTCAAGGTAAATTCAAAATCTTATTTATACTAACTACCCAACAATAATTATAAACTACTATGCATTTAATATTTATATAATTCTATATATCTTATTTTAGTCACCTTAATACCAACCCATAATTAGTTTACAACTATCCTATTACTTATGCCAATACCTACTACTCATACCTTGGTATATCTTGATACTTACCTTGATATCTCAAGGTAATTGCCAAAATCTCATATATATACTAACTACCCATCAATAATTACATATATCAATCCAATATAACTCTAGTATGTACTAATAGAATAATACTAACTACCAACTACACACGAACTATTAATACATATATACGTACATACATACCTACAAATATATAATATATAAAAAATACTCATAATAATTGATAACTAAAGTATACTAATTATTCTAATAAATTTATATGCTACAACTAAATATATACATATATAGTATACTATAATACAAATAGCAATTAGGAACATATTTATATATATATTAATTACCATATATATATACATATATATCTATATATATATTAATATCTAATATATTAAAAACTGCCAAACTGTCGCTAAATACCCTGTCCACTGTCACAGAAAGCTGATATGTATATAGATACACTACAGTTTTTGTGACAGTTTCCTGCACTGTCACTAAAAACTATCGCTGAAGCTTCTGATACTCTACTGATACACTGTTGTTTCAGCGACAGTTTTCTGCAACTGTCGCTGACTGCTGTCGCTGAAAAGCTGCTATTATTTGCATTTGTTGCTGCTGTTGCGACACTTCTGGCTCGCTGTTGTCACTGAAAATATATGTATATATATATATATATATATATATATACAATATATATATATAAATACATATATATAACCCACCATATATATATATTTATACAATATATATTTAAATACATATATATAACCCATAATATATATTTATACAATAAACATATAAAACTATATATAACTATACATACACTTATACATAGTAAATTGTATAAAATACCACATAGTAACATACACACACATATAGTAATATGTATATATAACTATACATATATGTATACATATATATAATCATATAATAATATAAATATATAACAATATATAATATAACTATATATATAACCACATATAAATATATCTACTATATTATATATACATATGCTACCACTTATAAATATATATCTACATACATATATATATATATAAATAATCATATATAAATAATCTAATTACTTAATTAAACATACACATATATTATATAAAATATATACATATATTTACATCCCTAACATATATTATAACATATATATTAATGCATGTAGAAGAAAGCTACATAATATATATTCTATTAATACATATATAATACATAGATCTATGATACAATAAACACTATAATAAATATACATAATACATATATAATATATATAGATACATACACAATTATAATTCAAGAATTAAAGCACAATTAATTAGATCTACACATAAACACATAATAATTGGAGAGTATCACACTGTATCCTACTAGATCTAGGATACGTATGCGATACGAGTCCACCACACATCCAATTGTACCCCGAAGGATACAAACAAATTATATATAATATTTATGAACAAAACAAAGTGTCAAATATAGATCTATGTGTCCGTGTCAAAATACGACATGTACAAAGTTCCGTGTCGGAGGAAAACCCCCCAAAACAACACGTATCACCAAATTATTGCGATACGACCTACATGTACCCAATTATGGACACGACACTAGCCCCAAACACATAAACATATGCCAAATTGATCTATAGGATCAATTGACACACACAACAAAAAGTCATTTTTGGAATTCCCCCAAAATTGACACAAAAAGCACATAACTTTCTCCATAGGTCTCCTATGGACACAAAACCAAATCCTATGGGTAGTACATACATATGGGTTGATTATTCATGATTAAATCTCAGATTTAGAAGCTATTTTAAGAGAAAAAACTGAATTATACCTATTGGGAGATGGATTCCCAATAAAACCTCCAACATTGGTGAAATTAGCTTCCAACTTGTAGATCATTGCTCCTCTTTGTAGATCATTGCTTCCTCCTTCTAGATCCTTGCTCTTCTAGTCTCCAATGGTGATTTGAGAAGTAATTGGGTGGAAATTTGTTAGGGATTTGATGAAATTTGGTTGAGGGAAATTCTAGATCTAGATTTGGAATGAAAAATGAAGAGAGAGAAAGTTTTCATCCCCTTTATATAGGCCTCACTTGCCCCCTCCCTCAAGCTACTATGTAAAGTCTAAAATACCCCTTAGGGCCTCTCATGAAGAAATTAATTAAGGAGGGAAGCTTCTAGTCTAATGGTTTAATTAATTTAATCATCCTCCTAATTAATGGGCTTTCTAGTTGTGCTCAATTCTAACAATTAAAACATGTTGGTCCATGAGTCTAAACTAAACTAGTTAGGTCCACTAACACAAGTCCAAAAAATAAATCTATCATGCTAATAATAAATAAATAATATAATAAATAAATATTTAACATGCACAATATTTAATTAATTATAAAATGATCAAAATACCCTTTTCTAGAAAATACGGTAGTGACAGCTAAGGAGGGCAGTGTAAATAGCTACTGAAGGAGTATTAGTATTAGCAGATATGGAGTACAATATCTTGAAAGAGCCAACAGCAAGGTAAGTTCAACAAGGACTATGCAGCTCGTGCACAGTCAGCTGAGGCAGCAACTGCAGGAAATGACCTGAGGACCGAGCACTGGGAGTCTTATGCAGATCACATAAGTGGGTGCAACTGCTTTGTGCAGAAATGATCAGGTTATGGGAAGACTGTGCAACAAGTATTCACTGTGCAGTTTTACTGTATAGTGTCAGTACAGGCAATAGTTGTGCAATTGCACACAGCCTTGGGGAAACACAGCCACAGTATCGGGCCACTGTGTGCAGTTTACACACACATAGTTGGGGGTAGCAGCCAACAGCATCTGTAGGACCTGTTTCAGCAGTTTTCAGTTAGTATCAGTTGGGTAATGTTTGTATTTTGTTAGAGTAGTAGTGAGTAGCAGCTTAATGAACATTAGATTGTTGATTTTGCACCACCCGCATAGTATTGATATTAGAGGTGTCTTAGTCATGTACATACTGTAAATAATTTTGGTTTTAGCATGTCTATACCACTTCTTCTATTGGATACTTCGAGAATGTTGGAGCGCATTGTATCATATTTAAAGATTGTATCCCCAATTTGACTTTTAGTAGGAAAGATGACTGGCAAAATAACCTACAACTGAACTTTTGTTCTCAGCTTTTGTAATGTTGAATTATTTAACTGAATCTTGCCCAGTAATGGATGGAAGGAGTAGAAGAATTTGATTAGTCTGTAATAAGGAGTTTTGGTTAAGCTTGGTTTTGTTAGTAGCTTAGTTATACATTTTATGTATAATGAGTAAATAGCTAGTATTGTATACATATACTAATAGGAGAGTAAGTTGGCAGTTAGCTATTTTAGCTAAACATACATATGTATATTAATATTCTAATTAGTTCTATATTATATGGTTATATATATATTATGGTGTTAGTTTATAGTTAGTGTATTAGTTTGGGGTTTTATATCTATTTATAATAGTTATATATTAAGGGTTTGGTTTCCCTCGGGATACCAAGGTATTGGGTCGATAACCAAGTTTGAGTTGGGTATCGTGTTAGGTTTGATACGCATAGGTGCAAGACCAAGGTATCCAAATTAAATTGGTTTTACTTAGAGTTGTAATGTTTGACTTGTATACATATATAAAATCGTATTTTCATAATTAGAAACTTGCATATCTTGAGATACGGTCCTTTGAGTGCTTTATTTATTCTTAGCTTAGCACGTATAGCATAGCTTCATAGCATATCGACTTAGTGACTTAGCATTTGACTCTTGCAACCTAGAATTCATTGGTTTGACCTAGAAATGACGTATTGACCTAGAATTGTATTAATTTTACTTAATTCCATTTCAGAACCTTGTATTGATGCAACATACCATATTTAGGTTATGAGACACCGGCTTGGGCATCGAGAGACACACCTTGCTCAGGATGTCAGGCGAGTATATTTCTCTGATTATTTTCAATTCATAATATTGTATATATGCATATTCTAGAATTGTATACATTAATCCTGACACAGTGATTTTACGGACTGGTGCTATATGGATCCCGTCATGAGATGTTATCTCCTACCGTGTTCAGCGGGTACTCGTGTATATTGTATCTCATCGTGTATACTGGGTATTGATGTTACGGACTGGAGAACGCTCACCAGATTGCACGTACAGCGGTGGAGAGAGCTACTACCGCCCAGCCACCAATGGCACCATCTTAGTTTATTCTGTATCAGCTGAGGCCGGGTACCATCATCGACTTTAAGAGGATGGGCCTGAAGGACTTCAGAGGCACCGATGGGATTATATATGCGGACGAGTGGATCGAGGACATCGAGTAGAACCTGCAGCTGGCGTAGATTTCAGAGATGATACAGATAGAGGCTGCGGGTTGTATGATGTTCGATATTTTCCTGACATGGTTCTGGACCGACCCGAGGATTGTGGCACCAGGACTCTCTTGGAAAGCCTTCAAAGAGCTTTTAAAGGAGAAGTTCTTTCCAGACGTGGCTCTTACATCCTTGGAGAGTCAGTTCCAGTATCTTATCCAGGGAGGCATGACAGTGGATGAGTATGCGGCAGAGTATTATCGTCTAGGACGCTTCGTGGAGGGTTAGAACCCTAGAACCAAGGCAAGAAAGTTCAAAAAGGGCCTGAACTGGGAAGTCAAACCCCATACCAACGGAGATCCTATCGCCACCTTCGAGGAGATACTCAGGCAGGCACAGAGAGCAGAGGATGACTTAGAGCTTGGCTTTAAGAGGCAGAGGGACACAGGAGGATCCAGCAACTACACGGGTCCAGCAAAGAGGCCTCAATTCCAGCAGCAGAACTAGAGGCCTTACCAGCACCAGAGACAGCAGTACCATGGGCCAGCTAGAGCGCCGGCTCAGCAGATGTATCAGATCCAGAGGACAACAGTTTCTTGTACTTTTTATAAGAAGTAAGGATACGGATGGGATGCATGCAGGATGAGGCTAGGTCAGTGCTTATTCTGTGGATCGGGAGATCATCAGTTGAGGGCTTGTCCTAAAGTCCAGGCTCGTCCGGCTCAGGGTGGAGGACAGGCACAGAGGGTACCCGTTAGACCACCAGCAGACCAACATAGAGGACCTCTTCCACCGCAGCAGCAGTAGTTTGCCCAACATCAGCAGAACAGAGGAGCGCATTGACAGGGACGAGCTTTTGCCCTGACTGTCGAGGAGGAGGAGCCGATTGGCGATGTTATCTCAGGTTCTGTTTATCTCGATTCCTTTTTAGCTCATATTTTGTTCAATTCTGGTGCTTCTTATAGCTTTTTATCTGTATCTTTTGCTTTGAGGCATTGCCTTGAGTCTGAACCGTTGGCAAGGACTTGCAAGATCACCATTGAGGGTGGCATCATCCTGGTCAGTGATGTTTGCAAGAACCAGAGAGTTTATTTGGGAGGCCATGAGCTGAGCGTATATTTGCTCGTAATGCCACTTTCGAGTTATGACATAGTGCTCGGAATGGATTGGTTGAGTAGACATCAAGCTAGTATCGATTATCGTGGAGGCAAAGTTTTATTTCAGACACCAGGAGAGCCGGAGTTCAAGTTCGTCCGAGGAACAGAGCAGAGCGACGAAGATTTCTGTGGAGCTTTAGTCGAGGAGCAGGAGCTGCCATATCCGTTGATTGCGGAGTTCTTGGATGTCTTTCTAGAGAAATTGTCGGGGTTGTCGTCGGACAGAGATATAAAATTCTCTATAGATTTAGTGCCAGGCGCAGAGCCGATATCTCAGTACGTCTATAGAGTAAACAACAACGAACTGGCAGAGTTAAAAAAATAGGTGGATGAGTTACAAGACAAGGGCTTTATTCATTCTAGTTTATCACCATGGGGTGCTTCGGTACTGTTTGTGTCACCCTCACATTTCCATCTAAGGGTAGTTTGGTAATTATTATGGGTATTAATTATTTTAGGATTTTTATAATTAATAATTGTGCATGACTAATTTATTTATTTTATTTATTGCTAGTGTAGACTTATTTTGGACTCGTTAGTGGACTTAACCATTTATTTAGAGAGCATGAACAAACTTTTGGACTAGTCTAAGTTGAGCCCATGAATTAGGCCCATGGATTAGGAAACATGATTAATTAGTGGAACCATTAGACTAGAACCTTCCCTCCCTAATTATTTCTTCATGAGAGGCCCCAAGGAGTATTTTTGACTTTGTACATTGCTTGAGAAAGGGTTTTTGTCCAGCCATAATTGAGAGGAGAGAGAGTGCTCTCATTTTAGTTCTTCCCCAAAATTCTAGATCTAGTTTTTTCCCTTCCAATTCCCCATCATTTCCCCATCAATTCACCATCAATTCTCTTCAAATCTCCTTCTAAATTCAACATTGAAGCCTCTACATCAAGGATCTACAAGCAAGGAGCAAGGAACAAGGAGGAGGAGGCCAAGATCTACAAGGAGAAGAGCAACTTGTCATTTGGAACCTTTTCATTGGGAATCCATCTCCCAATAGGTATAAATCAGTTTTCCCCCTTCCTATAGACTATAGATCTGAGATTTTACCATGAGAAATCACCCCACATGCATAGGTTACCCATAGGATTTGTTTTGGTATCATTTGGAGACCTACGGTAGAAGTTATGTCCATTTTGGTGCCAATTTTGGGGGAATTCCGAAATTGGCACATGTAGTGTTTGTCAATGGATCTTATAGATCTAATTGACCATTGATTGTTTGTTTGTAGCTTGTGTCGTGTCCACAATTGGATACGTGTGGGCCGAATCTCGTCGATTTGACAAAACGGTCAATTTTGGGGGTTTTCCTCCGACACGGGGCCACGTGCATATCATATGGTGACACGGACACGTAGACACTATAATTTATATATGTATTGTTTATAATATATGTATTGGGCTTGTACGTGTCCTCCGGGATACGTTTGGTTGTGAGTTGGGGGCCGTGTCGCAAGCGTATCATAGAAAAGTGTGATACGGGTGGGGTGCACTCCATGTGTTTGTATTTTGGCTTATTGTACTATACATTCATATGTAAATATATTTGTATATACTATCTATATATTATTTGGAGTATAATGGTGTAATTTGGGTTTTTATGTATAAATATATGCCTATGTGTATATATATGAGGGTATCTATATAAATACATATAAGTATGTGTATAGATATATATATATATATTGGTGTCTATAGTTATACATATATACATGTTAGCTTATGTATTTAAATGTATGTGTGTTGATCTATATAGGGAGATGTATAGATGAGGAGTATATATATATATATAGACGTAAAGCTAGTCATATTAGATGTGTTTGAGAGTGTAGTGTATATATGTATGTGTGTGTATATATATATATATATATAGATATATTCTTAAAGATTGTTAGTGTTGTGTGGTGTTGTGTATCTGTGTATGCTTGAGTGAGTGAGGAAGGAGGGGTACCCGACAGCAAGTTACTGTGCAGTGGCACATAACTGTGCAGCTACTGCAAGGATCTACCCGAGCACAGCAAGGGTCTACCTGAAACCAGCAGGGAGACTGACTGAATACAGCACAGTCTGAAGAAGAACAGCAGTTTCACTGTGTGAAACTGTAAAACAGTTCACCTTGGACTTGATATTGAAGCAAATGCTCCACTCGAAGAAAACACTGCTACGGATAGGAGGCTGTGTTACTGAACACACAGCAAGGACAGCTGAAGAACTTGAGACTGCACTGCAGTGAGATACTGAACTGCAGTGCAGATACTCAGATACTCAACTGAGCAGCACAGTAACTCTACTGAGGACTGATATTGTAACCTGCAGACACAGCAAAGGGACTTGAATACTGCAACCTGCAGACACAGCAAGGGGACTTGAATACTGCAACCTGCAGACACAGCAAGGGGACTTGAACACTGCTACCTGCAGACACAGCAAACTGAAGAACTGAGACTCACTGTACAGATACTCTACTAAGGACCTCATCAACCTGGAGACTCATTTACCCGAAAACAAGAAGACTGTGCAGATTCAGTAACTGTGCATCTGGAAGTACACAGTATGTGTAAGGAAATATTCAGCAGCAAGGGCAAGGTAGGCTACCTGCTGTTTGAGTTCTGCACAGTGCAGGGGTACAGTAACAGTTCAGTTTTTCCCCTGTGCAGGAATGCACAGTCTAAGTTATTTTCAATTGGAGTTGGTTTCAGTCTTCGTCAGTTAGATATTTATATAGGGTAAGTGTTAGGTAGATTATATAAAGTATTTGGGTTTTTAGCTAGGTAGCTTATATACTATTGTGATATCTATTAGTGAATTATATACACAGGTATTTGTTAGTCCAGATAGTTAGGGAGTTATGTAATTACTTGTTAAGATTAGTTGTATGTAAAGGATTCATTAAGATAGCTAGTAGCTAGTTAGCTATATATATACTTATATTAGTTGTTGTTATTAGTAGTTAGTATAAGTATATGTATATATATACTTGTAATTGTTGTTTGTTAGTAACTAGATATTATTATTATTATTTATGACTTATGTATATTTATAAACCTATTTTCATATTAGAAAATCTGCGTATCTTAGGATACGGCTTCTTGATTTCACTGCGGTGTGTTAGCTTAGCTAGTATAGCATAGCTTCATAGTGAATTGACTTAGTATCTTAGCATTAGACTCTTGCAATCTAGAATGCATTGGTTTGACTTAGAAATGGCGTATTGACCTAGAACTTCTTCAACTTTATTTATTTTCCATCTTTGAACCCTGTATTGATACAACATACCATATATAGGTTGCGAGACACTAGCTTGGGCATCGAGAGACACACTTTGCTCAGGACTTCAGGCGAGTACACTTCTCTGATCGTTTTCAATTCATAATGTTATATATATGCATGTTCTAGATTAGTATACATTGATTCCCGACACAGTAATTTCACGGACTGGTGCTATATGGATCCCGTCATGAGGTGTTATCCCCTACCGTGTGCAACGGGTACCCAATGACATGTATTTCATCGTGTGCATCGGGTATTGACTTTTATGTGCTTCTTGTACATCCACTATTTCGTGTGCTAGTGTGACTATCGTGATCATGTACGTAACGTGTCGTGATTGGATCCATGAGTATTGGTTTGGGAGGGGGAGTAGGAGTTGGTTATGTGATCAAAGCCCTCTTGATCTCATGTGCATGTCGATTATACACCTCACGTATAATGGAGTTACCTATATACCTCATGTGCAACCTAAACCGATCACATAACGAACTCTCACTCTAAAACACATAGTTAGTATTTCTTGTTCTCTACTTGCAGTTCTTCTCGTATTTACTTTCAGCTTTATTGTGCCTATTGCCTGTTCACCTGTACAGTTTATTCTTTCTACTTGTGTATCTTGTATTATTTTTCTATTGCTTGTTATATATACTCGATTATTTTATTGGAACTGCTTTCAGAGGTATGTACTTCGCTCCAATCCTGACTGGATATATTTTTCCAGATGATTGGCTAGAGGAGCTGTGTCCCACATATTACGGACCTCAGGAGGGTGAGACTTTAGAGGACACTTCCCTAGAGCCAGAGGACTTAGTAGCAGTGACCGATGAGGTCTAGTTTTGTTTAGTTTTGTATTAGACTATTATTTTTTGTGGATTCACAGAAGTAATATTATTTCTTTGTGGATTGTATCTTCTTTCCTTCGCTATATTCCATTCGTGCATTATTTCCTCCTTAGTTTGTTTTGTGATTGAGATTGATATATTGTGAGATACCATATTTGCTCCTCCGATTGGAGTTGAGTTGATTGACAGGTACCATATTATATTGGTGAGATATTAGATAGTTAGAAATGACCCAGACAGCGTTCTACCGCCGATTCTGCGGCGTAGGCTGGGCGTAACTACGTACTCGTGCCGAATATCAGGGTGCGGGTCATGACACATTTTTAGTGGTGGCCCATGCAGGTCTAGATAGACATCGTAGTTGTGCTCGACTAGAGTATTGCTACGAGCCTGCTTTAGGATACAGGATTTAGGCTGAGAGTTACTCAATCACAACTAGGAAAAACTCCAATATCTGTTCTACATCTTTATCTATTTGATATTGTCTTTCATTTTGAATTAAGTTATGTCCTTCTTTGATGATATCGCATTATATTCAATAATTGATTCCGTATTTTCAATCTGACTTCAGGATGCCTCCGAAGGTCAGATTCTATCGCTCAGGAGCAGTGGCATCTTCCTCGGCTACTTCCCCGCCTACTGCGGATAGAGTAGCAGCTGCTACTGTTACATCTTCCGTCGAGAGGATCGCCTCACCGGTCCAGGTGGGAGTCTCAGCAGCCGCTTTTGGGGGTGCTCCTCCCCCGGTTCAGAGGGTTGCTCCAGTTGTTCTCGAGGATCTTCCGCCACCGCTGCCAGTACCAGCTGATGCTACACAGCTGTTTGCACTTTTCCAGATGATGATGGAGGCCCAGAGGGCCCAGGCCGAGGCGCAGCACCGACAGACCGAGGTATTGAGACAGGGCATCGAGAGTGCTCACCAGGTGGCCATCACCGCCGTATAGAGGACCGCACCACCACAGCCACGGGAGGTACAGCCCAGGCCCGGCACTATTCAGGACTTCAAGAAGTTGGATCCCCGGCCTTTCAAGGGGACAGAGGGCATCATCTATGCCGATGATTGGTTGGAGAGCATGGAGCACGTCATGCGCTTATCCCGCCTTGCGGAGGACCTGATGGTGGAGGCAGCGGGATTACAGATGATGGACATCGCCAGCACGTGGTTCCGGAATGAGCCACGAATCACCGATCCAGGATTGACATGGGGAGAGTTCAGGGACCTGTTCAGAAGGAAATTCTTCCTGCCTACTGAGAGACTTGACCTGGAGCGACAGTTCCAGAACCTCTACCAGGGGAACATGTCGGTGGAGGAGTATGCCGCCGAGTTTGGTAGGTTGAGCAGATATGCCGACTATATGGTGAGAGACCTAGAGAACCGGGCTAGTAGGTTCAGAGAGGGTCTGAACTGGGAAGTGAAGGCTCTCATTTCTTTGAGCCATAAGAGGTATACCGACATCTTGAGAGAGGCTCGCAAGGTCGAGAGAGACCTGAGTGGGAGGCACAAGAGGGACCGAGATGTTTATGGTGGCAGCAGCAGCACAGGTCCAGCGAAGAAGCCATATTTCCAGCACCAGAGGCAGCAGTCCAATGCGCCTAACCGAGCACCTGTACAGCAGACGTATCAGATGCAGAGACCAGCCCAGACAGCTCGTGCTTGCCCCTTCTGTAAGAAGGCAGGGCACGGATGGGACGTTTGCAGGAAGAGGCTCGGTCAGTGTTTGTTTTGCGGTTCATCAGATCACCAGCTGAGGGATTGCCCCAAGACCTTAGCTCGGACAGTTCAGGACATAGCCTCTATCCAGAGGATACCCACGAGACACCCGGCGGGACAGCCGAGAGGACCTCCTTTACAGCTCCAGCAGCAGAAGTTCGTGCAGCACCAGCACCAGCAGAGGGGTGCATATCAGGGGCGAGCTTTTGCCCTGACCGTAGAGGAGTCAGAGCCAGTCGGAGACGTTATATCAGGTCCAGTCTTACTCGATTCTTTTTCAGCTCATGCCTTATTTGATTCTGGTGTATCTCATAGCTTTGTATCTGTATCTTTTGCTTTGAGACATCGTCTTGAGTCTGAACCGTTGGCGCGGACTTGTAAGATCACGACCGGGGGTGGCATCATCCTGGTCAGTGATGTTTGCAAGAACCAGAGGGTTTATATGGGAGGCCGTGAGCTGAGTGTATGTTTACTTGTAATGCCACTTCCGAGTTACGATATAGTACTCGGGATGGATTGGTTGAGTAGACATCACGCTAGTATCGATTGTCGTGGAGGCAGAGTTTTATTTCAGACGCCAGGAGAGCCAGAGTTCGAGTTCGTCCGAGGAGCAGAGCAGAGCGAAGGCGATTTCTGTGGGACTTTGGTAGAAGAGCGGGAGCCGCCACATCCGTTGATTGCAGAGTTCTTGGATGTCTTTCCAGAGGATTTGCCGGGGTTGCCGCCGGACAGAGATGTGGAGTTCTTTATAGACTTAGTGCCAGGAGCAGAGCCAATCTCTCAGCACGTCTATAGAGTAAATAATAGTGAACTGGCGGAGTTGAAGAAGCAGGTGGATGAGTTACAAGACAAGGACTTTATCCGTTCTAGTTCGTCACCATGGGGTGCTCCGGTACTGTTTGTACCAAAGAAAGATGGGTCGGTACGTATGTGTATCGACTACAGGGCACTTAATAACCTCACTATCAAGAACAAATACCCGTTGTCGCGGATTGATGAGTTGTTTGACCAGCTGAGCGGAGCAAAGGTATTCTCGAAGATAGACTTGAGGTCAGGGTACCACCAGGTGAAGGTGAAGAGGGAAGACATCCCGAAGATGGCTTTCAGGACTCGTTATGGACAGTTCGAGTTCTTGGTGATGCCGTTTGGGTTGACCAATGCCCCGGCAGTGTTCATGAATCTGATGAACAAGGTATTTCATCAGTACCTGGATCAGTTTGTTGTAGTCTTCATAGACAACATTCTGATATATTCGAAGACCCCGGAGGAGCATGAGCAGCACTTGAGGATTGTTCTGGAGATCCTCAGGAAGGAGAAGTTGTATGGCAAGTTGTCGAAGTATGAATTCTTCCTTGATAAGGTTGAATTTCTTGGGCATGTCATTACAGGAGATGGAGTCTCGGTGGACCCGAAGAAGATCTCAGCAGTTGAATCATGGTCTACCCCGAGTTCAGTAGCAGAGATCAGGAGCTTCCTTGGATTAGCAGGCTACTACCGGAAGTTTGTTCAGGACTTCTCCAGACTAGCAGAGCCGATGACTTGGCTGACCAGGAAGGACGTAGAATTCGTCTGGACTGAGGATTGCCAGTCAGCATTTGAGGAGCTGAAGAGGAGATTGACTACAGCTCCCATCTTGACACTACCATCAGGAGCAGGAGGATTTTCCATTTACAGTGATGCATCAGGAAAGGGTTTGGGTTGTGTACTACAGCAGCATGGAAAGGTAATTGCCTATGCTTCCAGGCAATTACGCCCGCATGAGAAGAACTATCCTACCCATGATTTGGAGCTTGCAGCAGTTATCTTTGCTCTCAAATTGTGGAAACACTATCTATATGGAGAGAGAGTAGAGATCTTCACAGACCATAAGAGCTTAAAGTATGTGTTTACACAGAAGGAGCTCAACATGAGGCAGCAGCGATGGTTGGAGCTGATGAAGGACTTCGACATATCTTTGCAGTACCATCCAGGGAAGGCCAACGTAGTCGCGGATGCTTTGAGCAGGTATCCCGTAGCTATGTGCTTGACTAGGGACAGGCATCTATTGGCAGACCTCGATAGTTTGGGCATTGAGGTTTTGATTCCAGAAGTCGCAGCGCAGATGTGGGGACTTCAGGTTCAGTCGAAGCTGATAGACCGAGTCAGAGTCGGACAGTATGAGGATGAGTCTCTGAGGAGCATCAGAGCACAGGTTCAGGTCGGGCTGGCAGAGGACTTTACCGTCGTAGATGATGGATCATTGCGACACGGTACCAGGTTGTGCGTACCGAAGGGAGCATTGCGCGAGGAGATTATGCAGGAGGCGCATCGTTCCTAATACTCTATGCATCCCGGTGCCAACAAGATGTATAGAGACATGAGGGAGCATGTATGTTGGTATGGCATGAAGCGAGAGGTAGCTAGCTTCGTGTCCAGATGCTTAGTTTGCCAGCAGGTCAAGGCGGAGAGACAGAGACTAGGCGGATTGCTTTAGCCTTTGCCCATTCCGGAGTAGAAATGGGAGCATGTTACTATGGATTTTGTATCAGGGCTTCTGCGTTCTCCAGGAGGCAAGGATGCGATTTGGGTCATCGTGGACAGGTTGACCAAATCAGCCCACTTTCTGCCATTTAAAGTGGGTACATCTACGGAGAGACTTGCGGAGATGTATGTGCGCCAGATTGTCAGATTGCACGGTGTTCCAATGAGCATTGTCTCGGATCGGGATAGCCGCTTCACGTCCCATTTCTGGAGGAGTTTGTAGGCTAGCTTGGGCACTCAGCTCAAGTTCAGTACCGCTTATCACCCTCAGACGGACGGACAGTCAGAGAGGACTATTCAGACTCTCGAGGACATGCTACGCACCTGTGTTTTGGATCTTGGAGGTTCTTGGGAGGATCACCTTCACTTGGTAGAGTTTTCATACAACAACAGCTACCAAGCCAGCATTGAGATGTCACCATTCGAGGCGTTGTATGGACGGAGATGTCGCACTCCGTTGTCCTGGGATGATGTTGGTGACAGGGCTTTATTGGGACCAGAGATGGTAGTGGATACAGCAGAGAAGGTGAAGCTTATCAGGAACAGACTTCGGGTGGCGCAGGACAGGCAACGGCATTGGGCCGATAGCCACCGGAGACCTCTGGAGTTTGAGGTATAGCTTTAGTTTTGTCTTGTTTGTATTTGATTGTTGCTTGTTAGAGTGCTAAGTTTGTGTTTCGTGCTAGGTTGGCGGTCTGGTTTTCTTGAGGATTTCTCCGACACGTGGCATGATTCGTTTCGGTGGAGGCGGCAAGCTTAGTCCGCGATTCATCGGTCCTTTTAGCATTCTTGAGAGGGTCGGTGTAGTCGCCTACAGACTAGACTTACCACCTGTACTGGAGGGAGTGCACAACGTGTTTCACGTGTCGCAGTTGAGACGATACGTGGCAGATCCCAGTCATGTGTTGGATCATTCGGAGATAGAGGTGGGCCCTACTCTCAGCTATCCAGAGCAGCCAGTGGAGATTCTGGATCAGAGAGAGAAGGTGCTGAGGAACCAGACGATTCCCTTGGTGCGCGTCGCGTGGAGGCATCACTCGCCAGGAGAGAGTACCTGGGAGCGAGAGGCCGAGATGCGCGAGCGATATCCGTATCTTTTCGAGCCGTGAGGTATAATTCTTTCTTGCATTATATTGTTGTTTTGGTAGATAGTTTCTTCCTTAATTTCGAGGACAAAAATTTTCTAAGGTGGGTAGGTTTGTCGCCCTCACATTTCCATCTAAGGGTAGTTTGGTAATTATTATGGGTATTAATTATTTTAGGATTTTTATAATTAATAATTGTGCATGACTAATTTATTTATTTTATTTATTGCTAGTGTAGACTTATTTTGGACTCGTGTAGTGGACTTAACCATTTATTTAGAGAGCATGAACAAACTTTTGGACTAGTCTAAGTTGAGCCCATAAATTAGGCCCATAGATTAGGAAACATGATTAATTAGTGGAACCATTAGACTAGAACCTTCCCTCCCTAATTATTTCTTCATGAGAGGCCTCAAGGGGTATTTTTGACTTTGTATATTGCTTGAGGAAGGGTTTTTGTCCAGCCATAATTGAGAGGAGAGAGAGTGCTCTCATTTTAGTTCTTCCCCAAAATTCTAGATCTAGTTTTTCCCCTTCCAATTCCCCATCATTTCTCCATCAATTCTCTTCAAATCTCCTTCTAAATTCAATATTGAAGCCTCTACATCAAGGATCTACAAGCAAGGAGCAAGGAACAAGGAGGAGGAGGCCAAGATCTACAAGGAGAAGAGCAACTTATCATTTGGAACCTTTTTATTGGGAATCCATCTCCCAATAGGTATAAATCAGTTTTCCCCCTTCCTATAGACTATAGATCTGAGACTTTACCATGAAAAACTACCCCACATGCATAGGTTACCCATAGGATTTGTTTTGGTATCATTTGGAGACCTACGGTGGAAGTTATGTCCATTTTGGTGCCAATTTTGGGGGAATTCCGAAATTAGCACATGTAGTGTTTGTCAATGGATCTTATAGATCTAATTGACCATTGATTATTTGTTTGTAGCTTGTGTCATGTCCACAATTGGATACGTGTGGGCCGAATCTCGTCGATTTGACGAAACGGTCGATTTTGGGGGTTTTCCTCCGACACGGGGCCACGTGCATATCATATGGTGACACGGACACGTAGACACTATAATTTATATATGTATTGTTCATAATATATGTATTGGGCTTGTACGTGTCCTCCGGGATATGTTTGGTTGTGAGTTGGGGGACGTGTCACAAGCGTATCATAGAAAAGTATGATACGGGTGGGGTGCACTCCATGTATTTGTATTTTGGCTTATTGTACTATACATTCATATATAAATATATTTGTATATACTATCTATATATTATTTGGAGTATAATGGTGTAATTTGGGTTTTTATGTATAAACATATGCCTATGTGTATATATATGAGGGTATCTATATAAATACATATAAGTATGTGTATAGATATATATTATTGGTGTCTATAGTTATACATATATACATGTTAGCTTATGTATTTAAATGTATGTGTGTTGATCTATATAGGGAGATGTATAGATGAGGAGTATATATATATATAGACGTAAAGCTAGTCATATTAGATGTGTTTGAGAGTGTAGTGTATATATGTATGTGTGTGTATATATATATAGATATATTCTTAAAGATTGTTAGTGTTGTGTGGTGTTGTATATCTGTGTATGCTTGAGTGAGTGAGGAAGGAGGGGTACCCGACAGCAAGTTACTGTGCAGTGGCACATAACTGTGCAGCTACTGCAAGGATCTACCCGAGCACAGCAAGGGTCTACCTGAAACCTGCAGGGAGACTGACTGAATACAGCACAGTCTGAAGAAGAACAGCAGTTTCACTGTGTGAAACTGTGAAACAGTTCACCTTGGACTTGACATTGAAGCAAATGCTTCACTCGAAGAAAACACTGCTACGGATAGGAGGCTGTGTTACTGAACACACAGCAAGGACAGCTGAAGAACTTGAGACTGCACTACAGTGAGATACTGAACTGCAGTGCAGATACTCAGATACTCAACTGAGCAGCACAGTAACTCTACTGAGGACTGATACTGTAACCTGCAGACACAGCAAGGGGACTTGAATACTGCAACCTGCAGACACAGCAAGGGGACTTGAATACTGCAACCTGCAGACACAGCAAGGGGACTTGAACACTGCTACCTGCAGACACAGCAAACTGAAGAACTGAGACTCACTGTACAGATACTCTACTAAGGACCTCATCAACCTGGAGACTCATTTACCCGAAAACAAGAAGACTGTGCAGATTCAGTAACTGTGCATCTGGAAGTACACAGTATGTGTAAGGAAATGTTCAGCAGCAAGGGCAAGGTAGGCTACCTGCTGTTTGAGTTCTGCACAGTGCAGGGGTACAGTAACAGTTCAGTTTTTCCCCTGTGCAGGAATGCACAGTCTAAGTTATTTTTAGTTGGAGTTGGTTTCAGTCTTCGTCAGTTAGATATTTATATAGGGTAAGTGTTAGGTAGATTATATAAAGTATTTGGGTTTTTAGCTAGGTAGCTTATATACTATTGTGATATCTATTAGTGAATTATATACACAGGTATTTGTTAGTCCAGATAGTTAGGGAGTTATGTAATTACTTGTTAAGATTAGTTGTATGTAAAGGATTCATTAAGATAGCTAGTAGCTAGTTAGCTATATATATACTTATATTAGTTGTTGTTATTAGTAGTTAGTATAAGTATATGTATATATATACTTGTAATTGTTGTTTGTTAGTAACTAGATATTATTATTATTATTTATGACTTATGTATATTTATAAACCTATTTTCATATTAGAAAATCTGTGTATCTTAGGATACGGCTTCTTGATTTCACTGCGGTGTGTTAGCTTAGCTAATATAGCATAGCTTCATAGTGAATTGACTTAGTGTCTTAGCATTAGACTCTTGCAACCTAGAATGCATTGGTTTGACTTAGAAACGGCTTATTGACCTAGAACTTCTTCAACTTCATTTATTTTCCATCTTTGAACCCTGTATTGATACAACATACCATATATAAGTTGCGAGATACTAGCTTGGGCATCGAGAGACACACTTTGCTCAGGACTTCAGGCGAGTATACTTCTCTGATCGTTTTCAATTCATAATGTTATATATATGTGTAAACCCCCTAATTTTTCAAAATTTTAAAAACTGGATTTTTCATAATTTTCTGGAATTTTCTGGGAATTTTCTGTAATTTAAAAACAGGTTTTAATTATTCAATGATTTTTAAATGATAATAAATAGTATTAAAATATTATGAAAATAATATTTTTGGGTGTAAAATGAAAAATTGGACTTAGGGCAATTTTTCTGAAATTTATCGGACCCCGAACCTATTTTTTTAAATGCCTAAAAACTAATTAAGGTAATTAATTAATTAATTAATTGTTTATTAATATTATTATTATTATTAATACTGTTGTTATTATTATTATTATTATTTTTCGTTTGGGCCCGGCCCGGCCCAGTGGGCCGAGCCCAGTGACCCAGCCCAGCCCGGTCACCCTAGCGGGTCGGGTGGGTCCGCTCACCCGGAGCCCGCCGCCCGACCCGACCCGCATACCTTTCCCCTTCCCCCACGATCACCGGAGACCGGTTCTCCCGTGCCACGACCGGGCTCTCCGCGCCGCCTCCGCCGGGGGAGGCCACGTCCTCCCCTCAGCCCGACTCCCCCGGCCACGAACCGCCCGCCTGCCCTATAAAACCCTCCCCTCTCCATTTCCTCCGCCCACACTTCCACCTCTCGCCGGAGCCCTAACCCCGACCTCCCTCAGCCGCCTAGCCCTCCTCCCTCAGCACCCTAGTCGCCGACCTCCTCCTCACCGACCGGAGCCCGCCGTCCACCACTCTCCAGCACCTCCTCCTCCCTCTTTTTCCCTCGCAGCCGACCATCCCCGCCTCCGATCGCAGCCCACGGCCGGCGCCGCCCTCATCGAAGTTCGACGATGCCTCGCCGACTGTCGGCCAGCCACTACGGTTCAGCAGACCCTAACCCTAGGCCGGACACACCACTGGACACGCGGGCACAGCGTCCAGGACACGGGACGCGTATCAGGATTCGAAAAACCCCATTTCGAAAGGCCTCGTTCAGGTACTCGAAACTTGCACCCTGTACCTCCGATTTCGATTCTGTAAATTGCGTTGCAAAGCCTGTATGACCCTCTCGGTGTCCGGAAACACCGTTCGGGGCATCGCATCCTGTGGTGATCGCACACCGCGATCCAAAAACAGGAAAAACCAGACCCTGTTTTACCCCGGAACTGAGTACGCCCCGCCAAACGGGATGACTTGGTCGCGTGCGGTCTTCACAGATACGTGCGCATCGTCGATACGGACGTGTGGGATTTCGCGGAAGTCGATTCGGGTGTGCGTGCATACCGGAATCAACGCGTATCCGCGGACATCGCCCTGTATCCGTACTTTCTGGAACGTGCCCTAACTTTGTGTACACACGTCGGATCGAAACAAAACTAGCACCATCGGACTCGTAGCGATACGCTGGTCCTGTGGGTCAAGTTTGGTTCGATTCTGAGAACGTTGACGAAATCGCGTGTCGTGGGCCCCACAAGCCCCGCTCGACGGGCGATTTTGTATTCGGCTCATCGGAATCCAATTCTGAAAGTTCCGTTGGGTTCGTATCAGCATTTCTGACCTGTTGACACTTAGTTTGGTGAATTTGGAGACCGTTGACCCGGACGCATTTTTCGGTGCAAAGCGGGCCCACCGGTGGACCCCGTTTTGGCCCAAAATTGCCGTTTTCGCCCTTGTCTCCAAATTGGACTCAAGGACAGGCGTTTCTAGCTGATTGATATTTTCTGGATCTGATGGTAATGTTTATTTCAGCAACCGGAGTACCACCTGCAAATTCAACTGAAGTCAGAGCCGCGAACATAACCGGAACCACAGGCAAGTGTACCTTGCCAAACGCTGCAGCTTGCTAGTTATTTCCTGGACTTAATTATGCAATAGTGGGCAAGTAAAGCTTGCCAAATCTCAGTAATTCTTGACATAGTATCTTAATGGATTTCTTGTGGAATTAAATATAAACTTGTTTTAACTGCTTAACCTAGGAAACGGGTGACGTGCTTAGTGTCCGATTATAGTCGGATGCCAACTCCGTACGCGGAGTTGTGTAACGTCACATAGGCATGGATATCGAGACCCGATAATTCTCGTACTTGTCCTATCAAGTACACCAGAACCCAGGACACTTGACACTATTCCATGAGACAGAGTCTTCCTGAGTCATTCGAGGTGATTCTGTATAGGATGCATGTTGTATGACATAGACTTTACATTCTTAAACAATTGATTCATAGCTATCAGACTTGCTGCATTAGTTTAATCGTGTGTAACATGGACATGAGGTATCGTGGACATGAGACGTGGGATTACATTGGGTGGGGAGAGACACACAGACTACAGGCTGATATTATATATAAAACATAGTATATATCATAGTGTAATTCATAGTTATTGCCGCTACCGGCTCCCCGACACGGAGCTTGTAGTGGCTTCAGCCTGAGTTCTAGTGCTGCTCTCATATTGCATATCACATAGTTGGTTACTTAGTTTACCCTGATGATTATTTTATCTGCTGCACCTTATTTATTTTGGCTTGTATTTTCTGTACCTTGCTGTCCCCTGAGGACCTGGATCCGGATTATGTCCCCAGGTACAGCTGAAGAGAACTACCCAGAGGTGTACGATACCAGAGCACTCCTTGGAGCAGAACAAGGAACAGAGGACGAAGTAGTGGCCGAAGATTTCTCCTGAGCACCGGCTTCAACTACACAGTATTTCCATTTTTAGTATTTCTATTCCTGTCTATTTTTCCTTAATTGTAACAGAATAATTCTCGGATTTATTTCCCGAGACAACCTTATTTGTTATTGTATATTTATTTCCATTGCATTATTTCTGGCAATTAATCTGTGTTATTCTGTGGATGAGATTAGTAATACCTGAGACTTGTAACTTATTACTGCTAGACTACAGCTTAAGCATGCCCTGATGGATCCATTAAATTGGGTTGTCCATCGGTGCGTGCTACTGGCCATTGCCACGCTTCTCCAGTCCCTCGGCATTTTGGGACTGGGGCGTGACATGGTTTTTGTGGTGGCCCATGCAGGTCTACGACTAAATTGTTCGGTTTCAACTCAGGGACCGAACAGGCCTGCAATAAAGAATAGGATAGGTTTTTAGGATCTCATCCACTTGCTTGAATCGTTTTTGATATCTGTATCGTATTCGAACTAATTTTGACTTGCATCTTGCCTTGATTCCTGTGCGCCTCTTATTGGTTATTTTGGATACAGGGAAATGGACCCCCAAGAATGCAACGAGACTCCCGTCGGAACACCACAAGCTACAGGTGTCACCTATGACGACGAAGTGACACCAGTCGGAGGAGTTCCCTCAACTCAACAGAGCCACCAGGCAGGTCAACCTACCTCCCGATTCCGGCGCGATGACATCCCACCTCCGCCGCAGTTCGTCCCACCAATGCCCGTATTCCCACCAGGACAGCCGATCGACGGGCAGCAAATATTCCAAATAATCTACGCGATGGTACAAGCACAGCAACAAGTCCAACACGAGGCTCAGCGTCGAGAAGATAATTTCTTGAGGGACAGCATTATAACTGCACTGGAGCAGGCCAACCTACCAGCTCAACGGCCAACTACAGGCTCAATCACTGACTTTCGCCAACTGAAGCCCCGCACTTTTTCTGGAAAAGAGGAGCCCACTGAAGTTCATGAGTGGCTCACCAACATTCGGCATCAACTTGAAGCAGCTGAGCTTCCACGGGAACGCTGGATGACTGCCGTCCGAATGCAATTGACAGGCAACGCGCACCACTGGTGGTTGTCTGAGGAGACGCGACTCGGACCAGACCGAGTCACTTGGGAGGAGTTCTCCAGACTCTTCCAAGAGATGTACATTCCGGCTATCGCTCGATCAGAACTGTGGGACAAATTCAATCGCCTCACCCAGGACTCTATGACGGTGGAAGAGTATAACGCAGAATTCATTCGTCTGAGCCGCTTCGCCCCAACCCTGATCCCGACAGAGGAAGAGAAGGCCGAGAAGTTCTTCGATGGACTGAACTTTGAGCTACAGAGACTCATCGGATCCGTCGTACCTACCTCCTACTCGGACTTTCTCGCTGCAGCCAGACGCCTGGAACGCGTCACCAGGAGGGAGTCTCGCCACAAGCGGCCAATCACCTCAGCACCAGACAGGACGTCACCGGGAGAATCTGCAAAGAGATCTCACACGCACCAGCCACCGAGGACAGCTTTGCAGACCCTTTCTACCTGTCACTACTGCGGCAAGATAGGCCATGTCGAGAAGGACTGCAGACGCAAGTTGGGATTGTGCCTGATTTGCGGCACCAATCAACACATAGCCAAGGACTGTCCCCAGCATCGAGATGGAGCACCAAGGGCAAACCAACCAGCTTCACCAGCGCCGAGGCCACCTCTGGCACCTCAGGCGATACTCTTCCAGCAAGCCCAACAGCAGCAGAGGAATCTACCTCAAGGACGAGGACAAGCTTATGCGCTGACTGTGCAGGACGCTGATGCGAGTAAGTGATTCGTAGTTATCCGTTTTTAGTGTTGTTTAGCTCGTGCCTCTTGGTTCGTGACCTCAGCCCCAACCTAGTAAATTGCAACTTGTTAATAATAAACCTGGTTTTCATAAAAGATGTAGTTCTTTTACTTTAACTAGATTTTTTCTGGAAGTGCATAACTTTTACTGTTAGGAAAACGGTAATTCCCTAAGTATCTTGTGATGTGTTTTCAAACGATACTTGCAACCGTGTCATCTCTGTTGACCGATTATTCTTTGATTGCGAGGACGCAATCCTCTTAAGGGGGGTAGATTGTAAACCCCCTGATTTTTCAAAATTTTAAAAACTGGATTTTTCACAATTTTCTGGAATTTTTTGGGAATTTTCTGTAATTTAAAAACAGGTTTTAATTATTCAATGATTTTTAAATGATAATAAACAGTATTAAAATATTATGAAAATAATATTTTTGGGTGTAAAATAAAAAATTGGACTTAGGGTAATTTTTCTGGAATTTATCGGACCCCGGACCTATTTTTTTAAATGCCTAAAAACTAATTAAGGTAATTAATTAATTAATTAATTAATTAATTGTTTATTAATATTATTATTATTATTAATACTGTTGTTATTATTATTATTATTATTTTTCGTTTGGGCCCGGCCCGGCCCAGTGGGCCGAGCCCAGTGACCCAGCCCAGCCCGGTCACCCTAGCGGGTCGGGCGGGTCCGCTCACCCGGAGCCCGCCGCCCGACCCGACCCGACCCGCATACCTTTTCCCTTCCCCCACGATCACCGGAGACCGGTTCTCCCGCGCCACGACCGGGCTCTCCGCGCCGCCTCCGCCGGGGGAGTCCACGTCCTCCCCTCAGCCCGACTCCCCCGGCCACGAACCGCCCGCCTGCCCTATAAAACCCTCCCCTCTCCATTTCCTCCGCCCACACTTCCACCTCTCGCCGGAGCCCTAACCCCGACCTCCCTCAGCCGCCTAGCCCTCCTCCCTCAGCACCCTAGCCGCCGACCTCCTCCTCGCCGACCGGAGCCCGCCGTCCACCACTCTCCAGCACCTCCTCCTCCCTCTTTTTCCCTCGCAGCCGACCATCCCCGCCTTCGATCGCAGCCCACGGCCGGCGCCGCCCTCACCGAAGTCCGACGATGCCTCGCCGACTGTCGGCTAGCCACCACGGTTCAGCAGACCCCAACCCTAGGCCGGACACACCACTGGACACGCGGGCACAGCGTCCAGGACACGGGACGCGTATCAGGACTCGAAAAACCCCATTTCGAAAGGCCTCGTTCAGGTACTCGAAACTTGCACCCTGTACCTCCGATTTTAATTCTGTAAATTGCGTTGCAAAGTCTGTATGACCCTCTCAGTGCCCGGAAATACCGTTCGGGGCATCGCGTCCTGTGGTGATCGCACACCGCGATCCAAAAACAGAAAAAACCAGACCCTGTTTCACCCCGGAACTGAGTACGCCCCGCCAAACGGGACAACTTGGTCGCGTGCGGTCTTCACAGATACATGCGCATCGTCGATACGGACGTGTGGGATTTCGCGGAAGTCGATTCGGGTGTGCGTGCACACCGGAATCAACGCGTATTCGCGGACATCGCCCCGTATCCGTACTTTCTGGAACGTGCCATAACTTTGTGTACACACGTCGGATCGAGACGAAACTTGCGCCATCGGACTCGTAGCGATACGCTGGTCCTATGGGTCAAGTTTGGTTCGATTCTGAGAACATTGACGAAATCGCGTGTCGTGGGCCCTACAAGCCCCGCTTAACGGGCGATTTTATGTTCGGCTCATCGGAATCCAATTCTGAAAGTTCCGTTGGGTTCGTATCAGCGTTTCTGACCTGTTGACATTGAGTTTGGTGAATTTGGAGACCGTTGACCCGGACGAATTTTTCGGTGCAAAGCGGGCCCACCGGTGGACCCCGTTTTGGCCCGAAATTGCCGTTTTCGCCCTTGTCTCCAAATTGGACTCAAGGACAGGCGTTTCTAGCTGATTGATATTTTTTGGATCTGATGGTAATGTTTATTTCAGCAACCGGAGTACCACCTGCAAATCCAACTGAAGTCAGAGCCGCGAACATAACCGGAACCACAGGCAAGTGTACCTTGCCAAACCCTGCAGCTTGCTAGTTATTTCCTGGACTTAATTATGCAATAGTGGGCAAGTAAAGCTTGCCAAATCTTAGTAATTCTTGACATAGTATCTTAATGGATTTCTTGTGGAATTAAATATAAACTTGTTTTAACTGCTTAACCTAGGAAACGGGTGACGTGCTTAGTGTCCGATTATAGTCGGATGCCAACTCCATACGCGGAGTTGTGTAATGTCACATAGGCATGGATATCGAGACCCGATAATTCTCGTACTTGTCCTATCAAGTACACCAGAACCCAGGACACTTGACACTATTCCATGAGACAGAGTCTTCCTGAGTCATTCGAGGTGATTCTGTATAGGATGCATGTTGTATGACATAGACTTTACATTCTTAAACAATTAATTCATAGCTATCAGACTTGCTGCATTAGTTTAATCGTGCGTAACATGGACATGAGGCATCGTGGACATGAGACGTGGGATTACATTGGGTGGGGAGAGACACACAGACTACAGGCTGATATTATATATAAAACATAGTATATATCATAGTGTAATTCATAGTTATTGCCGCTACCGGCTCTCCGACATGGAGCTTGTAGTGGCTTCAGCCTGAGTTCTAGTGCTGCTCTCATATTGCATATCACATAGTTGGTTACTTACTTTACCCTGATGATTATTTTATCTGCTGCACCTTATTTATTTTGGCTTGTATTTTCTGTACCTTGCTGTCCCCTGAGGACCTGGATCCGGATTATGTCCCCAGGTACAGCTGAAGAGAACTACCCAGAGGTGTACGGTACCGGAGCACTCCTTGGAGCAGAACAAGGAACAGAGGACGAAGTAGTGGCCGAAGATTTCTCCTGAGCACCGGCTTCAACTACACAGTATTTCCATTTTTAGCATTTCTATTCCTGTCTATTTTTCCTTAATTGTAACAGAATAATTCTCGGATTTGTTTTCCGAGACAACCTTATTTGTTATTGCATATTTATTTCCATTGCATTATTTCTGGCAATTAATCTGTGTTATTCTGTGGATGAGATTAGTAATACCTGAGACTTGTAACTTATTACTGCTAGACTACAGCTTAAGCATGCCCTGATGGATCCATTAAATTGGGTTGTCCATCGGTGCGTGCTGCTGGCCATTGCCACGCTTCTCCAGTCCCTCGGCATTTTAGGACTGGGGCGTGACAATATGCATGTTCTAGATTAGTATACATTGATTCCCGACACAGTAATTTCATGGACTGGTGCTATATGGATCCCGTCAGGAGGTGTTATCCCCTACCGTGTGCAACGGGTACCCAATGACATATATTTCATCGTGTGCATCGGGTATTGACTTTCATGTGCTTCTTGTACATCCACTATTTCGTGTGCTAGTGTGACTATCGTGATCATGTACGTAACGTGTCGTGATTGTATCCATGAGTATTGGTTTGGGAGGGGGAGTAGGAGTTGGTTATGTGATCAAAGCCCTCTTGATCTCATGTGCATGTCGATTATACACCTCACGTATAATGGAGTTACCTATATACCTCATGTGCAACCTAAACCGATCACATAACGAACTCTCACTCTAAAACACATAGTTAGTATTTCTTGTTCTCTACTTGCAGTTCTTCTCGTATTTACTTTCAGCTTTATTGTGCCTATTGCCTGTTCACCTGTACAGTTTATTCTTTCTACTTGTGCATCTTGTATCATTTTTCTATTGCTTGTTATATATGCTCGATTATGTTATTGGAACTGCTTTCAGAGGTATGTACTTCGCTCCAATCCTGACTGGATATATTTTTCCAGATGATTGGCTAGAGGAGCTGTGTCCCACACATTACGGACCTCAGGAGGGTGAGACTTTAGAGGACACTTCCCTAGAGCCAGAGGACTTAGTAGCAGTGACCGAGGAGGTCTAGTTTTGTTTAGTTTTGTATTAGACTATTATTTTTTGTGGATTCACAGATGTAATATTATTTCTTTGTGGATTGTATCTTCTTTCCTTCGCTATATTCCATTCGTGCATTATTTCCTCCTTAGTTTGTTTTGTGATTGAGATTGATATATTGTGAGATACCATATTTGCTCCTCCGATTGGAGTTGAGTTGATTGACAGGTACCATATTATATTGTTGAGATGTTAGATAGTTAGAAATGACCCAGACAGCGTTCTACCGCCGATTCTGCGGCGTAGGCTGGGCGTAACCACGTACTCGTGCCGAATATCAGGGTGCAGGTCGTGACAGTTTGTACCCAAGAAGGATGGGTCGGTACGTATGTGTATCAACTACAGGACACTTAATAACCTCACTATCAAGAACAAATACCCGTTGCCGCGGATAGATAACTTGTTTGACCAGTTGAGCGGAGCGAAGGTATTCTCCAAGATAGACTTGAGGTCAAGGTACCATCAGGTAAAAGTAAAGAGGGAAGACATTCCGAAAATAGCTTTCAGGACTCGCTATAGGCAGTTCGAGTTCTTGGTGAAGCCGTTTGGGTTGACCAATGCCCCGGCAGTATTCATGAACCTGATGAACAAGGTGTTTCATCAGTACCTGGACCAGTTTATTGTAGTCTTCATAGATGATATTCTGATATACTCGAAGACCCCAGAGGAGCATGAGCAGCACTTGAGAATTATTCTAGAGACCCTCAGGAAGGAGAAGTTGTATGGCAAGTTGTCGAAGTACGAATTCTTCCTTAATAATGTTGAATTCCTTGGACATATTATTACAGGAGATGGAGCCTTTGTAGACCCGAAGAAGATTTTAGTAGTTGAATCATGATCTACCCTGAGTTCAGTAGCAGAGATCAGGAGCTTCCTTGGATTAGCAGGCTACTATCAAAAGTTTGTTCAGGACTTTTCCAGACTAGCAGAGCCAATGACTAGGCTGACCAGGAAGGACGTAGAATTCGTCTGGACTGAGGATTGTCAGTCAGCATTTGAGGAGCTGAAGAGGAGATTGACTACAACTCCCATCTTGACACTACCATCAGGAGCAGGAGGATTTTTTATTTACAGTGATGCTCAGGGAAGGGATTGGGTTGTATGTTACAGCAGCACGATAAGGTGATTGCCTATGCTTCCAGGCAATTGCGCCCGCATGAGAAGAACTACCCTGCCCATAATTTGGAGCTTATAGCGGTTATCTTTGCTCTAAAATTATGGAAACACTATCTATATAGAGAGAGAGTAGAGATCTTTACAGACCATAAGAGATTAAAGTATGTGTTTACACAGAAGGAGCTCAACATGAGGCAGCGGCTATAGTTGAAGCTGATGAAAGACTTCGACATATCCTTGCAGTACCATCCAGGAAAGGCCAAATAGTCGAGGATGCTTTGAGCAGGTATCCCGTGGCTATGTGCTTGACTAGAGACAGACATTTATTGGCCGATCTCGACAGCTTGGGCATTGAGGTATTAATTCTGGGAGTCATAGCACAGATGTGGGGACTTCAGATTCAGTCAGAGCTGATGGACCGAGTCAGAGCCGGACAGTATGAGAAGGAGTCTCTGAGGAGCATCATAGCACAGGTTCAGGTCGGGCTGGCAGAGGACTTTATCATCGCAGATGACGGATCATTGCGATACGATACCAGGTTGTACGTACCAGGAGGAGCTTTATGCAAGGAGATTATGCAGGAGGTGCATCGTTCCCAATACTCTACGTATCCCGGTGCTAACAAGATGTTTAGAGACACGAGGGAGCATGTATGGTGGTATGGCATGAAGCGAGAGGTAGCTAGCTTCGTGTCCAGATGCTTAGTTTGTCAGCAGGTCAAGACGGAGAGACAGAGACTAGGAGGTTTGCTTCAGCCTTTCTGGAGTATAAATGGGAGCATGTGACCATGGATTTTGTATCGGGGCTTCCATGTTCTCCAGGAGGCAAGAATATGATTTGGGTCATCGTGGATAGGTTGACCAAATTATTCCACTTTCTACCATTTAAAGTAGGTACATCTACAGAGAGACTTGCAGAGATGTATGTGCGCCAGATTGTCAGATTATACGGTGTTCCAGTGAGCATTATCTCAGATCAGGATAGTCGCTTCACGTCCCATTTCTGGAGGAGTTTGCAGGCTAGCTTGTGCACTCAGCTCAAGTTCAGTACCGCTTATCACCCTCAGACGGACGGACAGTCGGAGAGGACTATTCAGACTCTCGAGGACATGCTACGCACCTGTATTTTGGATCTTGGAGGTTTTTGGGAGGTACACCTTCACTTGGTAGAGTTTTCATACAACAACAGCTACCAAGCCAGCATCGAGATGTTACCACTCGAGGGGTTGTATGGACGGAGATGCCGTACTCCGTTGTCCTGGGATGATGTTGGTGATAGAGCTTTATTGGGACCAGAGATGGTAGTGGATGCAGCAGAGAAGGTAAAGCTTATCAGGGACAGACTTCGAGTGGCGCAGGATAGGCAGCGGCATTAGGCCGATAGCCACTAGAGACCTTTGGAGTTTGAAGTGTAGCTTTAGTTTTGTCTTGCTTGTGTTTAATTGTTGCTTGTTAGAGTGCTAAGGTTGTGTTTTGTGCTAGGTTGGCGGTCTAATTTTCTTGAGAATTTCTTCGACACGTAGCATAATTCATTTCGGTGGAGGCGGCAAGCTTAGCCCGCGATTCATCGGTCCTTTCAGTATTCTCGAGAGCGGTGAAGTCGCTTACAGACTAGACTTAGCACCTGTACTGGAGGGAGTGCACAACTTATTTTACGTATCACAATTGAGACGGTACGTAGCAGATCCCAGTCATGTATTGGATCATTCGGAGATAGAGGTGGGCCCTACTCGAAGCTATCCAGAGCAGCCAGTGGAGATTCTGGATCGGAGAGAGAAGGTGCTGAGGAACCAGACGATTCCTTTGGTGCGTGTCGCATGGAGGCATCTCTCACCAGGAGAGAGTACCTGGGAGCGAGAGACCGAAATACGCGACCGATATCCATACATGTTCAAGCCGTGAGGTATAATTCTTTCTTGTATTGTATTGTTTACTTTTTGGTAGATAGTTCTTCCTTAATTTCGAGGACAAAATTTTTCTAAGGTGGGTAGGTTTGTCATCCTCACATTTTCATCCAAGGGTAGTTTGGTAATTATCAATGGGTATTATTATTCTAGAATTATTTAGATTTAATATTTGTGCATGCATGATTTATTTATTTATTGTATTATTAATTATTGCTAGTTGTAGATTTATTTTGTACTTGTGTAGTGACCTAACCCAATTTATTAGAATGTATGAACAAACTTTTAGACTAGTCTAAGTTGAGCCCATGAACTAGGCCCATAGATTAGAAGGCTTAATTAATTAGTGAAACCATTAGACTAGAATATTCCCTCCCTACTTAATTTCTTTATGAAAGGCCCCAAGGGGTATTTGTGACTTTGTACATTACTTGAGGAAGGGGTCTTGGCCGGCCTACATAGGAGGAGAGAGAGTGTGCTTTCATTTCTTTTTATCCCCAAAATTCTAGATCTACATTTTCCTCTTCTAATTTCCCTCCAATTCCTCATCAATTCTCCACCAATTCTTCACCAATCTCTTTCCAAATTTACCATTAAGGTTGCTACACCAAGGATCTACAAGAAGGAAGCAAGGGGCAAGGAGAAGGAGGCCAAGATCTACAAAGAGAGGAGCTACTTGGCAATTAGAGACTTTTTCATTGGGAATCCATCTCCCAATAGATATAATTCAGTTTTTCCTTTTCTATTAGACTCTAGATCTGAGATTTTACCATGAGAAACTAACCCGCATGCATAGGCTAACCATAGGATTTGATTTTGGGTCAATTGGAGACCTACTGTGGAAGTTATGACCAAATTGGTGCCAATTTTAGGAGAATTTCGAGATTGGCACATGTAATATTTATCATTAGATCTAATAGATCTAATTAACACTTGATTGCTTGTTTATAACTAGTTTCGTGCCTACAATTGGATACGTGTAGGTCGTATCTCGTCAATTTGACGAAACGATTAATTTTGGATATTTTTCTCTGACACGGGGCCTTGTGCATATCATATTGTGACACGTAGATACTCTAACTACTATACGTATTATTCATAATTTATGTTTTAGACTTTCTCCTATCCTCCGGGATGCGTTTGGTTGTGTGTTGGAGCCATATTGCAAGCATATCATAGAAAAAGTGTGATACGGGTGTGATGCGCTCCATATGTTTGATGTTTTGTTCTTCTCATTATACGTACATATATAATTTTATATATATATATATATATATATATATATATATATATATATATATATATATATATGCTATCAATGGATTATATGGAGTATATAATAGGGTATTTGGGTTTATGTGTTTGTGTGTGTCCATGTATATATAAATGTACTAGTATAGATAGTTATATATATACCTATCCATATGAGCATATATATATATATATATATATATATATATATATATATATATATATATATATATATATATATATATATATGATGATTCATATGGTTAGAGAGGTATAGTGTTGTGTGTGCATTTTGTTGGTGTGTGATTATATAGATACATATTTAAATATGCTTAGTTGTGTCAGTATAATTGTGTGCCTGTGTGACTTAGGGGTGTATGAGGTTACTATCGAGCAGTAAGGTGACTGCAAAGGAAGGCAGTGTAAATAGCTACTACATGAGTATTGGTATCAGCAGATATGGAGTACAACATCTTGAAAGAGCCATCAGCAAGGTAAGTTCAACAAGGACTGTGCAGCTCATGCACAGTCAGCTGAAGCAGGAACTGCAGAAAATGACCTGAGGATCGAGCACTGGGAGTCTTGTGCAGATTACATAAGTGGGTGCAACTACATTGTGCAGAAATGATCAGGTTATGGGAAGACTGTGCAACAGGTATTCACTGTGCAGTTTCACTGCACAGTGTCAGTACAGGCAATAGCTGTGCAATTGCACACAGCCTTGGGGAAACACATCCACTGTATGCAGTTTATACACACATAGTTAGGGGTAGCAGCCAACAGCATCTGTAGGACCTGTTTCAGTAGTTTTCAGTTAGTATCAGTTGGGTAATGTTTGGATTTTGTTAGAGTAGTAGTGAGTAGCAGCTTAATGAACATTAGATTGTTGATTCTGCACCACCCGCATAGTATTGATATTAGAGGTGTCTTAGTCATGTACATACTGTAAATAATTTTGGTTTTAGCATGTTTACACCACTTCTTCTATTGGATGCTTCGAGAATATTGGAGCATATTGTATCATATTTAAAGATTGTATCCCCAGTTTGACTTTTAGTAGGAAAGGTGACTGGCAAAATAACCTACAACTGAACTTTTATTCTCAGCTTTTGTAATGTTGAATTATTTAACTGAATCTTGCCCAGTAATGGATGGAAGGAGTAGAAGAATTTGATTAGTCTGTAATGAGGAGTTTTGGGTAAGCTTGGTTTTGTTAGTAGCTTAGTTATACATTTTATGTATAATGAGTAAATAGCTAGTATTGTATACATATACTAATAGGAGAGTAAGTTGGCAGTTAGCTATTTTAGCTAAACATACTGTAAAATCCCCTTCCTAAAAATCGTATATACCCTTTAATTATTAATTATTAATTTAAATCGTAGTAATTAGGTCTAAATAGGAGAATTAGATTTTTAATAATTTTTATTTTAGGTGTTCGGGCATTTAGAGGACTTATGGGACCATCAGGAATTTTTCAGAATTTATTCCATGGAGGAGACCCCTTGAGTTGCTAGCCTAATGTTGTGTATTATTCTAATCTAGAATTTTTCTATGAGCATATATATTATATACATATATACAAATATATATATGCATATATTAATAGGAAAAGAAAAGATTAAGAATAGATTAAGAAAAGAATTATTTAATAAGAATATAATAATAATAATAATAATAATAATAATAATAATAATAATAATAATAATAATAATAATAATAATAATCCAACCATCCCTTAGGCATTGCTTACATTCCTTAGCAAATGCCTCTACTTCACAGGTAGCAAAAGTTGCTACTGAATTTGCATTAGCCTTGCAGCAACTTAGCATTGCTATTATCCCTCCTTAGCAACTTGCTTTTAGCAACCCTTCAGCAAACTTGCTGAGAGACCCGCCCCTTAGTACTATCAGCAAATTCACTAACCCCTTTCACCCGCCCACTTTATTAATCCCGCGGCTGCTCCCAATTGACCCGACCTTTTTTCACGCGGCCAACCCGCCAACCATCCCTCTCTCTCTCTCCCTATAATATATATATATATATATATATATATATATATATATATATATATATATATATATATATATATATATATATATTTCTCTCTCAAACCCTAACCTAAACTCCAGACCTCCTCTTCCCATCTAGAGCCGTCACCGCAGCCAGAGAAGCCCCACCAAGCCATCCAACCATCCCGTCGACTCCGACCTCGCACCTTGCAGAATCCCACTCGAGGCACCTTCTCTCCGGAGTGATTTTCCGTCGACTCGCTCAACCAAACTCTGTTCCGTCTTCATAGGTATGATCACCCCTTAACCCTCTTCCATATTTGTTTTATATCCAACCTCGGAAAACGTGTACCCCTAGGTGAAAAATAGCGCCCAAGTTGGACGAGCAGACAGAATTCTGGAATCGCAGAATTCCAGAATGACCACCCATATTGCCGAGTTCGTATCTCCCACCACAGAGATCCAAATTTGGTGATTCTTTTTGATACCTGTAGAATACCTGACCTAGTTTATTTTCTGTTAAATAACCCTATGCTATTAGTTGATGTGGACATAGTTATATTCGTCACAAAACTGCGCGCACCCACTTTTTCCAGTTTTCCAAAAGTTGGAAAACGGAGCGCGCCCCGCCAAACGGGACCGCCCCATCGTTTGCCAAGTGTACCGAATGGTGCACGCAGCATAACCGAACACGTGAAAATTCGTGGGAACTGATTCGGACGCGTGTGTGCGCCGAAATCAGACCGTATCCGCGGACACATCCCGTGTCATAATTTTTGTGGAACTCGTACGTATTTTGTGCATGTTTGTCAGATTGCGACGAAACTTGCGCCACTGGACTCGTGGTAACGCGCTGGTCCTGTGACCCAATTTTCACGCATTTCTGAGACGGTTGACCAGATCGCCAATTGGCGGGCCCCACAATTGACTTTTTGGACAAAATTGTGTTCGGCTCATCGGAATCCACATTTGGACATACCGTTGAGTTCGTACTGACATTTAGAGTTGTTTGACCTATAGTTTGTCCTATTTAGAGACTGTTACCTTTGGCACGCTTTTCGGTGCAAAGTGGGCCACAGGTGGACCCCACTTTTACCCGAAATTACCATTTTGCCCTGTGTCCAAATTGGACGAAAGGGAAGTGCTTTTTAGCTATTTTGCTCATTCTAGAAATGTTGGTGATATTTATTTCAGCATCCGGAGATATTTGTTCTGTGGCCATAGCTTTTGATCCTGTGCGTTTGACTTTTGGACAGTACACCTTGCAGCTTTCTTACCAGACAAGATACCTTGCCAAATTGTTACAGTACTTTTGCATGCTATTTATATTTCTTTATATTTATTGCATTTCTGTTTATTCTTGAATGTGTAGTTTTCTTGCAGTCATTATTATATATTAGATATGTTGACACACACTTGACACTTAGTATCATAGAGGACAATCATTAGGCGTATGGGCTTTAACCACTCTGGTAAAACCGTAGTCACTAGCACGCACTATGGTGGGTCGTGTCCGATGGTCGCTACCCCCGAGGTATGTCGATTGATGGAGTCCGAGGGTCGCTACCCCCGAGGTATGCCGGCTGATGATGTTCATGGACGAGTGCATAAGTTGTGAGGCTTAGATCGAGTAGACTACCCTTGCCCATACATCGAAAAGTTGTCCTCATCTGCATTCATATAGATGGTCTTGTACAGCGTACTTATTTATTTTCAAATTATATGCATGTTTACTGTATTCAAGTTGGCTCGTATTTTCTGTATCTTGTTACGTCCCTCTGAGGACCTGGTCCTCTGCCAGGTGTATCTATTCTTGAGTATTTGCAGGAGCACAGATCGGATGGCTATATATGTTTCGTGGATATCCTCTCTTCGAGCCGTGATTGCTAGATGGTGTTCTTATATGGTGTTGTTGTGTTGTACTTACTTTAATATTTGCTCTTACATTCGAGTTGGTAGTGGATTTGTTTCCATCCAACTATCATCCTTAGATACTTATGTTGAGATCTAGTTATATAGATGCTGGTTAGTCATTTATATTGATTTTCTGTGGATGAGATTTAGATTGTACCCTATGACTTGTGACATATGTTTATACCACTTGTGGATTGATTTTCATATTACAGCGTACGTGTGGATTTGGCTTCCATATATTGGAGTTGCCATATCCATGCGGCTGGCATGCTTACGTGTCCTAGTCCTACGTATTTTTGGGACTGGGGCGTGACACATACCTATGTATGTTGCTATTCTAATTAGTTCTATGTTATATGGTTATATATATTATAGTGTTAGTTTATAGTTAGTGATTAGTTTGGGATTTTTTATCTATTTATAATAGTTATATGTTAAGGGTTTGGTTTCCCTCGGGATACCAAGGTATTGGGTCGATAACCAAGTTTGAGTTGGGTATCGTGTTAGGTTTGATACGCATTGGTGCAAGACCAATGTATCCAAATTAAATTAGTTTTACCTAGAGTTATAATATTTGACTTGTATACATATATAAAATCGTATTTTCATAATTAGAAACTTGCGTATATTGAGATACGGCCCTTTGAGTGCTTTATTTAGTCTTAACTTAGCTTGTATAGCGTAGCTTCATAGCGTATCGACTTAGTGACTTAGCATTAGACTCTTGCAACCTAGAATTCATTAGTTTGACCTAGAAATAGCGTATTGACCTAGAATTGTATCAATTTTACTTAATTCCTTTTCAGAACCTTGTATTGATGCAACATACCATATTTAGGTTGTGAGACACCGGCTTGGGCATCGAGAGACACACCTTGCTCAAGATGTCAGGCGAGTACATTTCTCTGATTATTTTCAATTCATAATATTGTATATATGCATATTCTAGAATTGTATACATTAATCCCGACACAGTGATTTTACGGACTGGTGCTATATGGATCCCGTCATGAGATGTTATCTCCTACCGTGTTCAGCGGGTACTCGTGTATATTGTATCTCATCGTGTATACTGGGTATTGATGTTACTTCGTGTTCACACACTGCTCGTATTCAGTGTGCTTATTCATGTACACCCACCGCTCGTGTTCGATGGTTATGATATTCGTGTACACCCACTGCTCGTGACAGTGGTTATATTTTCATGTTCGTAGCGTATCGCGACTGGATCCATCGGTATTAGTTGGGGGTGGGAGAGTAGGACTTGATTATGTGATCAAAGCCATTGTTACAAATTGTGTATATTCTGATTACATACCTCACTTATAACCCGTCTTACCTGATCATGTTCACCCAACCCGATCACATAATGAACTCGTATTCTGAGGCACATTAGTTAGTTTAGATTACAGTTTACTTTATCATATTATTATATTCATATTGTTGATCTATATTCTCGTACATTACCTGTATATATATCTTGTTCATCATTCATATGTTTAGCGATCTTGTATTTCATTTCTATATTTGTTTATATGCTCGATTATACTATTGAAACTGTTTTCAGAGGTATGTACTTCGCTCCAATCCTGACTGGATATATTTTTCTTAGATGACTGGCTTCTAGAACAGTGTCCCACATTCTACGGGCCGTAGGACATCGTACCTATAGAGGACACTCTTATTGACTAGGGAGACTTAGTAGCAGAGCCCGAGGAGGTCTAGTTACATTGCATGAGATTGTATTAGACTATTCTTTTGGTAGTTTCACACCTTGTATATTATTCAAATTGTGGATTGTACTTTTATTCTTTCCTTCGCTATTTTCATTCGTGCACTATTTTTTTCTTAGTTTGTTTTGTGATTGAGATTAGATATTCATGTGAGATACCATATTGCTCCTCCATTCGGAGTTGAGATGATTGACATGTACCACATTATATTGTTGAGATGTTAGATAGTTAGAAATGACCCGACAGCGTTCTACCGTCGATTCTGTGGTGTAGGTTGGCGTAACTACATACTCGTGCCCGAATATCCGGGTGCGGGTCGTGACACCTCGGTGGCGTATGGTGGCCGCGGGTGGAGCTGTTACGGTTACACGCCGGAGGGGGAGGTGATGGCCAGAGGAGGTGTGTCGAGGGAGGCTCGAAGTGGTAGCCGGGGTTGGAGGTCGATGGTGGCGGTGGCTTCACATCGGATTGGTGCTGGTGATGACGATGTTGAGGAGATGAGGTTGCTGGCGGCTATGCATGGGGTGGCAGCAGCTCGCCGGAGATGAAGGGTGGTCGAACGTGGGTGTGAAGGTCGTAGAGGTGGCACTGCTGTGCAGTGGGGGACGTCGGGATGGCTCAAGGTAGTTGAGGGGGACGTGGCGGTGGTGGCACGTCGGAGAAGGAGGCCGATGGAGTAGTAGTGGTTGCTCGCCGGAGAAGGTGGTCGGGGCTCGGGTTAAGAAGGAGAATAGGAGGAAGAAGAAGAAGAATGGAGGTGGTAGAGCTTTGGCTGGTGATATGAAGTAGGAAGAGGGAGGAGAGAGAGAGGAGGGGTTCTCAATGTCCCTAGGGATTAGGGTCGGCTTTGGAAAAAAGTGGGGTGATGGAGAGATTAAATAGGAGAGTGTGTGGTGATGATGATTTCCAATTTTGAATAGATGGCTTAGATTCTACATGAAGGAATTATGCATCCAAAGGGGGAGTGAGAGGGTGACATGACCGGTCAAGAGTTGAGGGAGAGGGTTTCTTCATTGGCTTGGACCAATGAGGTGATGACACCTAATACCATATTTACAAATAAGCCCCTTAACTTTTGGGTATTTGCACAAATATGTAAAATGATGGGGATTTGGTGTGGAAAGTGGTATTTGATGTTATGTAGGATGATGGGGGTGTTGTATGTTTTGCATGGGCTTAATGAATGGGGTATTGGGTTAAATTGGGGTTAAGTTGGGATTAGTCAAGGTTGGTATCCCCAATTTAATTAAAATAAAATATTATGTGCTCTTAAATTAAATGGGGGCACATGGGGTCTCAATTAGGAGTGACACAAAGGTCATGAACGGTGTAGGCTTGGTATCAGTCTTGGACCCTTTAATTATGTCGGCTAAACGGGTTATGCTTGTGTCTCAAAATTGATGGCAACGACAAAGGTACGCGATACAGGATTAAAGAATGGATTTTGGGACCGGAAAGTTGTGCACTTAAATTAGAGCACAAGAGATTGTGATTGTGAGTGACAAAAAAGTTCAGTGCCCAAGTTGGCTTGTCAAGTCAAGAGTGCAACAATTTATTAGAAATTATGGGCTATTGCTGGGCTCCGAATATTGCAACGACGGTAGGGTGCACCAAGGGTTAAAATAAATAATCAGACAACTGCAACATAAATTCTAAACCTCAAATACCCTGACGCTACAACAAAATTTCTAACCCTATCTAGTCTACCTAAAATAATAAATGAGGGAGTTTACATCTCCCGAAGAGAAGATCTCCTGAAGAGATTTAATATGAGTAGTTATCATTTACTCAGTATAGCTATAATGACCAGGTCAATGGAATCCGTTATAACCGAAATAATAAAAGAACATGTTATGGGTCCTGAAGTACCATATTAAAGAATATTAATTCTTTATTCACTTAGCATAATGTATTTATATGGATGACATAAGACATAAAAATTATTCTTGATTTAATTCATATGAATGTTTTGATCTTATAATATATACAGATGCATGATATTAAGGGTTGGTCGAGCCGGCCTTCGCCTCCTCACTTTTACTTACTATCCTGTTAGTAGAGCCTGAAACCTTAGCTTAGTCATCACTTCATCTGCTCGGCCGTCTCCATTAAGTGGATATCACAACCAATGTATCTTTTATAAATAGAATTGCAAGTATTTCAGAGATAAATAAAGAAAATCACTACAACAACCTCATCAAATCATTCTTGCTCCTAATGAAGCAAATAGAGAATGTGCATGGATATGATTTCAACAGTTCAACAACCAGTTGGAGTTGCAAGTTTCCAGGAATAACAAATAAAGCCTACACATCTTTATGGGGATATGAGAATTATAAATATAAATGTATAGCAAATTGGGGAGAGATGTAACTTTCAAATGTATTAGGGGTTGACTTTTAATTTAAAAAGTGATGTAAGAACTAAATGTAATTTTTATAATTTTGGTAGGAGCATCCTGAAGATGCTAATGGAGACATCTATAATCTATTTACGCATTGTACTCTTTTCCTTCGATGATATTTTTTTACTGGATTTTTCCTTCAAAAGGTTTTTAACGAGACAGTCTAAGTCGCACACACTTAGATTCCTGAAGAATCATATTTCAGAAGAACATTATTGTACTCTTTTCTTTTACTGTGGATTTTTTCCAAAGGTGGATTTTTTATAAAATTTTTTTAATGAGACAATAATTAAAATTGGACATTCAAGAGGAAGTGTTATGATTTGGAATAAAACCAAATGTGGATGTCCTTATTCGTAGTTATTCCTATCTACAACCACATCTATCTATTCCCTCTCTCTCTATATATATTATGAATGAGAAAGCATTGAATTATTTTGGCTACCAATTTCTTATCTTTCTCTCTCACTTTTAAAACAATCAATTCATTTTTTTCATACCAACTTATTTGGAAAAAAACTATCTACCCGTCACAACTGAATCAAGATCCATCCTTGTTGATACAACTGTCTAATTGTAGCCTGGCTTTTCTTTAAACTTTTTAATTTATGTCAAAAATTCAAATAGGTCAATGAATATTTTCTTGGCTAAATTATAACTTGATATCCTTAACTATTCAAAATGTTCAACTTGATACCGTTAACTCTGATAGGTGCTAATTTAATACCCTCAACTATATAATAATTTTCATGTTAATATTCAAAAAATTTAAAAAGACAAAAATATCTTTCCCTTCCCAATCCTTTCTTCTCTGCTCCCGCCTTCCTTCTCCGGCAGCACTCCCCCACACCCGCCCCTGCATGCCTGGCAAGGCCCCCGTCCGCGCCGCGCGGCTCCGTACCGACCCACGCCACGCCCTCACGTCCTCCTTGGTTGTGCATCCTGCTGTCACGTGCGGGACCTTCGGCTACTGCTGCCGCCTACTACTGTGCCTCTCTTCCCTCCGGTCGCCGGCACGGAGAGGGAGCAGGGGGGTCGTCGGAGAGAGAGAGAGAGAGAGAGGGAGAGAGAGGGAAGAGGGATAATTTTGTCTTTTTTTTTTCAAGATATTACGTTAACATCTATCAAAGTTGATGGTATCAAGTTAAAAGTTTTGGATAGTTGAGAGTATCAAGTTATATTTTAGCATCTTTTTTTTTCTTTTGGTTGAAACTTGAAACTTCACCCAACATTTGTTGTTACACTCTCAAGGAGGAAGAATTAAATTATAAATAAATTTTTTTCCTAGTTGTATAGTATTTTTTTTTTACTAATTGTTTCTAAGAAATAATACTTTGGTAGAAAAAGTCTAAAGTGCCTCAATAATAATAGCAGGGCGCAGGGCCCACCTGAGGATTATTGCCAAAAAAAAATAAAAGGAGAAAAATGAGAAGAAAAAAAAAACCCGGAAATTTCAAAGCAAAGCAAAAGATGAATTTATTTCGTCTGTGCGTTATATAGAAGAAGTCAGAGAGAGAGGACCAAGAGAGAGGAGAGAGAGAGAGAGAGAGAGAGAGAGAGGACCAACAACAGAAGAAGAGAAGAGGGAGAGAAGAGGAGGAAGACAAGTGTTTTTTTTTTTTTTTCCCAACCTCCTCTCTTCTTTGTTTCATAAGGACTGGTAAGGACTAGTTCATAAATAATTACTTTATTTTTTATTTATTTTTTGGTAATTTCTATTCACATATGCCGTTTTTATCATTGCCATGCAATATTTCTTCTTCTGGGTATTATACAAATCTCAAATTGTTTGATTTCCATATAATGTATGCCAACCTTTTTTTTTTCTGGGTGTAGTGGTCTAATCATGGTTTTGGGCTCAAAGTCTCGATCTTTCGTGCCAAAGGCTTCATCTTTTCTTGATTGATCTGCAAAAGCTTGATCTGTTGAACTTTTTGATGGATTTTTGAGTTTGGATTTCATGGATGTTCTTCCATCTACAGCATTTTTTTTTTTTTTTTTTGGGGTGGGTTTTGTGTTTATTTGTGATATGATCTGTGCTCATAATTCAAAATCTGATCTTTCATGGCAAAGGCTTCAGCTTTTTATTGATTCATTGATTTATCTGCAAAATCTTTTTTTTTTTTTTTTTTTGGATTTTGGTTTGTAAAATTTCATGGATTTTCGATCTAGTGAATATGAATGTGATGTTTTGGTGGATTTTTGTTTTAGTGTGATATCTGTGCTCAAAGTTCAGTTTTCCAATGTATTTCCCCAATACTCATTCCTATGGGTTCTTTTTTTTTAGGTCTTTGCATATTATTGATCTATGTACTTCTAGTTTGTTCTGATAATAGTGTGCTCAAAATCTTCATTTTGCTGATAATTTGCTCAGAATATCCAAAAATTTCTTAGTTTTGCTCAAAAATCACTCTTTTCAATGTATTTTCCCAATGGGTGCTAAATGAAAAATCCTAATTCTTCTCAATCTTTCCAATATTTCCCCCCAGTGTATATTCCTATGGGTTCTTAGGTTCTTGTTGTTGATCTATGTACTATTTATTTTGGTAATAGAGTGCTCAAAATGACAAAATATCAACTTTATAGAACATTTTTCATGTTACTGAATGTAAATATATGTTGCTCTTCTTTCCATCTAATGCATGCGATTTTTTTTTAATGTTTTTTGTGTTTTATTGTGATATTTATGCTCAAATTTCAATATTTTCACTGTATTCTCCCAATGTGCATTAATATTGTTTTTCTTTTTGGGGGGTTATTCTTGACCTATATACTTGTATTTTATTTCTAACCAGAGTGTTCAAAATCGTAGACTTGCTCATAATTTAGTTGTTATAGAACATTTCTTATGTTACTGGATGATTTAACTAACTATTCTCTTCACAGGAATGTCTTATGTACTTCTATTTATTTTGGTAATAGAGTGCTCAAAATGACAAAATATCGACTTTATAGAACATTTTTCATGTTACTGAATCTAAATATATGTTGCTATTCTTTCCATCTAATGCATGTACATTTTTTTTATGCTTTGTGTGTTTTTTTTGTGAAATTTATGCTCAAATTTCAATCTTTTCAATGTATTCTCCCATTGTGCATTCATATTGTTTTCTTTGTCTTTTTGGGGGATTATTATTGATCTATGTACTTGTATTTAATTTCTAACCAGAGTGCTCAAAATCTTAAACTTGCTCATAATTTAGTTGTTATAGATCATTTCTTATGTTACTGGATGATTTAAGTTTAACTAACTATTCTCTTCACAGGAATGTCTATGTACTTCTATTTATTTTGGTAATAGAGTGCTCAAAATGACAAAATATCAACTTTACAGAACATTTTTCATGTTACTGAATCTAAATATCTGTTGCTATTCTTTCCATCTAATGCATGTATTTTATTTTATTTTTATGCTTTTTGTGTTTTATTGTGATATTTATGCTCAAATTTCAATCTTTTCAAGTATAATTCTCCCAATGTGCATTCATATTGTTTTTTTTGGGGTGTTATTATTGATCTATATACTTGTATTTAATTTCTAGGCAGAGTGCTCAAAATCTTAAAGTTGCTCATAATTTAGATGTTGTAGAACATTTCTTATGTTACTAACTATTATTCTCTTCACAGGAATGTCAATGGCTGAAACAAGATCAAACACCCCATTGCTCCAACCATCCAAGAGAATCCTCCCTGACTTCAAACAGTCCATCAAGCTCAAGTATGTCAAGCTTGGCTACCACTACCTCATCACCCATGGGATGATCCTCTTCCTCACCCCGGTCCTCGCTGTCATCGTGGCCCAGCTCTCCACCTTCTCCCTCCAAGACCTCTCCGACCTCTGGGAGAACCTCCGATACAACCTCATCTCCGTGATCGTCTGCTCCGCTCTGTTGGTCTTCCTGTCCACCCTCTACTTCCTTACCCGTCCGAGCCCCGTCTACCTAGTCGACTTCTCCTGCTACAAGCCCGAAGACGCCCGCAAATGCTCCCGAGAACTCTTCATCGACCGGTCCCGAGGCCTGGGCTCGTTCACGGACGGGAACATCGAGTTCCAACGCAAGATCATGGAGAGGTCCGGCCTCGGGGACTCCACCTACCTCCCCGAGGCCGTCATCAGGGTGCCCCCCAACCCCTGCATGGCCGAAGCTAGGAAGGAGGCGGAGCTCGTCATGTTCGGCGCCATCGACGAGCTCTTTGCCAAGACCAATGTCAAGCCCAAGGATATCGGGATCCTGGTGGTGAACTGCAGCTTGTTCAATCCGACCCCTTCGCTCTCCGCGATGGTCGTGAACCATTACAAGCTCAGGGGCAACATCGTCAGCTACAACCTCGGGGGGATGGGTTGTAGCGCGGGGCTGATCTCTGTCGACCTCGCGAAGCAGCTCCTCCAGGTCCACCCCAACTCTTACGCTTTGGTCATCAGCATGGAGAACATCACTCTCAACTGGTACTTCGGTAACAACCGATCCATGCTCGTGTCCAACTGCTTGTTTCGGATGGGCGGGGCCGCTATCCTTCTATCGAACAAGCGGTCGGATCGCCGCCGCTCCAAGTACCAGCTGGTCCACACTGTTCGAACGCACAAGGGCTCCGACGACAAGTGCTTCAGCTGCGTAACCCAGGAGGAGGATTCCGACGGGAAGATTGGCGTCTCGCTGTCGAAAGATCTGATGGGGGTCGCCGGGGACGCTCTGAAGACCAACATCACCACCCTAGGCCCTCTCGTCCTGCCGATGTCCGAGCAGCTCCTCTTCTTCGGCACGCTGGTGGGGAGGAAGCTTCTGAAGATGAAGATCAAGCCCTACATTCCCGACTTCAAGCTGGCGTTCGAGCATTTCTGCATCCATGCGGGAGGGAGGGCGGTCCTGGACGAGCTGGAGAAGAACCTGCAGCTGTCGGAATGGCACATGGAGCCGTCGAGGATGACGCTGTACCGGTTCGGGAACACTTCGAGCAGTTCCCTGTGGTACGAGCTGGCCTACTCGGAGGCCAAAGGGAGGATCAAGAAGGGAGACAGGGCGTGGCAGATCGCGTTCGGGTCGGGCTTCAAGTGCAACAGCGCGGTGTGGAAGGCCCTGAGGACGGTGAGCCCGGCGAAGGAGAAGAACCCTTGGATGGACGAGATTGATAAGTTTCCGGTGGAGGTTCCTCGCGTGTCTACACTTTGATGATGAAGCTGCTGCACTAGAAATTTGGAAAATTCTTTTCATCAAGGGAGGGAGGGAGGGGGGATTCAGAGTTTTGTTTCAACAGAAGGAATAGGTAAGAGGAGAGATTGGCAGTAGTAGTAGTAATAGTAGTGCATTAATCTAATGTTGTTAGCCCAGCATTATTACTGCCAGTTGCTTCTTCATTGTTGTTCTCCATGGCTTTGTAATTGAACGAAATGTAATTTTATTCTGTTCAAATTGCTTTTGGGACGTTTGGAATGAAGATTTTATATTTCTAGAAATTTATCTTTTATTCATTTTTTATGGGAAAGGAATTCAACATTTTTATACCATGTTTAGTTAAATTTGGTTAAAAATATGGAAAATAAATATTAATTTTTTATTTTTTTATATATATATTTTTATTAACTTTATAATGCTTCTATTACCTTATCTCATATGTTTGAAAAAGTATTTGAAATTTTGAAAGTAAAAGGAGGATATTATTGTCCAAATAAAATATTAAAACAACATTTCTAGAAATACAAAACTATTTTCAAGGGAGATCTTGGATTTTACTTTTCCACAATAATAAAAATATGAAGTCTCTATTATTCTCTCCTATTTCTTAAAATTCTAGACATATCAAAGAAAAATAAGAAATCTAAAACTTATTCAGCTTCCAAAACTTGAACCAAAACGTTCCCTTAGCGTTTTTTGAATGGTTCTATGAGATTTGATGAAGGTATCTTCTTCCAAGAAAGGGATGATGATACAAATGGTTGTTCATGAGATTTGCATGGCAGTGTTGAAAGTAGAGACGTGCTTCTTTCTTAAAGCCAAAGTCTTTGACAACTTATTCTTCTTCACATTTTTGTTGGCCATAGAATTTTATTATTATTATTATTATTTTTTTTTATTTTGGGCCATAGAATCAAACACGTGCAACCATGAGACCTTTTCTTCTTCTTTTCCCTATCCGTTACTTTTGGAGCTGTCAATGTTTGAAGAAATAGATGGATCATAAGATCCGCATGCAGTTTCCAAGTTTGGTCAACTGAGGCGCGTTTCAGTCTAATTTGATGTCGACATGAACGTTGTACCTAATTGGGAGGTAGGAAGAAGGATAGAACTAAGAATGATGATGCACGACCGCATGTTCCTGCCCAATTCCTCAATTTTTGACTAAAAGGTGATTATAACCGAATGCGTCGACAATTTTGAATCAGAATTGGGGTTGATAGGAAGATTTTTCTTTCTGATGGACCAAGAACACCGAGGTATTAAAAGAAAAGAGAGCCTGGCATTATTTCAAAACAAAAGCACAGAAGATGGGAAATAGACTGGAAAATATCAAATTTGTTGCCAGCCATATAGAAAAGAGTCCCAAGTCTTCTATTATGGATCTCATGACAACCCAGGCTTGGCAATGTATATTTCATAACAGTGTAATCCTAAAGCAATCTGCACTAACAACAATCTCAAACTTGACACTTTCTACGCATCTGCGCTCATACACTCCTTCCCAACGAGAAAACCATGCTGAAGTTTTGGCTAACCATACAAAAATTTACTTCTTGTTCCGAAACTGATTTTATAATATTAGCTAAAGGGAAAGGTCAAACAATCCCCCCCACCCCAAACCAATCTTTACATGTTTGCACAGCGAGATCTATAAGGAATTTGCAGAGACATCTTTCTTCTTCTCTTCAGTCTGCGGCTGCTGCTGCTGCTGCTCATGTGTGATCTGGAGACCATCAACCTTCTGCTCAACGTCGCTGACACCAATTTTCATTTTCCCTGCCAGCCCATTTGAGTTGGATGCTTCACCATCATCGAGGGCGGAATGGGTAGTCTGCCATATTCTGATGGTCCCGTCCTCAGACCCAGAGGCATATGATTCTCCTCTAGGAGAAAATCTTATGCAGTGGACAGGGCCATGGTGGCCTTTGTTGCATGCTGCATCCACGAGCAGAGTGTCATCTTTTAGGCCCCAAGTAGTTTAATCATAAAAAGTAATGATGGATGCATCATCAACCATGAACCAGTAAGCATATGATGATAGCACGAGGAAAACTATTACTATAATCAGCAACCTAATTCATGGCTAAAATAGGCACCAAGATCAGTTCTCAGGAACAACTTGATTAGGGGAGTTAGCGAACAACAAACCAATACAGTTAGTATTGAAGTACTAAGCAAAATGTTGGATGTTCAAAAGGTGGGTAAAAAATTCACCTAAACTTTAAAAAGAATTTGGAATAAATTCTACATTTTATTGTAGAACATGGAGATTGGAGACAGAGCATGTGAGAAGACAGCATATGAAAACAACAAATAGCATTCATTACTTTCAACAATTATTTATGTTAAAAGCACAGATATTGTAGAAATTCACAAATTTGTTCATACTCATGAGTATGACTGTACTTTTAAAAAAGCATAGGTGTAATAGTCCTACATCAAAATTCGTTCTTTCAAAAAAATTATATTTTATTTTACTCTTATATTTTTTTTTGTATTTGTATAAAAATATAGTTTTCATATTTACGTAAATCAAGAATAAAATTTTAATTGATTTCTAAAATTATGATTTTCATAATTTATATCTCGGGAGATTTTTTTTGTATTTTGTGTCCCTATTTACTCCTGCAATTTTGTACCTGTATCCGAATCTCATTCTGAGTTCAATTGAGATTATTGTCGGGAACCCGAGAATTGATAATGTAATATTTACCTCGAAGTTCGTGTCAGTTTTTTCTAACTCATATTATTTATTAATTTTAAATAAGTTATTAATATGTCAATTTCATTTAATTATTTCTTTCACTTGATCATTTTCCATTTTCCTACTTCTTTCCTAACCCCAATTGTATATCCATAATTCCTACCCTAATCAAATCTCATATACCCCTCACCTAATATCCTCCTTAACCACTTCTTAATTAAGAGGAGGGAAAGAGTAAAAGGAGAGAGAAAGAGAGGAGAGAGAAAGGCAGAAAAGAAGGAATAAGGAAGAGGAAAGAGAATAAGAGGAAGAAGAGGGGATTCTTCTCACTTGGTTTTCTTCCCCAAATATTTTAAGGCCAGTCCCCTTTCTTTCATTTCTTTGAATTACTTCGATCAAGCTCATGTTAAATTCTTGCTTTCCAAATCCAAATTTCCCCTTCTAATTCAATTTTGTTGTATTTCATGAATATGCTATTAAACCTAGAATGATTTACTTCTAGGTTATACTAAAAATTGGTAAACCTAGAAATATGATAATGTAGACATTGTTAAATTGTTCATGTGCTTGATGGTGCGGTCACAATATGGAAGTTAGTGTCCCAATTATAAGGAAACCCCCAAATCAATTTCATGATCATCCATATATAATAATAGTTGTGAATTTCTAAATTTAGCTTGAATGTTAAATGTAGGTAAAATGTTGGACTGTAAATACTTAGGGATTTGTGTTTATGAATTGTTGTGATTGAATGCCTATGTGATGTAGTACTTATTTATATTGGTATTCCCAAGTTAAAGGAAAACTCACATAATATTACTAGTTGCTCTATGTCGTTTTCGATTCCGAATCGGACAACTTGGAAATTACTTTCAATAACAAGACACTGCTTTCTGGAACTTGAAATAGGGTTTAAAATTATATTTCAGATGGTTAGGAAGGTCTATTTATCATTAGAATCGTGGTAACACCGACATGAGTATAGGGCATTTCCGACACAGTTTCGGGATCCTGACAGGCTGTTGTGGCTGAATTAAATTTAGTTTCAATATAAGTAATATTGTATTTAATGATATTGTATAGCTGGAATAGAAACTTAAGGGAGTTTGGTGTCGATATCCTATAAGATTAATTCTAGGCCATTCAGAGCCAAATTTGAACTACGACCCATAATTAAATCCGTATCCATAAAAATTCAACATGTCCCTCTTAAGAAATACCAAATTTTATATAATTGAAATTAAGAAACCTAGTACACTAGTTTGATAGTAAATCTCATAAGCATTTAGGGCGCGTCGGGTCCAAAAAAAGACTACCGACCCATTTTAGACACATTTAAACTAAAATTTAGCCTATATCTAGCTTAGTTATGTTAAATTGATATGATCAAGCATAGGATACCTAGTGCCATAGTCTAGTACAAATTAGTATCCTTGTGTAGGATGCATTGGGTCCAAATTGGACTTTAGGGTTATTTTAGGCTCATTAAATTAAAATTCAGCATTTACTTCATTACGAATTAGTCGCTATCGACCATAGACCTTGTGTAGGACCAATAAGATAGTTTAAGACAAGTTCGAGTGACTTTGGAGCCTAAAATTAGGATACTCGGCCAAATTGAATTGATTTAATTAGGAATTCAGAGATTTAGCCTTATTGTACTTGTACTACACCTTCATTTTTATGGTATAATGGGTGAAATTTCATTTGAAATATATAGTACTTAGTAGTTAGTACACGGGTCCGGTTGAAACTGAACCCAAAAATGATCGTTTTTGCTCATTTTAGCCTTTTTTATTTAAAATTCAGAACCTAGTGCACATTTTGATAAGCCTATAAACTATAAAGTGAAGCTTGGACTTGATTTAGGCCTAGCCCTACATAGTATTGGTCTTATGACCTAAAACCTAGTTCTCGTGTATACTTTTAATACATTCTTGGTGTTTTGCTACATGTCTTGTTAATTCTAATTTCTATAAGTTTGTTTTTGAGCATATGTGAATATTTTGGCTTGGTATAGCGAGGTAAGCATCCTTGGTAACTTGTAAGAATTATTTTCATTTCTCCTGTTCATAAATAGTATTATACTACTATATGTGTTGCGATTTCGGTGTGAAATTATCCATAAGAGGAATTATTGCATGAATTCTACGGAGGGTTGCTCCGGGTCGCATATTCTATATATTTGAACTATTTTTCGATCAAGAAATACAAAGGAGACTGTCGATTTTTTCCGAAAATCCGAGAGAGGACCATTTCTCAATCCGAGAATGGCTCTATGCTATTTCACCGAAATCCTAGGAGTAGTTGCGTAATTCAAAGTTGGACTACGCTAGGTTAACAACATGCTCATAATAACTCTAAAACTCGTAAAAGCCATTACTTGGATCTTATGATGCGTAGGACACAGACACACAAGTGAAACTATCATCAAATCTGATTATTCTGGAAGTAAGGTTATTCGTTGCGGCGAATATTCCTTTTTATAGTGTCTTTATATGACGTCGTGTCTCCACACACACACGGATCGAAAAACATTTATTTTTTAGCAACATAATAATAGGTAGACGTAGGTAGAAGTGTTAAATATGATTGTTTGTAGTTGCTAGGTTGCACCATGGGGAGGGGTGAACATTAGTGTCACATTGGATGAAATCTTTGCAATATAATTAACAAATAAAGCTGAACAGTACTACCTTGGCCTTACGAAAAGAGAGTACGAGGCTTAGCTCACTTTCCTATGTTGTACTTGTAATCCCTAACCGAGCTCGTGTCAAGGGAAGGTCTTAAGTCGACTGCGTACCGATTAAGATTCTAACTCTATCTAGCATCGATTAAGATTATAAGTTGATATATCTTTTGTCCACAACCTATGTGGGACCGGCCTAGTCAACCCTAGCAACAACCTTCGGGAAAATGTGATTATTGCTGAAAAATAGCCTGGTGTTATCCATAGTTTCTCCAAATTGCATTTCATATTGAAGGGTTTGTTTGTCGGTGAAGTGGTTGTTTGTGATTTGAAACAGGTTTGTGGCTTGTGCGAATGGAGTCTTAGGACCTGTAAATTTTGATGATGATTGCTTGTGTGATGAGTCTTGGAGTGTTAACATCACATGCTTTAGTAATTTAAGATGGTTGCATCTCTCTCTTATCTACTGAATCATATTTTTATCCTCAATTGGCTCACATCCATACTTTATAACCTTGAGCGTTCTTTAGCTCAGGGCTTGCATGTCAAATAAACTTGCTAGCCGAACACCGGCTACCGAAAACCATTTAAAAAGCCTAAAGAAAACCGTTATTATACTTCATTTGACCTTTCTTCCACCGATGAACTAGAATTTGCTCACTAGGTATGGACGATGAATCCAATCAGTACAACATAGAGGAGCTGGGAACGAGAATGAAATACTGGAGCTGAAGATGAGCATGTTAGATGTTGACCTACTATGCACCAGATAAGGTATATATGTAATACATAATTTAGGTTAGTAAGTTATGTTACGTAGTGTAGTGAGATTTTTAGAATTTATTTATATCAGATGCCTTTCTCAAATATGATAATCATGGTTATTCTCAGATGATCCTTGATAAACCTATCCTACAACCTTGCACACGACAATCGTGAATGCGGGTACCGGTGTACTTGTAGGTCGTGTAGCCTGAGATGTTTGTTACGTACTCAGCTCGTTGTATTCCAGAGCAGAACGTGACAATTGGATAGTAAAAAAGTTTAAAAACGTGAATGATTTTTTTCTTTTTTTTATTTGGAAAACGAAATAGTGAGGACACCATCTGAAACAAATCTAGTTAAGTTCCGCCTTATTTTCTTCTGCTGTAGAACTTACTGATTTCTTTCCCCGTATGGAAATCAAAAAGGTGAACCCACATATCTTCTCCCCCAGCGACAAACTTGCTGCCATGCACTGGTTCGAAAGAAGCAGATTCCACGGTGAACGCCAGATTGTAACTTTTCACCAGTTCAAAACTATTAACAAAAAAAAGTTTTCCAACTAAGTAGAAGATTACTTGATTCAACTATAAAGAGAATGGTACCAGAAACTTACTTATTTGCATCCCAGAACTTCACGGTTGAGCCATCAGCAGTTGTGATGTATCGTCCATCTTGACTTACTTCAGCACTGGTCACAGGGGACACAGTCTCCAGGATTTTAACAATTTGTCCACTTCTTAAATCCCATAACCTGTGCAGTTGACCATTAAGCCCATTTAACATGATTCAAATGGTCGAACAAACTAAAATCAACTTTCCTTCTTTATCATGTGCATCATTCTTAATCAATCAAGTACTGACTAAACAAAATCTTAACAGTAGCAATACCTCAGTTATGTGCCTGGCATCCACAATAACCTAGTGTTCTAAAATTAAATCAAATGGTTGTTAATTATCGAATGGCTGATTAATCCCTTTTAATTGGATGCCAGATGAGCAAAATTTCCAGGTGGCCGCATATATCTGCACTGTCAGATTAATCACTAGTTGGCTTTTGCCTGAGCACTTGATGGAATTGCTTTTTACCACACTAATATAAATAACCGACCAACTTTATATGACTTGACTAACTGGCACCAACACTATATTGACCTATGTATGCTTGGCCGAGAGAAATAGGACTAAGAGAAGACCTCACCATAAAACATAAGGTTCTAGTGACCTGCCATATTGGTCACATACTGATTCAACCAAGAAACCACAGAGTAAATTATGGAACCAAGAAGGAACAGGTTAATTAGAGTCCGCTTTAATGTAAGAAAATGATTCTAGGTAGTAAAGTTACTGCTGAAACTATATAGTCATAAGACAGATACATATAGAAAATAAAAACAGAAGGCCAGGTAGAAAATCTAACAGGAAAGGGCACAAACCTCACTCCCCCAAGTTCAGTGCAGGAACTTAATATTGATCGGTCATCATGAAGCCAAGCTAGGGTTCTTATTGAGCCAGGTGATTTATCAACTTCTCTTGGAGGTTCCTCGGGTCGATTCAAATCAAATATCCGAAGAACTTTTTCAAAGCCACCAGTTAACAGCAGATGTCTATCCTGCAGTCAATATTAGAAAAGTTGATAAAGAATAACTGAAGAAAGCATCAAACCCTTAACAAACATGAAAATCAGTAGTAACCATTCAATATTTCCAAAAGGACAAAAGTTCATTGATAGTTAAAGGTATGCTGAATTGTGACTCAGTTACTCATTCAGACTATATGCAGAGAGTAATAAGTAAAAAATTAGAGAAAATTACACAGCGGCAAGAAAGAGTAAAGAACAATTTGCCATCTCAGAACCATCTATTTAACATAGTTTACCAAGCTATTTGGAAATCCAACAGCTCATGCCGTTCATCTATAATGGAGTCCCGGTACTTTGAGTTCAGTCAAAAAGACGTCTTAAAATTAGCAGGCCCAATTGCTAGGTCAACAACCAACTTAAATTTCTAACTAGTATAAAGCACAGAAAAGGATCTTTTATATGGAGAAAGAAAGTAATGAGCTAATGAGAATATCGGGATATACAACTATACTGTGACTATTCTTATATCTTATGTTTCCCCTTGCCATTTTCGAGGCTAACCATATGACCACTAGCTAGTGAATTCCGGTCAGAGTTCCATTCATAAACTGCAAAGTAGATTTAATAATTGAGGTTATCAAATATATAAATTTCTGAGACTACTGCTAAATTGAATTTCAACACTGAAAAGTGAAAGTAAGTTAGCTCCAACTAATCGCCAAACCTTATACAGCATAGGTCCGTTGACATAACACTAGATTACATTAGAGATACTTTTCCAAATTTCATAACAATTAACTTCCAAGTTGATCAAAACCAACTTAAGAAGCACAGTAGAAAAGAAAGCATCTCTTGAAAACTTCGAAGGAATTTGCATATGGGAATTTATGGAAAAACAATCCAAATGTATAAATATTTAAAATTGAAAAAAATATCCATTTACCTCAGAGAAGGCACACGCTCGGACAATATGCTTGTGTTCAAATGAATGCAATTCATCCCCAGTCAGCGCATCCCATATTTTTCTGTAAAAGTCATTAACCTGATCAGGTTTTAGCATATAACCTATTCTGCTTGATGGTAAACTAAAAAGAACAATTCATATAAACAGCAGTTGAGACAAAGGCAGTTTTACATGCATGGACTGAACTAATACAAAAGCAATTTAACACTAGTTGAACAAAAGAAGTTATATTTAAGATCCAAGAAAACAGGAAACTACAAACACATACTGCAAATATCAGTGTTTATAACGTTGTCTAATCATGAGCACTTCTTATAGGAAGAATGACAGTCATTCAGTTCAAATTGTAGATTCCAAATTCAGTAAAGAAACAACATATCACGGAGAAAAGAAATTAACATGATATTGAAGGTAGAAACATACCACAGCAAGAATATCAGCTAACAAGAGTACAATAAAGAAAATATCAAAGCTTGCAGCCGGTAAAGGGACAAAAGCAAACAACTACGTAGTAGGAAAACTAACTGAGAAACCATGTGAAGAAAAAAAAATAGTGGAACCATGTGAGGTGAAATTCATTATTGAAGTTACAAAGGAACCATCACAACCATTTCAATGGAATAATAGAAGGTAAATCATCATAAACAGCATACTTTTTTCCACAGAAAATTCATTTTTTTTATAAACTACAGGAACATACGCGGTAAAATCTGCTGAGCCCGTTGCGGCCCGCAAGGCATTGGAATCAAGGCAGCAGCTCCATACTGCACCCTTGTGCCCTTCAAATGTACCAATCCAATCTCCTGTCTCACCATTCCTCAGCATTGGAGTTGAATCTAAATGGATCGAAACATGAATTATACATCTAATGGACCAACAATGAATATATCAATAAACTGCATAGTAATCAGCCAATTATACTTAATGCAGAAAATAAAGTACTTCATTCTAGAAAACCAGTGAAATGGCTCATGAATATTGCAATACTTCTATCAGAAGCAAGAAGAAGTAGGTTGATGTAAGTACGGGTACATCTAAGTGGATTTCTCTAAAGAAGGTTATCTGAACAGGTGGGAAACCTAGTTCCAAAGTATGTAACAAGAGTGTCTTTCGTGAGAAAGAAGTTGGGTTTCTGTCAAAGAGGAAAGAATAAGCATCCACTAACTACCAGACACAAGAATCAAAATGTGGAAAATGGAAAAAAGATTCCAGGTATTCACTCATCAAGCTTCATGATTAAACAATAAAAAAAGAAAGAAAGAAAAAGGATATTTTCAGAACATAAGCAATGTGAAAAAGCCATATGCAGGAATCTAATTTGATATTGTATTTAACCAAGTAAATAGGCATCATAAAGAAGAACAGAGTCTTAAGTAATATAATAATAAAGAAAAATACAACAACAACAACAACAACAACAACAAAACCTTTATCCCAAATTTTTGGAGTCGTCCGGTAAAGAACATGTACAGTTAAAAAAACATATCTTTCTTTGAAACTTCAATCCATGTTCGTTTTGGTCTACCTATAGTCCTAGTGACTCCTTTAACTACTATCTTATTGCTTCTTACAAGAGCATCTATTTGTTTAAGATGCACATGTGTGAACCACCTAAGACGATTTTCTCTTATCTTGTCATCAATTGATGTTCCCTCTAACTCCCCACGAATACACTCGTTTCTTATCCTTTTAGTATTGGCACTCATCCATCTTAGCATTTTCATTTATTGTATACTAATTTTTTGGACATAATATTTTTTTAATTTCCCAACACCCTAATCCGTAAAGCATGGGTGGTCTTATATATCCGTCTTATAGAATTTTTTTTTCAACTTCAAATGTTTCTTCCTATCAAAGAACTCCAAAAGCACTCCATTTCATCCATTATGTTTTAATTGTATACATAACATCTTCTCAATCTCAATGTCATGATCAATGATTGATCCCGGATACCGAAAACTATCAATCATCGGTCTCTCTAGTCCATATATTCCTCGGTATCTCTTTGCCACCTATTATAAGCACTCCTCCATAATTTCTCTTTGCCTTTTGGTTGATGTTACATGTCATATTTTTTGTCCTACTAATTTTAAAACCTTAGATTCCAAAGTCTCTCTCCACACTTCTATTTTAACAAATAACCCTTCTCTACTCTCATCGACCAACACAATATCATCAACAAACTTCATACACCATGGAACCTCCTCCTAGATATGCCTAGCAATTCCACCCATAACTAGCACAAAAAGGTAAGGACTTAATGTTGATCCTTCATGTAAGCCAACAGTAATAGAAAATGGTTTACTATAATATCCTTCAATCATTTGCAACGTTGTCGTAACTCTATCGTACATATCCATACTAGTCTCGATATAGCCACTAGGACTTGTTTCTTCTTTCACAGCCCACCATATTATCTCCGAAGGAACTCTATCACAAGCTTTGTCTATGTCAATAAGAACCATATCATATGTAACTCTCTCTCTCTCTCTCTCTCTCTCTAAATATTTTCGTTAATCTTCTTAATAAAAATTGCTTTCATAGTATCTCTCTAGCTAACTCCCATTCAAGGCCAACATTTGTCTCATCCAATCTAACAAAATCCCTCTTCTTGCCAAAGGCATTTGAGAATAAACAATACCCAATATAACAATAAAAGATGTCTCGGGTTACAAGATAATGATTATGTAACCTAAGCTTATTCCAAGGGAGAGTGATCCTTCAAGTATACAACATATTTGAAAAGTCGAACAAAGTAAAGAGAGGAGAAACAAAGATTCGATAAAGCATTCAGTAATTGTTGCTGAATCACAAATACAAGCCATAATTTGAACAAAAGCAATTCAAGATAACAAAGAAATGCAAGTCTTCATTACTAAAAAGGATTATCCTCTATCGAAGGAAACATATATAGGATACATGTAAAATCTTAGAAACACATAAAGCTAGAAAATTGAAACCATAGTCTACTTCTGTTGGGAAAAAATATGGTGCTCGTCTAAACTTTTATATGCCTCCTACTAAGAAGGGGACTTCTCTGACTATTGACTGTCCAAAATTACACCTTAAACTATACAAAGAGACATTATGGCTTGTGAATGGTTTGTAAGAAGTTCATAAATCTACGATTAGGCTTGTTAAGGTGGTACGAGGCACCGGGATCAAAAGGCCCGAGTGGGGGCCTCAAGGTAGCGAGAAGGGGGGCTCGAGACTAAAATTACGGGTATATAGTAAGTTAAGACAAGTTTATTATTAATGACCAAGGTCCTGATATCATAAATTGATCACATAGGAGTTGGGGTTTGTCATACCGGAAATTGAAAACCGGACGATACACCGGACATATCGGACAATATAGACCGATAGTGTATAAAACAACAATTCCCTTCATATATGAAGTGCAAAACAAAAATTAAAGCATTCATATAAATCTAACAAATATCCTTAAATAATTTCAATAATAAATAACTCAAAATCATCCTCCAAACTAATAATTAAGCAAAATTCTTCTTTATAAAATTCACCAAAGTATAATTTTTGGAAGTATCTCCAAAAAAATCACAAAACATAAGCCATTAAGCAAATAAAGATATCAATCGTCTTTTCCGATGTATACGAGATCCGGCCTATTTGTATGGTACTTTCCTCTTTTCTTCGTATTGGTTTCCTTAGTCATTCTTCGTGTTTACTATGCTGATACATGTCCTCCTTTGTGATCCCGAGGATCATCTTTATCCCAAGGCAATACAATTTGAGTCTGTATTCTTCCATGGTTTCCTGTTATCCCATAATTGGAGATCTTTTACTTGTTTTTGAAATGGCTTTCGTCTTTCCTCTTGGGTTTTTCGTTTGCTATTTTCTCGTAGTCAGGAATCTCTCTTTATTCTCCAAAGCTAAGTTTATTCTTTTTAGCTCGGAGAGGTAAGTCTTCTTCTTCCTTCAACTCTTTTTCTTCTTCTCCTCCTCATCCCTTATTCTCCATTCTTTTCGATCATTTTCAAGAGAGAGGGATACAATAGGTTTTAGGGTTAAGAAAAAGAAAATTCTTATCGGGTTCTAAAATTTGAAGATTTATATCTGCAAATAGGGGGAAATAGATAATTTTCAATTGGATTCAAACCTACAAACTTAAACACACAAACTTAACCTTTATATCGGACAAACCAACTAGTATATTAGTCAAACCGACTGGGATATTGGTCAAAATATCGACCGATATACCAGTCAAACCGGTCGATATATTTATGGACTGATTTTTCTGTCTCGGATACCCAAACAGTATCGGTTTCTCCTCAGAACCGCTATATGACCCTACTAGCCAATATCAGGAACATTGTTAATGACTGAGATTTTGTTGTGGATTGGAGCTCTAATCCTATGCAAATCTTGTTAAGCATATATACATAATTGCATATTAAGTATTCAACCAAAAAAAAAAAATGAATTAATACTAGTCTGAATCTTTTAAACCATAAGCCAAAATTAAATACATTATAATTGAAGTTTTAGAATATAAAAAATAAGACGGGAAAATGGTTGGAAAATTCTACATGTAAGAGTAACCGAGGGAACACCCTCGTAGATTGAGAACAAAAAATATGTCAAAACAAAAAGGGGAGTAAGAGAGAGAAAGACTTACCAAAGAGATCAACAACTGTAGGAGTATCGAAAGTCAGCAACATTAGAATCCTTGGATCTTGGTAACAAACGACAACAAAATCCGTATTTATCCCAAATTTTTGAGGTATGTTATTTGATTTTTTTTCCATTCAACTATGTTAAAGGTTATGTCCTTTATAGCACTAACAAAAAGCATATCCTTCTTCAAAACCTTAATCCAAATTTGTTTAGATCACCTCTAGTCCTAGGAGCTCCTTTAACTACTATCTTATCACTCCTCCTTACTTTAGCTAGTATCTTATTGCTCCTTCTTACTCTTATTGCACCTCCTTACTTTAAACTACTATCTTTCTTTTAACTACTATCTCCTCCAACGGATTTTAGTCGTCGTTACTCCATCATACATATCCTTAATAGTATCGATATAACTACTAAGAACTTGTTTCTTCTCTAAAGTCTACTACATTAATAACCTAGGAAATCTATCATAAGCTTTCTCTAAGTCATAGAAAACAATATGCAAATCCATATTTTTCTTTAAATATTTTCATTTGTTTATCTCCCTTGTTTTTATAAATATGTACTATAATATCAGTTATCCATTCATCGGGCATTTTCTTAGTCCTCGGAATTTGGTTACATAAATCAGTAAGCTATATCAATCCTTTCTCACATAATCACTTTCAAACCTCAAAAGAAATATAATTTGATCCTACTTAATAAATTATAATATTACGATAATATAATATGACCTATCACGAACTAACTTTATATCTAACTTAAGCTCTAAAAGATTGTTCTCATTAAATAACTTGTGAAAATAACGCCACGTCTTCTTAAGATCATTTTCTCTTACTATTACTGTTTGGTCTTCACTTTTGATACATTTATCTATACTACTATATAATAGGAAAAGTTGGCTTCACCGTGAAAGCTTATGTTCCAATGTCCTCACTTATGTTTACTAATTAAAATTATTTCATTAAATTTAACATGGATAGTTAGGTAATTACATATAGAAAAAAAATCAAGGGGATTGTTTTCTCTTCCTAAGTAGTAAAAATTTAAGGGACTATTGTTTGCTCTTGCCAAGTAGTATGAGATACGTGCAAAGCACGTACATATATACTAGTTTAATATAATATAGATGTCTACTCCTTCCCTCATTTTAGCAAGCCTATAAATATCATGTTATCCCACTTTAGTTTCTAACATAATCATAAGTCTTAGATTTAGCTTCACTAATTATTTTCTTAGCTTCATTCTTTGCTACTTTATATCTCCTAAGATTTTTCTCATTTTCACACTTGACACTCTTTATATATAATTCTTGTTGCCTTAATTACCTTTGAATTTGTTTGTTCCGTCCAAAGTTGTAAAATGTGCTAGGCGCTAGTCGTAAGGGCACCAGGCGCCTAGACCGCATAGGTAGCCGCGGTTAAAAAAAAATAAAACATATACTACAAATTGCAAAAAAAAATCCATAAAAGCAAAAAAAACATGCATAGTCGGGAGTCGGGGAGGCCTAGGGGGGCACCTAGGCAGACATCAGGCGGAAACCATGCGTCAAAAAATATACTACAAATTGCATAAAAAATCCATAAAATCCAAAAACATGCATAGTAGGGTGTCGAGAGGGCCTAAGTGGGCGCCAAGGCGGACATCGGACGGACACCAAGCGCCTAGGCCGATTTTTAGAACAATGGTTCCGCTACCAACTTTCTTTAGAAGTCCAACCATTTCCTTATTTTCTTTGCACATGAGAAAAACAAAAAGAGAGTCATGAGAGAGAAAGACCAAGAGGGATAAAGTGGAATTCTCCTAATGGTGTCTGATAGTGCGCATTAAAGTCGGAGATAGAGATAAGAATAAGATTGAGTGGGTGTTGACAAACACATAAGGGAATGGAATCGAGAGGGAGGAATTTGCTCATTTCCTATATATATATATATATATATATATATATATATATATATATATATATAACACTTCATGTTATTAGGTCCGGACCAAATTCCAAAATAAATTGGCATAGACATGGTCACATTTAAGTCGAGGCAGGTCGAGGCGCTCGAGGTGGCCTCATGCATCTACCTCCCATGCCAAGACGACTGTCTTAGGAACTTGTCGCCTAAATACTTGTTATGTAGACGTCAGAAGAGCCGCCTAAGGTGTCAAAGAGGGGGGGCACCTTTAGAAACATTTTATATGAATGCATATTTTAAAGAGTAACATAACAAAACATTCATTATAAAATATTAAACAAGCAAAACAGAGGAGAAAAGATAAGTCTCTTTACACGGGGACTTGTGTAATACAACAATGTCCTAACTCTTGCTTCCTAAAAGTATTGGTAAATCATGTAGGTTAGTACAATCCTAAGGTACAAATCAAAGCACATGAACATTTAATAGATCAAAGAAATGAAGCTAATGGAAATATATAACACGTAAGGTCATCATACCCATTTGTCATACAATTAGGCCTTAGTCATACCCATCTGCCATGAACTTAGGCATTAGTTAGACAATAAACCTACATGCAGTCCAAGCATCTCATAAATCTTTTATATAAGTTCTGGGCACTCCAAGTGACATCCAAGACTTCTCCCTTAAAATGGAGCCGGCTATGGAGCACACAAAAGCTCCACAAAATAATTGACAAAGTATTATGACTAGTTGTCAACCTGACATCAACACATTTGCCAATGATACTCGAGACGTAGTCCGCTCCAGTACGTGGAACAAGTATGGTTACATGATTCGCAACTTACCCAACTACGCGGTAAACCATGTAGGTCAATACAATCCTAAGGTACAAATCAAAACATATGAACATTTAATAGATCAAAGAATTGAAGCTAATGGAAATATATAACACCTATGGTCATCATACCCATCTGCCATATAATTAGGCATTAGTCAAACCAAGGTAGTCAAAGGTGCAAGGCGCACTCGAGGCGCAAAGGGTCCAAATCGCCCGAGGCACAAGGCGCACTTAAGGCGCGCGCCCGAGTGACGCGAGGCGCAAAAATTATATATATATTCACATCGGATTTCTACATTGATAAACATGTGTGCTTCAAATTCTCCTATGTCTAGGTTGCAATCACTTTGAATTGAGTGAGTGAGAGAGAAAACAGTAAAAAAAAGTACATAGTTCAAAAAACAGTCTAAAAACAGTACAACAGTTAAAAAAAAGTCTAAACATGTTATTTTTTCACAAGATTTTCAAGGCGCACCTAGGCGCGCCTTAGCTATTTCAAGGCGCTCGGAAAAGGCGCTCCTAGGTGCACCTTAAGAATTGTGCCCCGTCCGGAGTGCCCTGAGGCGCTGCTCCTGCACTTAGGAGCAAGGCGCACCTTAGGTGCGCCTGAGGCGCGCCTTTGACTACACTGAGTCAAGCCCATCTTACATATACTTAAGCATTAGTTAGACAATCAACCTACATGCAGTCCAAGCATCTCATAAATTGGTTATATAAGTTACGGGCACTCTAAATGATTTATCAGTTTCATCCATCCAAGACTTAACTCCCTTAGAATGGAGTCGGCTATAGAGCACATGAAAGCTCCACAAAATAATTGACAAAGTACTATGACTAGCTATCAATCTGGCATCAACACACTTACCAATGATACTCGGGCCGTAGTCCACTCATTTCGTGGAAAAAGTAGGGTTACACGATTCGCAACTTACCCAACTACTCAGTAAAGGGCATACTCTTTGAGGTCGTGGCGCTTAAAATTTGGTCCTTTGTGTGTGTGTGGGTGTGTGTGTGTGTGTGTATATATATATATATATATATATATATGAATCTGGTGGGGAAGATAGTTTATACTGAATCCTCTAGTAATTTGTTCCTATATAGTATATTTATTTATTTTATTGTTTATTCTATTACCAATTGTTTGATGTCTTCTGAGAAAATGTTAAATTCATCTTTCAAGATCCAGACCATCATATTGCCATTTACGATGATGTCTATCAAGAACCTAACCCACACTTTTTAGGATTGCAGGTCGGAATGTGTTTCCCTAAGGGGTACAAGGAACCCCTATGTTGAATTCCTAGCCAAAGTTAAACTATAAGCAAGAGATGACCTTGCAATAAACCCCGAAATGCCAGCTAGCAATTTGCGTTCCTGAACTTTCATTCGACATCATAAACGTAGTATTCCCAGAATATTAAACCCAAGCAAATGAACATGATTCCTCGTGTCAGACTAATGTAGCATTCCCAGAGTTCCAAAAAAAAATTCCAAATTCCAGAATAACGTATTTCGCTCCCTAAACTGTACTGTTCCCCGCTCTGTTCCATAATGTTCGAGCGCACAAATCCTATGATTACAACTGATGAATCAATAAAAAACTACATTTTCTTTTCTGTTTACTTCCATCTTCCAGATCCACTCAAACATGAACATAACCTATGATATCTCAACCGACACCGAATCAAAATCCATTAAATACGCAAGAAGTGATCTTTCTGAACAGTGAATCTACAAATCCGAAATAAAATTCTAAAAAAAAGGAAGAAAATAAATCAATACCCTTGCTTGCGCTGAGGAGGAAGAACCCATCGGGGGTGACTGGGCTGTAGAAGAGATCGACCACTGGCCGGGAGTGGCCATGGCAGACCAGAGGAACCACCGCAGATTTCTTCTTCTCCATAATTTCCCTTCCCACCACTTCTACTCCTCTTCCAATCGAACGAATAAGAAAAAAAAACTAAAAGAAAAAGAAAAAGAAAAAGAAAAACTGTAGACGAACAAAAATAGAAAAAAGAACTCTCCTTTGGATTGGGAGTCAAAGAGCCGTTTCGAGCCCAGTGCTTTCATTTTACTAATTAACCCTCCATTAAATTCGTTATTAAGCTAATTTTCAGAAATATTCTTCCTTGGACCCCAATGCCAATGCCAATGCCAATGGTCAGCTTAGTTCTCTCTTTCCGATGACCATTCAAATAGACAAATTCTATACGCACTCCATATTTTATTTACGATAGTCTATTACTTTAGGACATTTCAGATTTTATAACTTTTACTTAGGACAGTCCAAAATTTACTCAGGACAGTCCAACCCCCCCCCAAACATTTCCAAAATTTATCGAGAAAGTTTTTTTCGCACACGGAGAAAGTCAACCTGGAGCGACAGTTTCAGAACCTTTAGCAGGAGGGCGTGTCAGTTGAGGAGTACGCCGTGGAGTTCGACGGGCTGAGCCAGTATGCGGTTAACATGGTACAAGATCCAGAGGACAGGGCGAGCCGCTTCAGGGAGGGCCTGAACTGGGATTTGAAGGCCCTTATTTCTTCGAGCCATGAGACTTATGCAGCGATTCTTGCGGAGGCACGCATGGTTGAGAGAGATCTGAGTTTGAGGCCTAAGAGGGATCGTGATATCTTGGGTGATACCAGTAGCAGCTTGGGGCCGGCCACGCGTCCACAGCTCCAGCTGAAAACCTTTTAGGAGCAGCAACAGATCCAAACTCCGGTTCGTGCTCCAGTTCAGCAACAGCCTCAGAGGCAGATTCAACCAGTGCCCACTTTTGCCTACTGCAGGAAGTCAGGACACACTTTGGATGTTTGTAGGAGAAGACTGAAAGTGTGCCTGTTTTGTGGATCCGCAGCACACCAGATGAGAGATTGCCCTACAATACCTCCATTTAGTAGAGCACAAGGTCAGAGAGATGGAGTTAGGCCACCTGTGGTACAACATCATGCCCCACACCAGCAGAGGGAGATACCCTAGCAGGGAAGGACTTTTGCGTTGACGGTCGAGGAGTCCGATGCTACAGGTGATGGGTTAGCAAGTTTTGTTTTGTTTTGTTTTGTTCTGTTCTTTCTTCCTGTCCTTTTCCTCTCTATTTGATTTGATTGCTTTCTTAGTACCTTATAGTTGCTTGTGTTATATGGTTAATGTAGTTAGTAGTATACCTTGACAGAGACTGCAAAATTATGACAGATAGAGACCATAACCATACATATGACAATAATTAAGGATTTCTTTAAATTGCATGCTTGTATGATTTTAGACGGGTTGAGAGTTGACCTAGAAGGGGGTACGACCATCTTTAAATTTTGAGGACAAAATTTTTCTAAGGGGGGTAGCATTGTAACCACCTCATTTCAGGACAAATATATTTTGGTAATTTGCTATAAATTTTTTTTTGTATATATAATATGTTACTAATGGGTTATTTATTGAATTTAGACTAGTTAAGTTGAATCACTAGTTAGTTATGACTAAACTAGGACCATAAACCAAATTGGACTCAAGAATAGAATATTCCTTCCTAAGAATTATAAGATCATATTCATGAAAGAATGAGAGGGGCTTTTGAGTTAAATCAAACCATCATGACACAAACCTAAGCCTAAGCCTAACCCTAAGGGGGGAGTCTATATAAGCCTCTTTATTCATGGTAGCCTCCATTAGTTCATCCCCAAAATTTGAGAGCAAACCCTAATCAATCCATTCTAAATCTCATTCCTCTCATTTTTATTTTCCAAGGAGGCTAAGGAGCTTGTCATTGCTAGAGAAAGCTTGAAGAGGAGTCCAAGTGTTGAGGATCATGTCCCTTCATTTTTCTCGTGTAAAAATTCATAGTTCTTCAAGGAGGTCACTCAAAACATAGGTAATTCACTATTTTTTACTCTATTTATGGTTAAAAACACCCATTGGACCTATAGGAACCCTCTCATAGGTGTAATTGACTCTATATGGCTATATCTTGGTGTTAAAAGATTTTATTTTGCTAGATCTAGGTTTTTCTCTTGTAGAACATTGAGTTTTGTGTCCATTGGAGAAAACTTCGATATGGCACACCAAGTGTTTGGTGGACTGCCAATAGGTTTATGGGTGTGTTGTATTTACCTTAAGTATTGGATATATATATATATATATATATATATATATATATATATATATATATATATATATATATATATATCACCATCCATATATATATATATATATATATATATATATATATATATATATATATATATATATATATATATATATATATATATATATATATATGGATGGTGATATATATATATATATATATATATATATATATATATATATATATATATATATGGGTTCATATGGATGGTGATATATCTGGTTACTTGTTGTGTTGTGTGTGTCTGTGTTCAAGGGAGGTGTCACGTCCCAGTCCCAAAATACCGAGGGACTAGCCACGTGGCAATGGCCAGCATCACACACTAATGGGCAAACCCAATTTAATGGACCCATCAATGTATACTTAAGCTGTAAAATAATAATAAAGGTCTATTAAACATGTCACAATATAATCTCATCCATGGAAGATAAATATGATCAACTGCAAAATGGAATAACCAACAACAAGTCTCAATAAAGTAAATCGGGGAACAACCCGATAATAAGTCTGATACAAAGTTTCAACAGATCAGAAATGAATGAGTCTAATAATAGCAAATACTGAGAATATATAACATATACTCAGGAGAAATCTTCGGCGATCACCTCGTCCTCGGGGATCGGTTCAGCTCCAGTGTCTGCTCCTGCTACTGCTTCTACTCCTGTCCCGTATACCTCGGGATAGAACTCCTCTGCTATACCTGGAGACATAATCCGGATCCAGATCCTCAGGGGACATAGCAAGGTACAAAATAACACAAGCCAAAATAATGCAGTACAATAAATGAAATAATAGGGTAACTATGTAACCATCTATATAAAATGCAAGTGAGAGCATCACTAGTACTCAGGATGAGACCACTACAAGCTCTGTGTCGGGGGAGCCGGTAGCAGTAATATCACGTAATATGCCTAGCTCTGATGAAGAGTCTACGGCCTCACAATAATAAATACATATATATCAGTCTGTAGCCTATGTGTCTCTCCCCACCCAATGTAATCATACGTCTCATGTCCACAACGTCTCATGTCCATGTCACGCAAGATCATAACTAATGCAGCAAGTCATATGATAGCTATGAATATAATGTCTATGTCACAAATCCTGTAACTTATACAGAATCACCATGAATATCTCAGGAAGATTATGTCTCATGAATAGTATCAGGTGTCCTATGTATGACGTACTTGATAATGCAAGCACGATAATTTATAGGGTCTCGATATCCATGTCTATGTGATGTTACACAACTCCGCGTACGGTGTTAACACCCGAATATTATTCAGACGTTAAGTAATATCACACGGTCCTAGGTTGAACAGATACAACATATAAATAAATCAAGGAATATTATGTAACAAGAACTGCAAGATTGGCAAGGTACACTTGCCTGGGGTTTGAATACCAACAGCTGCTCCGGTATCAGCGGAATCTGCAGGTACCCCTCCGAAAGCTGTAATAAACATTACCATCAGGTTTCGAATAGATCAAATAGCTAGAATTGCCTGTCCTTGAGTCCAATTTGGACACAGGAGAAAAAGTGACAGTTTTTGGTCAAAGCGGGGTCCACTTGTAGCCCGCTTCGCACCGAAAAACTTGCCAGAGATAATGTTCTCCAAATTCGTCAAACTGAGTATCTACAAGTCCAGAACGACGATACGAACCCAACAGAATTTCCAGAATTGGATTCCGATGATCCGATCACAAAATCGTCCGTCAAGTAGAGCCGTGGGGCCCACGATATGCAATTTTGTCAACGTTCTCAGAATCGAACCAAACTTGGGTCACAGGACCAGCGTATTGCTACAAGTCCGATGGAGTAAGTTTTGTTTCGATATGACATGCGTACAAGAAGTTACAACGAGTTCCAGAACAAGGTCGATACGGGGTGTTGTCGACGGATACGCGTTGATTCCGGTGTGTACGCACATCCAAATCAACTTCCGCGAAATCCCAGACGTCCGTATTAACGGCGCGTATCTTTCGGTAAAGTCCGCATACGACCAAGTCATCCCGTTTAGCGGGGCGCACATAGTTTCGGGAAAAAATAGGGTTTTAATTAACCAAGTTTTTGGCCATTTTTACCCTCGAATTAATCATAATCTACAACACAAAAAATTAAACAAAAATAGGATTTTAAAACTTGGTTATACGGTCTAAATTACTATTCAAGTAGATTTTGAAAACAGTTAACAGGTTGCACGCAAAACGGTCGTGAACTTGCGAGTTCAGGACGAATTCTGAATTTTTAGAATTTTGGTTTATTTTCCTGTTTTTGCGTCGCAGTTTGCGACCGACACAGGACGCGATACCCCGAACGAGTTGCACGGGGTTCGAGAGGGTCACGCGGTCTTCGCATTGGATTTGACAGAATGGAAAATGGGTCAATACACAGGGAGATATACGAGCTAGAATATGGGTACCTCACGGTGGTTCACTGTCGCGATAGGAGGCAGCGCGGCGGGGCACGGTGGTTGCAGTGGCAGTTAGGGCAGCTAGTTGTTCGATGTTGCTGGAGTCACGGCCGGAGGAGTCACCGTCGTCTTCGTCGTCGGAGGCGGGATCACGGCGGAGGCTGGCGGTGGCTGTGGTGAGCATGGGGAGAGGGCGGTGGCGGTGGCGGTGACTCGAGGGAGGGGGATTTATAGGGGAGGGGAGGCCGAGCGAGGCAGGGGACGTGGGCGGGGCGTCGGCCTGGAGAGGAAGGGTCGTGGGGCGGTGGAGCGGGGAGCGAGGCCGGTGGAGGCGGCGTCGTGGCCGGGAAACGCGGGGGGCGGGGCGGTCATGGGTGTGAGGGTTACTGTGTGTGGGGGTTAGCGGGTAGGCGGATAGCGGGTTAGCGGGTCGGCGGGTCGGGTCCGAATCCGACCCGCTAGGGCGGTTGGGGTTTAGTTGGGTTAGGCCGGTCCGGTTGGACCGGGTTCAGTCCGGTTCAGACCGGTTTGAGCCCGGTTCAACCCGGTTTAATAAAAATAGGATTTTAAGCAATTTAAAAATAGTTTTTGAGCCCAATAAATTCCATAAAAATTACACAACATCCAATAATTAATAATACACCCAAAAATATAATTTTCATAATATTTTAATATTTATTTTAATACTTAAAAACATTTAATTCAGAAGAACATTTAATTTAAATAAAAAAATTGCAGAAAAATCCCAAAATTCATTTTTAATATCCGAAAATTCTGGGTGTTTACAATCTACCCCCCTTAAGAGGATTGCGTCCTCGTAATCAAAGAATTAACTACTAAAGAAAATAAAAACATGGTAACTACAAGAAATGCTTAGGTTATACCTGCATCTTCGAACATATGAGGATAATGCTGGCGTATGATATCATCTCGCTCCCAGGTAGACTCGCCGGGAGAATGATGTTTCCAAGCTACTCGATGACCCCGTAATGTCTTCTCACTGATGTCGAGTATTCCAACTGGCTGCTCTTCATATCTCAAGCTAGGGCCTACTGCAATCTCAGAATGATCGACTACGTGGCTTGGGTCAGTTACGTACCTTATCAGCTGTGAGACATGGAATACATCATGCACTCTCTCTAAAGATGGAGGTAATGCAAGATGATACGCCACCTCACCAATGCGCTCCAAAATATCAAATAGCCCAATGTACCTTGGGCTCAGCTTGTCTCTGCTCCCAAATCGAATAATACCTCGAGTAGGTAAAATCCTCAAGAATACGTGCTCTCCTTCTTTAAACTCCAAAGGACGTCTGTGTGTATCAGCCCAATGCTTCTGTCTGTCCTGAGCTGCACGAATATGATTCTGAATTTGTTTCACCTTCTTAACGGTCTGCATCACCAACTCTGGACCCAGTATTTAACGCTCGCCAACGTCACTCCAACATATCGGTGATCTGCACTTTTTGCCGTACAAAGCCTAGAATGGTGCCATCTGGATGCTCGCCTGGTAGCTATTATTGTAAGAGAACTCCACCAAATGCAAATGATCTTTCCAAGATCCTCCGAAGTCTAACATACACGATCGTAGCATATCCTCCAAGATCTGAATCGTGCGCTCAGATTGACCATCTGTTTGTGGATGGTAAGCAATGTTGAACTTGAGTCGAGTGCCAAGACTCTCTTGTATGCTTCGCCAAAAATGTGATATAAATCTTGAGTCACGATCTGACACAATACTAACCGGTACTCCATGTAATCTTACGATTTGTCGTATATACATGTCGGCTAGTACTTTCGTGGACTGTCCAACTCTAAACGGCAAAAAATGTGTCGATTTAGTGAGTCGATCCACAATAACCCATACTGCATCTTTTTCACTGGGGCTTCTTGGAAATCTTGTAACGAAATCCAGAGTGATATGTTCCCACTTCCATTCGGGTATGGGAAGCGGCTGTAACATACCAGCAGTTCTTTGATGCTCGGCCTTTACTTGCTGGCAGACCAAACATTTTACCACAAACCGTGCAATCTCCCTCTTCATTCCATGCCACCAATAGTACTGCCTCAAATCTTGGTACATCTTTGTTCCTCCCGGATGAATAGAGTACATGGAGCTATGTGCTTCAGACAACAACTCATGTCTCAATTTTCTATTCGGAACATATAGGCAATTTCTGTACCTTAATGTCCCGTCATCATGGATGCGAAGTCCCGTCTGCATGCCTGCTTCTGTCTTCTCTTTAAGTCTTCGAAATCTAGCATCGGTGGGCAATGTCGCCTTAATCCTCTCCACAAGTGATAACTTAACTTCAAGATTCGCCAACACACCATTTTTTTTGGTTAAACAATCTCTATATTGAGCTCCTGTAGATCCTTTAATAGCTGGGGCTGCATCGTCAAGAAATAAGTTGTGGGCTTCCTGCTGAGTGCGTCTGCTACGACATTCGCCTTGCCTGGATGGTACTGCAGATCTATATCAAAGTCGACCATCAACTCAAGCCAACGTCTCTGTCTCATATTGAGCTTCTTCTGAGTATATACATACTTCAGACTCTTGTGATCAGTAAAGATTTTTACCTTCTCTCCATAAAGATAGTGCCTCCATATCTTCAGTGCAATTATCACTGCAGCTAGCTCAAGATCGTGTGTCGGGTAGTTCTTCTCATGGACCTTCAGCTGTCTCGATGCATAAGCGATAACTTTGCCATGTTGCATCAAAACACATCCTAGTCTACTGCCTGACGCATCACTATAAATAATAAAGCCTCCCGATCCTGAAGGAAGAGTCAAGACCGGTGCTGTTGTTAATCGCCTCTTCAATTCTTCAAAGGCCTTCTGACAATCTTCCGTCCATGCAAACTCCTGGTCCTTATGCGTCAACCGCATCATAGGCTCCGCAATCCTTGAGAAATTTTCTACGAACCTCCGGTAATATCCAGCAAGTCCGAGAAAACTTCTCACTTCTGCAACTGATGTAGGTATAGCCAGGTTTCTATTGCAGCAACCTTCTCTGGATCAACTGAAAGTCCTTCTTCTGAGATAATATGTCCCAAGAAAGGCACCTTATCCATACAAAACTCACATTTACTGAGTTTGGCATACAGCTTCTCCTGCCTCAGCGTCTCTAGCATAATTCTGAGATGCTCCTCGTGCTCTTCGTAGCTCTTAGAATATACCAGGATATCATCAATAAATACAACCATAAACTTGTCCAAGTACTGATGAAAAACTATATTCATCAAACTCATGAACACAGCTGGCGCGTTGGTTAAACCAAATGACATAACTAAGAACTCATAGTGTCCATACTTGGTCCTGAAGGCTGTCTTCGGTTTATCCTCCTTCCTCACTCTAATCTGGTGATAACCGGATCTAAGATCAATCTTCGAGAATACCCTAGCACCACTCAATTGATCGAATAGGTCATCAATGTGTGGCAAGGGATACCGGTTCTTAATGGTTACAGCATTCAGTGTCCTATAGTCAATACACAGGCGTACTATCCCATCCTTCTTTGGCACAAATAATATGGGTGCTCCCCAAGGTAAAACACTGGGTCGAATAAAACCCTTCTCCAGAAGATCATCAACTTGCTCCTTCAATTCCACCAATTCCTTAGGTGCTAGCCGGTACACTGATAAAGTGATAGGCTCTGCTCCTGGAGTCAATTCTATTGTGAATTCTATTTTTCGATCAGGTGGTAAACCTGGAAGATCATCAGAAAATACATCCACAAACTCTGATATAACTCTTGGGTAACCTGACTCCCCTTCTACAGATAGTACCCTAAGAGTAGGCTGAATACCTTTCTCTATAGCTCCCCGAAGAAACTCAAACTCTGGATGACCAGACGGTCTAAATATAACCCGTCCAAGCCGGCAATCTAGGGTCGCATGGTACTGACTTAACCAGTCCATACCAAGTACAACATCATAATCCGGCATAGAAAAGATCAGAAATTGGGCTCGCATATCTCTTCCACAGACTACTACCGAACAAGATCTACAGATGACACTAACTGGGATAATTCTACCTCCCGTAAGAATTCTTTTAGTCTTCGGAAGTGGTGCGGTAGCTACTCTATGTGTGGCTACGAAGCTAGCAGCTATGAATGAATGCGATACTCCAGAATCAAATAAAGCTACAGCAGGTAATGAAGCTACTAATATAGTACCTGCTATAACCTCTCCTGCAGTAGCTTCCTCCTCAACAGCCAATGCAAATGCTTGTCCTCGTCCCTAAGCTGGACCTCTCTGTTGACGAGCCTGCTGGAATAGTGCTGCCTGTTGTAACACCCGCAACCGCACGGTACGTTACGCTGAGTCGGATTGAATGAATCAAATGCTGGTTACATTTAAATTATTGGATTTTGGAAATAAGTATTGATTGAGTTGTTTCATGTGCAGATGGCTAGCGAGTTCGATGAAAATCAGGTGTTCGTTCAAAACAGTACTGAATAGCTGGATCGGAGCGATAATGTCGTCTTCCTTAGTCCGATCGGTCGAATGATTTATAGAGCACGGCCTGCTCGTACGGTCATACCAGTTGAGTAGATCGTGCTTGCATCGGACCACGGGTTCAAGGGATTGACCGTATCGGCAGGACATGATGCTTAACGGAATCAAATATTGTGAGTGGGCTCTTTCCTTTCTCCTCTACTCCTTCATGCCTAATAATATAGAAAACACATAAAGGCTTAAACACTTGGGCCAAAACATTGAGAATCACTACACTGAGGCGTGCATAGAGTGTACGTCGTTGGCTTGGATAGAATTGTGGCTTGATATGATTTATGCGTTGGATAGTTGGACCTAGAGTTGGAATATTACAATTGAGGCAGTCGGTTGGATAATTGGGATTATGCTTGGACAGTTGGAATGATACATTGAGGCGTTGGGAATATCGGGAATTCGGGCGAGCGAGCGTGCATCCGTGCACGGGTATCACTTGGTCGCTTTGTCTTGCAATATGTTGGGATTTGGTGTCTTGGGCAATATGTTGGAAGAATGGTTATGGATTCTTTGGTTGGATGTTTTAGTTGGATATCGGTTGAACGAGTCTTGGATCGCTTGGTGGGACGAGAATGTTCGATCCTCTCGTCATACCTACTTGGTGTCTGCATGTCACGGACAACCTGTGTTGTACAGGGTTTCGTTTCCTCGAACGGGATGGACTCTGGGGCATCGGGACCGTTCGGCCATGGAGGAGACATGGGCATCACGTCTTGGGCGCGGTGCTGGTAGTCCGATACCACCAGGAAGGAGTAGCTGCCCAGCCCTGGATCGGGTAGGACTGCCCTATTGATCTTGGTCCGATCAATGTCCTTTATGGCTTTGCCAGTGACTTCATATAGATAAGAGTTGGCTTGCTTTTCTTTTGTTGGTTTGGCTTTCGTGTAGGCTCAGCCACCTTGCCTCGGCAAGAGTGTGCACTTGAGATTGGAATATAAACTTTGGTTGAGGATGGATATTTGAGGCTTGGTTGATGGTTCGATACGATAGTCGCATTGCTTGGGTTTGAGCATGATGGTTTGCATGCTAGAATCCTTCGGGTTGCTTATTTTATATGCTTGTCGATTGGTTTGAGTTGAATGCTTGCATGCTTAAACTGCTTTACAGTTTTCCTTAACATGTCATCCCTATGCCATGAAATGAATCTAGGATTCAACTAGAAAGATCACCATATAACTGTTTGTATTCACTATTTTACTTAGTGTCGGCTTAGGCGAGTGGGTTACCCCGCTCACTAGTACGGTTGTGTACTGACCCACGTTTGTGGGCATTATTTTAGGTACGCAGACGTAGTGGCGCTGCTTGGATATACGAGACATGATGTATGAACTGTAAGTACCTTTATGGGCTAGAGAAAAAAGCAAGAGTATTTCATCGCCTTTATGGCATCGCCTTTGTGGCATTGCCTTCGGGATATTTTATTTGGACCCTATCGAGAGCTTCGCTGCATATTACTCTGATGTGTGCTTGGTACACAATACTTGACTTCCGTTATAACTTGGTTGTTTCAATGATAACATTTGGTGTTTGACAACATCGCCTTGTACGAGCGTAACTCCAGGCTCGTACGGCATCACGTCCTGATGAGAACGATGGTCCTGCGGGAGAGCTGCAACATGGTGATTCACGTTCAGCGGGGACTATTGAGCTTGCGGGAGATTGGGGTATGACACCTGTGGTGCCAATGGTGGTCTCTGCTGATACCCTTCTGGAGTTAGTGGTCTGACTCCTCCAACTCCCGTCTGTGGTGCTCCCAATGCTGGATAAGCTGGCCTTAGTGCTGGTAAAGCTGGTCGATTTACCGTTGGTGCTCCCTCTCGGCGCTCAGAGCAGTCCTTGGCTGGATGCTGGTTGGATCCGCAAATCAGGCATAGTCCCAACTTGCGTCTACACTCCCTCTTGATATGGCCTACCTTGCCACAGTAGTGACAAGTAGGAAGGGATAGGGCTCTTGGTGCTGCTCTCTGAGGTAGATTCCTCTGGGATCGCTTTGCAGAATCCCCTTGTGATGCTCTAGATGGTTCTGATGTGAAGGGCCGCTTCAGAATTGACTCCCTCCTAGTGACGCGCTCCATGCATCGTACTGCAGCAAGAACGTCGGTGTATAATGTAGGTGCAACAGATCCGATCAAACTTTGGAGCTCAAACCTGAGTCTGTCGAAGAACTTCTCCGCCTTCTCTTCTTCTATAGGAATTAGAGAAGGGGCGAAGCGACTCAGTCGAATGAACTCAGCATTGTACTCTTCCACCGATATATTACCTTGAATAAGGCGGTTGAACTTGTCTCGAAGTTCCGATCGAGCAATAGCTGGGATATACATCTCCTGGAAGAGTCTGGAGAACTCTTCCCAAGTGACTCGGTCATGTCCGAGCCTCCTCTCTTCAGATAGCCACCAATGGTGCACATTGTCAGTCAACTGCATCCTGAAAGCAGTCATCCATCTCTCCCTCGGAAGTTCAGCTGTTTCCAACTGGTGTTGTGTATTCGTGAGCCACTCGTGAACCTCAGTTGGCCCCTCCTTGCCAGAAAAGGTATGGGGCTTCAGCTGGCGGAAGTCAGTGATAGATCCCGTGGATGGTCGCCTAGCTGGTGGCTTCGTCTGCTCCAGTGCGGTTACCAGGCTGTTCCTCAAGTTCTCTGCCTCATAATGCTGAGCCTCTTGTTGAATCTGCTGTTAGGCTTGTATCATGGCATAAAATATTTGAAATATCTGCTGCCCGTCCATGGCTTGCCCTGGTGGAAAACAGGCATCGGTGGAGTGAACTGCGGCAGAGGTGGGATGTCATCACGTCGGAACCTTGAAGTATGCTGGCCTGCTTGATTGCTTTGAGCCGATTGTCCTATATCTTCTGGTGTCACTCCCTCCTAATAGGTGACCACAACATCTTGTGGTGTACCTAAGGGATTCTCGTCACCGGTTCTTATGTCCATTACTCTGCATTGAAAGAAAAATTATGAGAATGCACAGAACAATCAAGACAGGATGCAAATCAAGCAATTAATTCGAATCCGATATATAAAGATAAAAAATAATTCAAATCAAAAGATGAGATCATAAAACTTATCCTATCCTTATTGCAGGTTTGCTCGGTCCCTCAGTTGAAACCAAAGAAATTTAGTCGCTAACCTGTATGGGCCACCACAAAAACCATATCATGTCCCAGTCCCAAAATACTGAGGGACTAGCCACGTTGCAATTGCCAGCAGCACACACTAATGGACAAACCCAATTTAATGGACCCATCAATGTATACTTAAGCTGTAAAATAATAATAAAGGTCTATTAAATATGTCACAATATAATCTCATCCATGGAAGATAAATATGATCAACTATAAAATGGAATAACAACAATAAGTCTCAATAAAGTAAATCGGGGAACAACCCGATAATAAGTCTGATACAAAGTTTCAACAGATCAGAAATAAAAGAGTAATAATAGCAAATACTGAGTATAGATAACATATACTCAGAAGAAATCTTCGGCGATCACCTCATCCTCGGGGATCGGTTCAGCTCCAGTGTCTGCTCCTGCTACTGCTTCTACTCCTGTCCCGTATACCTCGGGATAGAACTCCTCTGCTATACTTGGAGACATAATCCGGATCCAGGTCCTCAGGGGACATAGCAAGGTACAAAATAACATAAGCCAAAATAATACAGTACAATAAATGAAACAATAGGGTAACTATGTAACCATCTATGTAAAATGCAAGTGAGAGCATCACTAGTACTCAGGCTGAGACCACTACAAGCTTTGTGTCGGGGGAGCCGGTAGCAGTAATATCACGTAATGTGCCTAGCTCTGATAAAGAGTCTACGGCCTCACAATAATAAATACATATATAAAATCAGCCTATAGCATGTGTGTCTCTCCCCACCCAATGTAATCACACATCTCATGTCCACAACGTCTCATGTCCATGTCACACAAGATCATAACTAATGCAGCAAGTCATATGATAGTTATAAATATAATGTCTATGTCACAAATCCTGTAACCTATACAGAATCACCATGAATATCTCAGGAAAATTATGTGTAAACCCCCTGATTTTTCAAGAATTTTTAAATTTGGATTTTTCATAATTTTCTGGAATTTTCTGAGAATTTTTTGTAATTAAAATCAGGGTTTTAATTATTAAATGATTTTTAAATGATAATAAGTAATATTATCATATTATGAAAATAATATTTTTTGGTGTAAAATGAAAAACTGGACTTAGGGTAATTTTCTGAGAATTTATTGGGCCCCGGACCTATTTTATATCACCTAAAAACTATTTTTTTATTATTAATTATTTTATTTTCCAAATAAACCAAAACCCCAGCCCAACCGAGCCCAGCCCGGTTGGCTATCGGGTCGGGTCGGGTCGGCCAGACCCAAACCCGCAGACCCGACCCACGGGAACCCTTCTCCCCCACGTTCTGAGCCCACGTCCCACGCCGGCTACTCCGGCCACGTCGCCGGCTACCCCCGCGGCCCTCGCTGCACGACCTCCTCTCTCCGCCTCTTCAGGCCTCGTCCCCGCAGCCCTCCCCTATAAATCCCTCCACCTCTCCCTCTTCCTCCTCCCTCATCTCCCCCTAACCTAGCCCTAACTCCGGCCACCCCTTCCCCTTAGCTCCGGCGCCGCCACCGGCCCTGCCCCAGCGCCCCTCCGCCCAGTCTCCACTCGCAGCCAGCCCTCGCCCCAGCGCCCAGTCACCGGCCCCCCTTCCCTCCCGGTCGACGCCGCCCCCGCGCCCTCTCCCTCTTCCTCTTTCTCGGCTCCGCCGGCCCCCGACGCCGCCTCCGGCCGTTCGAGAGCCGCCCACAGCACCGCCCTCCTCCAGCGAGCCGCCCCGGCCAGTCTCCAGCACCCTAGGGCCGCCGTAGACACGGACATGACACAGGGAATCTGTGCCCTAATCAGGACACGTCCAGGACACAGACTCGACACTCGGACACGCGGGAATCGGGTTTTTAGCCCTATTCAGGTACTCATAACTTTCTGCTCGTGACCCCATTTTCAATTCCGTCAGTTGCAACGCGTACCCTGCGTAACCCTCTCGGTGTCCGTGCAACTCGTTCGGTGCATCGCGTCCTGTGGCGATCGTGAACCGCGATCCAAAAATAGGAAAAACAACGCCCTAATTCACCCCAGAACTGGGTACGCCCCGCCAAACGGGACGACTTGGTCGCGTGCGGTCTTCACAGATACGTGCGCGTCGTTGATACGGATGTGTGGGATTTCGCAGAAGTTGATTTGGATGTGCGGGCACACCGGAATCAACGCGTATCCGCGGACACCGTCCCGTATCCGTCAGTTCTGGAACGCGTCATAACTTTGTGTACACATATCGGATCGAAACAAAACTTACGCCATCGGACTCGTAGCAATATGCTGGTCCTGTGACCCAAGTTTGGTTCAATTCTGATAACGTTGACGAAATCACGTATCGTGGGCCCTACAGGCTCCACTCGACGGGCAATTTTGTGATCGGCTCACCGGAATCTAATTCTGGAAGTTTCGTTGGGTTCGTATCATCGTTCCTGACCTGTTGACACTAAGTTTGACAAATTTGGAGACCTTTGACCCTGACATATTTTTCGGTGCAAAGCGGGCCCACATGCGGACCCCGTTTTGACCCAAAATTGCCATTTCTTCCCTTGTCTCCAAATTGGACTCAAGGACAGGCATTTCTAGCTGATTGATATTTTCTGGATCTGATGGTAATATTTGTTTCAGTAATCGGAATACTGCCTGCAAATTCCGCTGAAGTCAGAGCCACAATTGGAGCCGGAACCACAGGCAAGTGTACCTCGCCAAAAACTTGCAGTCTTTGTTACTTATTTTCTTGGCTTATATATATATATATATTGTGGTTCATGCTTGACCTAGGACCATGTGACTTTACTTAGCGTCCGATTCATAGTCGGGTGCCAACACCGTACGCGGCGTTGTGTATTGTCATATAGACATGGATATCGTGACCCTTTACATTCTCGTACTTGTCTTATCAAGTACATCAGAACCCAGGACACTTGACACTATTCATGAGACAGAGTCTTCCTGAGATATTCAAGGTGATTCTGTATAGGATACATGTTTTATGACATAGACATTACATTCATAGACATTTGATTCATAGCTATCAGACTTGCTGCATTAGTTATAGTCGTGCGTGACATGGACATGAGGCATCGTGGACATGAGACGTGTGATTTCATTGGGTGGGGAGAGACACACAGGCTACAGCTGATCTCATATATATAAAACATAGTATATTTCATAGTATAATTCATAGTTATTGCTGCTACCGGCTCCCCGACACAGAGCTTGTAGTGGCTTCAGCCTGAGTTCTAGTGATGCTCTCAACTTGCATATCACATAGTTGGTTACATAGTTTATCCTGCTGTTTCATTTAGTGCTGTACTGCATTTATTTTGGCTTGTATTATCTGTACCTTGTTATGTCCCCCGAGGACCTGGATCCGGATTATGTCCCCAGGATTAGCTGAAGAAATCTACCCCGAGGTATACGGGACATGAGCACTTCTCGGAGCAGAACCAGGAACCGAGGACGAGATCGTGGCCGAAGACTTCTCCTGAGTATTGGCTTTATATACTCAGATATTTCCATTTCCAGTACTTTAATTCATGTCTATTTTGCTTTGATGTAACAGACTTATTCTCGGATTGTTTTCCGAGACACTCTTGTTGAGATATGCTAGTTTATTTTCTCTTGTATTTATTCTGGCATTTAATCTGTGATTATCTGTTGTGGATGAGATTACTATAGTCTGTGACTTGTAACATTTGCTCTATTTACTGTTAGACTACAGCTTAAGCATGCCCTGATGGATCCATTAAATTGGGTTGTCCATCGGTACGTGCTGCTGGCCATTGCCACGTGTCCAGTCCCTCGGCATTTTGGGACTGGGGCGTGACATTATGTCTCATAAATAGTGTCAGGTGTCCTGGGTATGGCGTACTTGATAATGCAAGCACGAGAATATATAGGGTCTCGATATCCATGTCTAGATGACGTTACACAACTCTGCGTACAGTGTTGACACCCGAATATTATTCGGACGTTAAGTAATATCATGCAGTCCTAGGTTGAACAAATACAACAGATAAATAAATCAAGGAATATTATGTAACAAGAACTGCAAGGTTGGTAAGGTACACTTGCCTGGGGTTTGAATACCAACAGCTGCTTCGGTATCAGCAGAATCTATAGGTACTCCTCCGAAAGATGTAATAAACATTACCATAAGGTTCCGAATAGATCAAATAGCTAGAATTGTCTATCCTTGAGTCCAATTTGGACACAGGGGCAAAAGTGACAGTTTCTGGTCAAAGCGGGGTCCACATGTGGCCCATTTCGCACCAAAAAATATGTCAGAGATATTGTTCTCCAAATTCATCAAACTTAGTGTCTACAAGTCCAGAACGACGATACGAACCCAACTGAATTTCCAGAATTGGATTCTGATGAGCCGATCACAAAATCGCCCATTAATGGAGCCGTGGGGCCCATGATACGCGATTTTGTCAACGTTATCAGAATCGAACCAAACTTGGGTCACAGGACCAGCGTATTGCTACGAGTTTGATGGAGCAAGTTTCGTTTCGATACGACATGCATACACGAAGTTATAATGAGTTCCAGAACAAGGCCGATACGGGGTGTTGTCGACGGATACGCGTTGATTCCGGTGTGCACGCACATCCAAATCAACTTTCGCAAAATCCCAGACGTCCGTATTAACAGCGCGCACCTTTCGGTGAAGTCCGCACACGACCAAGTCATCCCGTTTAGCGGGGCGCACCTAGTTCCAGGAAAAAATAGGGTTTTAATTAACCAAGTTTTTGGCCATTTTTACCCTCGAATTAATCATAATCTACAACACCAAAAATTAAACAAAAATAGGATTTTAAAACTTGGTTATACGGTCTAAATTACTGTTCAAGTGAATTTTGAAAACAGTTAACATGTTGCACGCAAAACGGTCGTGAACTTGCGAGTTTGGGACGAATTCTGAATTTTTAGAATTTGGGTTTATTTTCTTGTTTTTGCGTCGCAGTTTGCGATCGAGACAGGACGCGATATCCCGAACGAGTTACACGGGGTTCGAGAGGGTTATGCGATCTTCGCACAGGATTTGACAGAATAGAAAATGGGTCAATACACAGGGAGATATACGAGCTAGAATATGGGTACCTCGCGGTGGTTCGCTGTCGCGATAGGAGGCAGCACGGCGGGGCACGGTGGTGGCAGCGGCGGTTAGGGCAGCTAGTTGTTCGCTGTTGCTGGAGTCACGGCAGGAGGAGTCGCCGTCGTCTTCGTCGTTGGAGGCAGGATCATGGCGGAGGCTGGCGATGGTTGTGGTGAGCGTGGGGAGAGGGCGGTGGCGGTGACTCGGGGGAGGGAGATTTATAGGGAAGGGGAGGCCGAGCGAGGCGGGGGACGTGGGCGGCGCATAGGCCGGGAGAGGCGGGGTCATGGGGCGGTAGAGCGGGTAGCGGGGCCAGCGGAGGCGGCGTCGTAGCCGGGAAACGCGGGGGCGGGGCGGTCGTGGGTGTGAGGGTTACTGTGTGTGGGGGTTAGCGGGTAGGCGGATAGCGGGTTAGCGGGTCAGCGGGTCGGGTCCGGATCTGACCCGCTAGGGCAGTTGGGGTTTAGTTGGGTTAGGCCGGTCCGGTTCGGTTGGACCGGGTTCAGTCCGGTTCAGACCGGTTTGAGCCCGGTTCAACCCGGTTTAATTAAAACGAGATTTTAAGCAATTTAAAAATAGTTTTTGAGCCCAATAAATTCTAAAAAAATTACACAACATCCAATAATTAATAATACACCCAAAAATATAATTTTTATAATATTTTTATATTTATTTTAATACTTAAAAACATTTAATTCAGAAGAACATTTAATTTAAATAAAAAAATCGCTAAAAAAATCCCAAAATTTATTTTTAATATCCGAAAAATCCGGTTGTTTACAGGAGGCTCGGGTTACTGTGCTGCAAGTGACTACCTTTGTGCAGATGGGTTAGTGTGTGGCATTGAGATGTGCAGATCACTAGGGATCGGGTATGTAGAGATTTGAAAACACGAGCAGTAACTTAGTTGCAACTATTCAAATTGTCTGGTAACATGTTATGAGGAGGGGGGGGGGGTGTACAGCATCAGTAATTAGAGTTAGGAGCAGCAGTTATGTAATACAGTTTGATGTATCACATATCAAGGGGGATCAGGTTACAGTGAGATAAGGGTAGTGAAGTGAGGTTCAGTTTTAGCAGTAAGTTACTGTTAGTTGAGTAATGTTGGTTGACAGTGGGGTATAGTAGGTACTAAGGGAGTGTGATACATGTCTATACTGTGAACTCGTGCCTATGTAGTAAATCAGTGATTGGAAGAGGATGTGAGGGTGAGTAGTTATGAGGGAGAGTGGTTGTATTATTGAGGAGTCGAGTTATAGTATGAGATCAATCATGAGCAACATCAATGTGTTGAGCAAGAGTGATTGTTTGGGGTTAGTAACTGAGATCATCATTGGTTAACATTAGCTTTAGATGCAGTTGAGCCTAGGACATCAGCATCAGTTCACTAGTGTGAACTGCAATCAGTTAGCAGTAGAAGATTATGAAGGGCAGTGTATCAGTGATATTGGGGGAGCTCAAGCACTCGAGTGAGGCAATGCACACTTGTGCACTGCATTTGAGTATCTACAGTGACAAAGGCTGGGTAAGGTGAGATGAGTGTAGCAGTTGTTAGTGAGGGTGGAGTGTTCATCTCATGTGTGATAATGTTAGTGTGAGTGAGTAAGGGAGTTAGAGAGGAGATGACTGATACCAGTTTGATGGTGCATATGCAGAAGCACGCGTTCAGTTATTAGGAAGGAAAACACTAAGGTCAATTGGTGTTTAGTTTTAGTGTAGTAGTTAGTGAGGTATTTAATTACTTGGGTATGTGGGGTGCCTGTGGAGTTGCTGTATGGGAGTGTCAGAGCTTGAAGGTATTAGTAATAGGAAGTCCAGTATCAGTAACCAAGGTATTGGGTTATAGGTTGTAAATGAGAGTTCACTAGGTGCACTGTGACAGTGCAAATGTGTATCCAGGGTGTGTTTAGAGTGTGTGTCTGAGGTCATGTGTGTTATGAGCATTAGTACCAGTTAATGAGTATCTTGGGTGCCTTGCACCTGATAGTGTTAGATGGGTCCAAGTGTGCCACCTTGGTGTGTGGAGCACTGGAGAATTAGTAATTTGGTGATATGAGTGCGTATGTGTCTGTGAATGGAGTAAGTTTCAGAGTAGTGTGAAGCAGGGTTGTAGAATTAAAATGTTAGAGGGAGCAGTCGGGTAAGGAGGTAAGGAGCTCAGACTTGGGGGTATCAAGGTGAGTAGGGTCAGTGTGCAGGGTATCGAGCGATGTTCACATAGAGGGGAACTTCCAGGGTTCACTGTGTGAGTACGTATATCTGTAAACCCCCTGATTTTCCAGAAATTTTTAAATTTTATTTTTCATAATTTTTTGGAATTTTTTTGGTATTTTTAATTAATTAAAACTAAGGTATTTTAAAATTAAATGATTTTTTAAATGATGTTAATTAATATTAAAATATTATAAAAATAATATTTTCTGGTGTAAAATGAAAAATTAGACATAGGATAATTTTTCGAGAATTTATTGGACCCCGGAAGCAATTTTAAAGACCTAGAAACTAAGTTGTAATTAACCCTAAATAAATCCTAGAAATAAACCCGGTTCAACTGAACCAAGCCAAACCAACCCGAACCGAACCATGGAGAACCGAACCGAACCATGGAGAACCGAACCAAAATTCTTAACGGGTCGGCTCGGATCCGAATTGAACCCGACCTGGACTCGTTAACCCGATCGGAAACCTAATCCGAATCATTTTCCTTCCCCGGCTACCCCTATTTAATCCCCTAGCTCCGCCGGAACCCTAACCCCCAACCACCAGAACCCCTAGCCACCGTCGTCTCCGGCGAAGCCCCGCCCTCAGCCGACAACTTCGACGAACTCCCAGCTCCGCTCTGCCATCACCGCCTCCGTCCGCCTCCCTCTTCCCCTTTATAAACCTCGCAGCCCTGTCGTCCCCGGTCAAACCCTCCGCTGCCACCGCCTTCACCTCGCCGCCTGAACCCTACCCCCCTCGACCGACGAGCCCCCTAGCTTCGTCGCTCGCCTCCGTCTCTCTCTCCCCGACCCGCAGCCGCTCGACCCGAGCCCCGGCGCCGCCGTGCCACCTCCCCGCAGCGCCTTGGCCGACGAGCTCCGCCTGAGCCGCTTCTGACGAGCCAAGCCGTGCCCAGCGCCTCCTCCAGAGAAGCCCCGATGCCCTTTTGTCGGAACCCTAACCCTATGACATTGTACTGTGCTGTGTCGCAGTGTCGTGTCGACTCGCGGATACGAGAATCCCGGTTTCCACGGAACCCTGTTTATGTAGCTTTTTCTCTCTCCTCGTTGCCCCATTTTCCGTCCCGTCTGTTGTGACGCGTAGGCTACGTAATCCTCTCGATGCCCGTGCAACCCGCTCGGTGTGTCGCGTCCTATAGCTATCGCGAACCGCGATCCAAAAACAGGAAAATTAACACCCCGTTTTCTCCCGGAACTGAGTGCGCCCCGCCAAACGGGACAAGTTGGTCGCGTGCTGTAACCTCTGTATCCTGAAATTCTAGCCTAAATGTTATTTTTAGGTTAATTTGGGGCTAGTGGAATTTTTTTATAATTTTTAGTTAATTAAAAACTAGTAATACTAATTTTCTAGGACTTTCAAGAATTTAATTTAGGTTCAAACTTAATTAAAAATATCCCAAACTTTTATTTTAGGTTCTAAATAATAAAATATATTTTCTAGAATTTTTAGAATTTTTTTGAGTATTTTTAGTATTTATTGGGAGTTATTTAGGCTAATAACTAATTTTTAGGACTTGTAGAATTTATTGTGCAATCCCAGGAATATAGAATGGACCCACATTATTTTCTAGGATTTATAATATTATTATATATTTTCTGGAATTATTTCAGAATTTTGGAATAATTTTAGTATTTATTTTAGTTATATGGGTAAAACTAATGTTTAGAGCTTCTCCTAATTATAGTAGAAAACCTATGAATATAAAATTATCTCAAGTATTTTTCTAGAATTTTTGGGTTCAAAATATATTTTCTGTAATTTTTTCAGATATTTATGATTAATTTTAATATTTATTTTGAGTTATTTAGATTTAAAACGACTTAAAGAATGTTTTGATAAAGGCAAATCAAAAACAAATAATATAACCAAAACCATCCAATCAAATCATGACACGTGTCACCCTATCAATTTTCATTCAGCCGCTCAACATCTCTCTCTCTCTATATATATTATAATAACCCTAATATCCCATTATTTTAGAGAGAGAGATTTTGAAGAATTGCCATCTAGGATTCCTTCATCTTTCAGAAGCCATTGTGCATAGCTCCGGACTCCAAACGAGGCCTAGTTTCTTTCGTTAGAATGATATTGAGGTTAGCTTTCTGATTATATAAATTGTTTTACGAAATTATGAGTATTAAATTCTGAAAAATTCGTAGAGCACAACATGTCCAAAAATAGACGTATTTCGATGTTTTCTCAATTTCGGGAGAACCAGGAATCAGAATCATGAATCGTTTGAAGTTTCGGAAAGCTAATATCAAGATCATTGACATATGTTTTTTCCAGAATTTAATTCGAAGTATTTATATACTGTTAATTCTGTAGAACTTCTAGGTTAGAATTTAACCATCGGTGCACGATACGAAATTTGTATGTGCCATAATTTCCAAACGAATTTGAATTCGGACGAGCCATAAATTCCAACATATTTTTGATGATGAAATCTATAGAAAATCATGCATGAAAGTCGAGTTTGTGTTGGTTGACTTTTCGGTCAACAGATTGCCTCGATTTGCATGCTATGACACTCGAGTCGATAAAAATTTAGGTTCTTTTGGGCAAAATTAGGTTTTGACATAAAAATCAGAATAATAAGATTAAAATCAGATTTTAGAGTAATTATTCCAGAATTAAATAAATTAAAATAAATTATCTTTTGATATGATAAATTTGTAATATATAGGCTATTTGGACTATGACTTGGACTCTGATTCATACCAGCAAAGGACCACAGGCGAGTACATTCTCTGATAGTTTCTTATTTATGATATTCTCTATGTTCATTGTATTTAGTATAAATATCCATATTTTTTGACACGATGGTTACACGGATTGGTATATCCGGATCTCGTCATGAGATGTTATTCCTTGTATATGGTGTATCTTGTACAAGTCTTGTTTCATTATTTATCTTGTGCATGTACAGACACTGATTCTCGGGGAGACTTGCTACCTTCCTAGAGAATTCTGTGCCATAGCGTACCATGGTTGGATCTACTATACCAGTCGGGGTGGAAAGTATTTTAGTGTAGATATGTGATCATGTACAAGTCTTGTTCTCATGTTAGTGTTGGTCATACACCGCACGTATGACTAGCCAGGCCCGTACTCGTGTACAAGTTCCCAAGCCGGTCACATGTTAAATCTAGTACTCACACACTTAGTCATAGTATTCTTCTTCATTGACATATTGTTCTTTCCCGCATTTATTTACAGTATTTCCAGTATTTCCTTTATTGTATATCTCTCGTACATGTATATGCATCTTGTATATTTTTATCTATTTACTGCTATATAGTTTATATCATTGATGTAGAACCGCTGTTAGAGATGTACTTTGCTCCATCCTGACTGAAAATATTTTTCCAGACTACACCTTAGAGGACGGGTGTCCGACATTTTATGGACCACAGGGAGAGTAGCTGCTGACTTGGACCTGTAGACAGGTGTGATTTCGGGAGGTCTAGCTGGGATCAATAGTTATTTAGTTAGTTTCTATTAGCAGTTTATGGTACCAGATTTGTCTCCGGCATACTTTTTTGAGACTTGGATATTATTGTTGAGTTAGATTATTCTATTTAGACTTGTGTTGCAATTTGGTTTATTTATTTCTTCGATATCTTATCGTGCTTTAGCTATGTGATTGAGTATTGTCCATATGATATTGTGCTATCTGTGACTCCTTATGGAGTTGGATGCTCGTGTGAGAATGATTAGATAGCATTGTGACCTAGACAGCGTTCTACCGCCGATGCTGCGGCGTAGGCTGGACGTACCCACGCACTCGTGCCCCTATACCGGGTGCGGGTCATGACACGTACGATCTTCAACGAAATGTGTGCGCCGTTGATACGGACGTGCGGGATTTTGCAGAAGTTAATTTGGATGTGCGTGCACACCGGAATCAACGCGTATCCGCCGACAACGCCCCGTATCGGCCTGTTATGGAACACGTTGTAACTTTTTGTACACACGTCAGATCAAAATGAAACTTATGCCATCGGACTCATAGCAATACGCTGGTCCTGTGACCCAAGTTTGGTTTGATTCTGAGAACGTTGACAAAATCGCGTATCGTGGGTCCTACGGCTCCACTTGACGGACGATGTTGGGACCGGCTCATCGGAATCCAGTTCTGGAAGTTCTTTGGGTTCATATCATCGTTCTAGACTTATTGACACTGAGTTTGACAAATTTGGAGACCATTGTTTCTGACACGTTTTTTGGTGCGAAGCGGCCCACATGTGGACCCCGCTTTTGACCAGAAATTGTGATTTTTGCGCTTGTGTCCAAATTGGACTCAAGAATAGTCATTTCTAGCTATTTGATATTTTTTGAATCTGATGGTGATATTTATTTCAGCAACCGGAGGTGTACCTGCAAATCCCACTGAGATCAGAGCTACAGTTGGAGCCAGAACCCCAAGCAAGTGTACCTTGCCAAAACTTGCAGTACCTGTTTCATATTATTGTCTTGATTTATTTATATCTTGTACATGCTTAACCTAGGACCGTGTGACTTTACTTAGCGTCCGATTAATAGTCGGGTGCCAACACCGTACGCGAAGTTGTGTAATGTCACCTAGAGATGAATATCGACACCCTTTTACATTCTTGTACTTGTCTTATCAAGTACATCATAACCCAGGACACCTGACACTATTTATGTGACAGAATCTTTCTGAAATATTCAAGGTGATTCTGTGTAGGTTGCAGGTTTCATGACATAGACAATATTTTCTTAGATCTTATTATGACTTTGTGCATTAGTTTTGATCTTGCGTGTCATGGACATGAGACGTGTGATTACATTGGATGGGGAGAGACACACAGGCTACATACTGATTATATATATAAAACTCTTATTAATGCGGTGCTCAAGACTCTAAACTCGAGCTTGGCCCATTACGTGATATCACTGCTACCGGCTCCCCGACACAGAGCTTGTAGTGGTTTTAGCCTGAGTTTTAGTGATGCTCTCAACTTGCATATCACTTAGCTGGTTACATAGTTTACCCTATTATTTCATTTATTATTGCACTGCATTTATTTTGGCTTGAGTTATTCTTGTACCTTGCTATGTCCCCTGAGGACCTGGATCCGGATTATGTCCCCAGGATTAGCAGACGAGATCTACCCCGAGGTATACAGGACAGGAGCATTAGCAGGAGCAGAAACAGGAACAGGTGCATACAGTGGAGCAGAACCAGGGACCGAGGATGAGGTGATTGCAGAGGATTTCTTCTGAGTATATATTTCTTCTATACTCAGTCTGTGATGCTATTTACATTCTTGTTTAATGAGCAATTGTATCAGACTTGTTATCGGGTTATTCTCCGAGTTATGTTTATTGAGATTGATATTGCACTATGTTTCTGATATTGATGTATTCATTTATGTGTATGAGATTAGTATAATTAGACCCTTATTGTTGTACTATAGCTTAAATACATCCTGATGGGTCCATTAAATTGGATTTGCCCATCGGTGTGTGCTGCTGGCCTTGCCACATGTCTAGTCCCTCGATATTTTGGGACTGGGGCATGACAATATCTGTTATACATTGGAACCAGATTTTGGGTTGCAATGTGAAGATGGTTATACCTGAGCTAAGAATGTGAGCAGCAGTGGAGGGAACTCGAGTAGGTGCAGGTGGTTTCAGGTAAAGGGGAAGTGATTGATACCAAGTGATATCAGTAGAGTACTTGTGTGCACTAGGAGAATTGGGTTGGGTGTATGAGTGATTGAACATGTGAGTGTCAGAGATGAGTGTATCAGTTATGAGTTATATTAGTATTGGTATATGATAGATGAGTGTGGGTAAAAGGAAATGCCAGTGTATATTAGGTCATGGATAATGTTAAGGATGAAAGGTATTTAGGATAATGAGTTTAAGATACAAGTGTGTATCCTAGTGTAAGTTTTGGGTAGTGGCATAGTACCAAGGTATTAGAGTAGGTATTTGTTATTAAGCATCTAGGTACTAAGTTATTGGTTGAGGTATCAAGTTCATAACTAAGGTATTGGTATGTTAGATAAGGTATTATATTATATATGTAAACCCCCTGATTTTTCAAGATTTTTAAAACTGGATTTTTCAGAATTTTCTGGGATTTTTCGGGAATTTTTTACTAATTAAAAACAAGGTATTTTTGGCATTAAATAAAATTAAATGATTTTAAAATATATTAAAATATTATGAAAATAATATTTTTGGGTGTAAAATGAAAAACTGGACTTAGGGTAATTTTCTGGGAATTTATTGGGCCCCGGACCTATTTTTAATCACCTAAAAACTATTTTTTTATTTTAAAAGCCAAACCCAAACCAAGCCCAACCTAAACCAAGCCCAGCCCAAACCCGTTTAGCTAACGGGTCGGGCCGGGTCTGCCAGACCCGAACCCGGCCGACCCGACCCGTTGAACTTTCCCCCTCAACTCGTTCCCTTCCTCGAGTTTTCCGCCGGCGGCTCCGGCCACGTCGCCGGAGCCCGCGCCTGACCCGCCCGCGCACCACGCTACGTCGCCTCCCCCTCTCCGCCTCATCCGGCACCATTCCCCCTATATAAACCCCTCCTCCATACCTCCTCCTTCATCTCCCCCAAACCGAAGCCCTAGCTCCGGCCACCCCTCCGGCCATCTCCTTCCCCCCAGCTCCGGCACGACGTCCTCCCAGTCGACGCTGCCTCCGGCCCTGCCCCGAGCTCCCCTCCGATCAGCCCCACGCCACGACCCGGCCCCCATCTCCACCCGCAGCCGAGTCTACGACGAACCCGACGCCGCCTGTCCCACCTCTGCCGGCCGCCTGAGCTGCCGCCGGTGCCGCCTGACCTCGCCACTGTGGCCCCGCGCCCCGGCCGACTCCGACCAGCACCACGGCAACGAACCCTAGGTCAGAACAGTACCCGCACGGCTCGGACATGTCCAGGACACAGAGACTCGACACTCGGACACGCGGGAATCGGGGTTTTTAAGCCCTGTTAAGGTACTCATAACTTTCTCCTCGCTGCCCCGATTTCTATTTCGTCAGTTGTATCGTATACCCTGCGTGACCCTCTCGGTGCCCGTGTAACCCGCTCGGTGCATCGCGTCCTGTGGCCATCGTGAACCGCGATCCAAAAACAGGAAAAATAACGCCCTGTTTTACCCCGGAACTGAGTACGCCCCGCCAAACGGGATGACTTGGTCGCGTGCGGTCTTCACCGATACGTGCGCGCCGTCGATACGGACGTGCAGAATTTCGCAAAAGTTGATTTGGATGTGCGTGCACACCGGAATCAACGCGTATCCGCGGACACCGTCCCGTATTCGTTTGTTCTGGAATGCATCGTAACTTTGTGTACACACGTCGGATCGAAACGAAACTTGCGCCATCGAACTCGTAGCAATACGCTGGTCCTGTGACCCAAGTTTGGTTCGATTCTGAGAACGTTGACAAAATCGCGTGTCGTAGGCCCCACAGGCTCTACTTGACGGGCGATTTTGTGACCGGCTCATCGGAATCCAATTCTGGAAGTCCCGTTGGGTTCGTATCATCGTTCCTGACTTGTTGATACTAAGTTGGACGAATTTGGAGACCTTTGTCCCTGACACATTTTTCGGTGCGAAGCGGGCCCACATGCGGATCCCGTTTTGACCCGAAATTGTCAATTTTGCCCTTATCTCCAAATTGGACTCAAGGACAGGCGTTTCTAGCTATTTGATATTTTCTGAATCTGATGGTGATGTTTATTTCAGCAACCGGAGTACTGCCTGCAAATCTCGCTGCTGCCAGAGCTACAGTTGGAGCCAGAACCACAGGCAAGTGTACCTTGCCAAACCCTGCAGCGTTGCTACCTATTTCCTTGACTTATTTATACATCAGTGGGCAAGTGTACCTTGCCAACTTGCAGTGATTCCGGTTATAGTACTTTGCTTGAGTTCCTTGTATATACATATATAATCTTGATATAAATGTTCAACCTAGGACCGTGTGGCTTTACTTAGCGTCCGATTGATAGTCGGGTGCCAACACCGTACGCGGCGTTGTGTAATGTCATTTAGACATGGATACCGAGACCCGATATTTCTCGTACTTGTCTTATCAAGTACATCATAACCCAGGACACCTGACACTATTCATAAGACAGCATCTTCCTGAGATATTCATAGTGATTCTGTATAGGATACATGTTTATGACATACACAGTTTATATGCTTAGATTATATCCTGACTTGCTGCATTAGTTTTGATCCTGCGTGTCATGGACATGAGACGTGTGATTATATTGGGTGGGGAGAGATTTACCATACAAAAGGCTGATGATATATATATATAATATTTTAATGGAAGTGCCTTAGACTCTGACACAGAGCTTGGGTACCTTACTGGCCCTTCGAGAAAATACTGCTATGGTTTCTTCAACACTGATCCTGTAGCAATCTCAGCCTGAGTATGACTAAAACTCTCACTTGCATATCACTTAGCTGGTTATATAGTTTACCCTATTGTTTTATTTATTGCTGCACTGTATTTATTTTGGCTTGTATTATCTGTACCTTGTTATGTCCCCTGAGGACCTGGAATGGACTATGTCCCCAGGATTAGCTGACGAGATCTATCCCGAGGTTTACGGGACCGGAGCATTAGCATTAGCAGAAGCAGGAACAGGTGCATACATTGGGGCAGAACCAGGATCTGAGGACGAGATCGTACCAGAGGACTTCTCCTGAGTATTGACTTGAGATACTCATTTATTTCTGTTTCTAGTTATTTTATTTCCAGTCTATTACATTGATGTATCAGACTTGTTCTCAGATTGTTCCCCGAGACGCTTTATTTGAGATATGTTAGTTTATTCTATTTGTATTATTCTGGCATTTGATCTGTGATTATCTGTTGTGGATGAGATTAGTATAGACTGTGACTTGTAATACTTGATCTATTTATTGTTAGACTACAGCTTAAGCATGCCCTGATGGATCCATTAAATTGGGTTATCCATCGGTGCGTGCTGCTGGCTATTGCCACGTGTCCAGTCCCTCGGTATTTTGGGACTGGAGCGTGACATGGTTTTTGTGGTGGCCCATGCAGGTCTACGACTAAACTGTTCGGTTTTAACTTAGGGACCGAACAGGCCTGCAATAAGAATAAGATAAGTTTTAGGATCTCATCCACTTGCTTGAATCATTCTTGATCTCTATATCGACTTCAAAAATAATTTACTTGCATCCTGCCTTGATTCATGTGCGCCTCTTATTGTTTGTTTTGGATGCAGGGAATTGGACCCACAAGCCAGCAATGAGGCTCATGCAGGAACACCACAAGGCATTGTGGTTACCCACGAAGACGATGTGACACCAGTTGGTGAAGGTCAATCATCACAAAGCAGTCAAGCAAGTCAGCCTGCCTCGAGAATCCATCAAGATGACGTTCCACCATCGATGCAGTCTGCTCCACCGATGCCTTCCTTCCCACTGGGACAGCCTATGGACGAACAAAAAATGTCTCAAATATTCTATGCGATGATGCAAGCCCATCAGAAGGTACATCAAGAAGCTCAGCAAAACCAAGCGGAGAAGTTCATCGACAGATTTAGCTCAGAGTTACGGACGTTAATCAGCTCAAATACAACTACCTTAGACGAGGACGTTCTTGCTGCATCACAACCCGTGGAGGGAACCACAAGGATCGAGTCCAGCCAGAAGCGGCCGTATGCGACAGCACTAGACCAAGCACAACAAGAAAGAGCTGCAAAGTGACCACAAATAAATCCACCACCGGGAGCAGCACTAAGAGCCTCATTCCTTCCTACTTGTTACTACTGTGGCAAGATAGGCCATATTAATAAGGAGTGCAGATGCAAGTTAGGATTATGCTTAATTTGCGCGTCTAATCAACACTTAGCCAATGATTGTCCTCAGCATCAAGAGAAAGCATTGATGATTCATCAACCAGCCTCATCAGCACCAGCCGGAGCACCACAGGAAGAAATTATAAAGAAGTCTCACATGCACCAGCCACCAGAAGCATCTTCACAGGCACTACCTGTCTGTCCATATTGTCGCAATCGAGGCCATATTGAGAACGAGTGCAGACGCAAAAGGAAATTATGCTTAGCTTGCGGATCCAGTCAGCATTTATTAAAGGAATGCCCCGAACGTCGAGAACAAGCGTTACCAGCACCAAGGCCAGCCTCTCCAACACTGGAAGCACCACAAACGGAAGTTCAAGAAGTTCTACCACCAGCTCCAGGAGGGTATCAGCCGAGGCCACCTTTGATACCCCAGGCACTACTCTTCCAGCAAGCTCAGCAGCAGCAGAAGAATCGACTGCAAGGACGCGAACAAGCTTTTGCGATAACCGTGGAGAACGCGCAGACTCGTGGAGTGGCTAATGCGCATAAGTGATTCGTAGATACCGTTTCTAGTCTTGTTTAGCTTGCGCCTATTTGGTTCGTGACCTTAGCCCCAACCTAGTAATTTGGAACTTGTTAATAATAACCTGGTTTTTCTAAAAAGTTGTAGTTCTTTTGCTTTAACTAGGTTTCTTTACTCTGGAAAGTGCATAACTTTCATTTTTAGGGAAACAACATTTTTCCTAAGTGTCTTATGATGTGTTTCGAACAATACTTGCAACCGTGTCATCTCTGTTGACCGGTTATTCTTTGATTGCGAGGACGCAATCCTCTTAAGGGGGGTAGATTGTGAACCCCCTGATTTTTCAAGATTTTTAAAACTGGATTTTTCAAAAAATTTTGGGATTTTTCGGGAATTTTTTACTAATTAAAAATAAGGTATTTTTGGCATTAAATAAAATTAAATGATTTTAAAATATATTAAAATATTATAAAAATAATATTTTTGGGTGTAAAATGAAAAACTGGACTTAGGATAATTTTCTGAGAATTTATTGGGCCCCGGACCTATTTTTAATCACCTAAAAACTATTTTTTTATTTTAAAAGCCAAACCCAAACCAAGCCCAACCCCAACCAAGCCCAGCCCAAACCTGTTTACCTAACGGGTCGGGCCGGGTCTGCTAGACCCGAACCCGGCCGACCCGACCCGTTGAACTTTCCCCCTCAACCCATTCCCTTCCCCGAGTTTCCCGCCGGCGGCTCCTGCCACATCGTCGGAGCCCGCGCCTGACCCGCCCGCGCCCCACGCCACGTCGCCTCCCCCTCTCCGCCTCATCCGGCACCATTCCCCCTATATAAACCCCTCCTCCACACCTCCTCCTTCATCTCCCCCAAACCGAAGCCCTAGCTCCGGCCATCCCCTTCCCCCCATCCTCCCAGTCGACGCCGCCTCCGGCCCTGCCCCGAGCTTGCCTCCGATCAGCCTCACGCCACGACCCGGCCCCCATCTCCACCCGCAGCCGAGCCTCCTACGAACCCGACGCCGCCTGTCCCACCTCTGCCGGCCGCCTGAGCTGCCGCCGGCGCCGCCTGACCTCGCCACTGCCGCCCCGTGCCCCGGCCGACTCCGACCAGCACCCCGACAGCGAACCCTAGGTCAGAAAAGTACCCGCACGGCTCGGACACGTCCAGGACACAGAGACTCGACACTCGGACACGCGGGAATCGGAGTTTTTGAGCCCTGTTCAGGTACTCATAACTTTCTCCTCGCTGCCCCGATTTCTATTCCGTCAGTTGTATCGCGTACCCTGCGTGACCCTCTCGGTGCCCGTGCAACCCGCTCGGTGCATCGCGTCCTGTGGCGATCGCGAACCGCGATCCAAAAACAGAAAAAATAATGCCATGTTTTACCCCGGAACTGAGTACGTCCAGCCAAACGGGACGACTTGGTCGCGTGCGGTCTTCACCGATACGTGCGCGTCGTCGATACGGACGTGCGAGATTTCGCAGAAGTTGATTTGGATGTGCGTGCACACCGGAATCAACGCGTATCCGCGGACACCGTCCCGTATCCGTCTGTTCTAGAATACGTCGTAACTTTGTGTACACACGTCGGATCGAAACGAAACTTACGCCATCGGACTCGTAGCGATACGCTGGTCCTGTGACCCAAGTTTGGTTCGATTCTGAGAACGTTGACAAAATTGCGTGTCGTGGGCCCCACAGGCTCTACTTGATGGGCAATTTTGTGACCGGTTCATCGGAATCCAATTCTGGAAGTCCCGTTGGGTTCGTATCATCGTTCCTGACTTGTTGACACTAAGTTGGACGAATTTAGAGACCTTTGTCCTTGACACGTTTTTCGGTGGCGGATTTGTCCCTTCAATCTACGCAAGGTAAAACAAGTGGCGGATTTCTCAACTCCTCGACCTTTATGCCAGCAAGAGAAGAATCTGCCCGCTCTCCAGATTATGCGAGAAGCTGATGGCCGATTGAGGACCTCCTCAGTTTTATGCCAGCCTGAGCAAAATTCTAAACTACGCCAGGTTAAGCCCCTCAGCGTAAAGAAGGCCCAGTTTGTGGAAAGACACACTCCTCGGGGATCATCTGCTACTCATATGGCTGAACTGCTGTATACGGGTGGCAGGAGAAAAGTTATGGTTCCTAATATCCGCATGCCAACTGATTTAAACAGGAGAAACAAGCCTTCTTCCTCTTCTTCTGTTAATCCTTCTGACTTGCGTGAATTTCTGATCCAGAAGCGCAAAGATAGGGGATCTTCCAACATGTCTATTACGCCCCCTAGGGAGCACTGTTGTAATAGTCATAAAATTATAGTTAATTATTGCTGTTCTGAAGCAAAACGGTCAATTTTCGACCGGTTAAACTACTCTCTGTCTTTCCAGGAAGAAGAGCCTACATATGCATCAGTGAACATGGCTTCACACGTTCCTAGAGGAAGGTCAAATTCAAGACGTCATCCCTCTAGAACTCCAAGCCAAAGGAGATTCGATAGACTCCTCGAGAACATTGAAGCTGGGGTATTCCGAAACACCCGTTCAAGGTCACGACAGCCAGCTTCGTACTCTTCTGATTCCGACACTGGGGGTCGCCAGTTTCCCGAATCAGATACCGAAAGTATAGAGTCAACTTCTACAGAGACCTATACTAACCCTTCAATGACACCCAGAGAAATGGGAGTCTATGCCATTGGAGATGAACGCGAAGAGGCTTTCCCATCAGGAAGTACTGAGCAATGCATCACCGTGCTGGAGATATCTCTGAAAGAGATGTAGTCCATGATGGAGAATATACACCAAATGATGCTGACCCAATACACAACTGCTATAGCTCAAGCATCGGTCCCTCCGACTCAAATACGTGTGGGGGTGGATTTACCACCATCCAACGCGAACCAGGAGTCTGCTCTAGATCAAGAGTCAACAGCTCCCCCATTTTCTAACTCGGAGAATATATTGCCTCCTGTTGGAGTTACAATACAACCGATCTCTCATCACTCCGCGGTCCCTCTACCGGCTGAAGATCCGATGCAGGCAGTACGGGAATTGAAAGCCCAATTTGATGCCTTGAAGCATAAGGATCAGCTCAAGAAATTGGAAATCAATCAGCCTTACCCAGCTATCTGGGATGAGATCCCTTTCCCTCCTAAATACAGACCATAGGCTATGGCTTTGTTTGAGGGAAAGACATCATCGAGCCAATACATGAACTACTTCAGTATGATGACGGTGTTATTGCAAGGGAATGAGGCCCTTCTCACTCGAGTGTTCAAAGGCTGTCTCTCGGGAGTGGCTTATCAGTGGTACCGTAGTCTTGCGGACAACTGCATTACTTCCTTTGAAGATTTCAAGACTTTGTTCTTCGCACGATTCTACGAAGGAGGGATGGACATGTCTATGTTCTCTCTCATCGAAGTAAAGCAGAAGGAAAAAGAGAACGTTCGCACTTTCATCGAACGTTTTTGTCAAGCCACTTTGCAAATGCCTCCCGGAGTTCCAGACTCGGCATTGGTGGATATTTGCAGGAAGAATCTTCTTCTAGTGATCTCGGTATTCACAGGACCATATCAGTTCCATGATTGGCCCTCGTTCATCATCTTAGCGGTGGCCGCTGAAGACAACAGTCGGAAGGCGCGTGATAATGGAATATGATATCTGCCTCTGATAGAGGCAAGAGGTCATCCTCCAACAGCGACCATCCTCGTGGTTCCAAAGGAAAAGAAGCTATGACAATCAATACGTCCAGGCAAAAGACTGCGGCAACCACACAGACGAAACCTGGAACTTCCAGGCCTATTGAAGTATACTCTTTTGACGACGACGATATTCCGAGCATATTCGAGTATATAGTCAAAAGCGGCAAGATTACCCTCCCTGAGGTAAAGCGGCCTAACGAAGTTGGCAGTACCAATAACCCCAAGTGCTGTATTTTCCATAGGTACATACATCACCCACAAAGGCGTGTTATGTACTAAAGAGAAAAATCCAGGAGTTGATCGATGCTAAGGCCATCACTCTGCACAACAGCGAAAAGACGGTCACAGCCAACATGATCTCTCTTCAATTTGGCAATCTGCCTCCTTAAGAAGTTCCGGATGGTGTTGTACCCATTTCCCGGACAACGATGAACATCGTTAATCTCCCTCCAGCCAGGGGTCAAAATCATGACCTGGTACCTCTAACTACCCAGCGTGGCGAGATTATGTGGGTTCATCCAGATCTGGTGTTAGAGATTGAGGAAGAGACTCAAGCTGCTAAGGCTAAGTCTAAAAAGAACTAAAGCGTAAACCATGTCATATGGTTGCGGTATCTTCGACATAAGAAGAAGAGGTTTTGGCTACTAGAACCCGTTCAAGGAAAGCCTACCTCAAGGACTATGGAGGAAGTCAGGAAGATACATCGACAGACACTTCAGCTGCCAAGCCTTCAGAAGCGGAACCTGTTGTACCAGCGGTAAGTCCTTCTAGACCAACTGCGGCGGACAAGGTCAAGCAAAAAGAAGTGTACTTTGATAAACCTTTGAAGAATATTCAAAACAAAGGTTTGGAGAAGCCATATAACTTCGACATCCTGGCCCAATTGGCTAATACACCAGCCAGATTGTCCATTTTTGAACTACTCAGGCTCTCTAAAGACACTCGTCAAGCCCTGAGTGAAGCATTAATGTAGGTGGATGCATACTTGACCCAGCTCAAGTCCCCTGATGAAGAACATGTGGCATGTCCTCAATGCCATAGTGTAATGGAGGTGGTCCCGAATATCACTTTCACCCAAGATGACATGCTGTTGAAATATAACAAGCATGATAGACCCCTCTATTACACCAGATATGTCGGTTCCATGGAGGTTGACCGGATTCACATAGATCCGGGATCATCGATCAGTATCATTTCTCATAGTCTGCTCAGACTGCTAAGGATTCCTACCAGCGAATTGGCTTACACAACCACTACAATCGTGGGCTTCAACGCCAGAAAGAGTAAGCCGTTGGGGAAGATTCGTCTGAGGATACAGATTGGCGACCTCAGATCAGTGGCTACATGCTATGTTATTGATTCAGAGGTGTCCTACAACATTTTGATGGGCAGATCATGGATCCACGATCACAATATCGTTCCTTCGACTCTACATTAATGCTTCAAATATGTAGATGCCCAAGGAATAGTACAAACGGAGTTTGCTGACCTTAACCCGTTTAAAGGAGTAGAATCCTACTACTCCGATGCCATGTTGTACATCCAAGACTACATGGAGGAGGTATCAGGCAAGACAGAGGAGGAATCCCACCGGGAGCCAGAAGAACCCTCTGCCGAGCAACCTCTGTCAATCAAGGTGAAAGGGCGAACTACTCGTCCAAAAGTCATGGAACCCATGGCTATCCACCTGAACAAAACCAAGTCAGGAAAAGGAGGTGATCCTCTAGTGATCACTTTGAACCAGAAGCCTCCACCTTTGGTCATCAACCTTCGGTGTAACAAGCAGCCGACTGATGTAAATATAACCAGGAATGTGGTTTCTGACGATAATAAAGGTCATCTTTTCTAGTACATTAATGCTCAAATTCCAAATCAGGAATCCTCTCCCCATAAGGAATCCTCTCCCCATAACGATATAGAACCTATAGCACAAAAATTCTTGAAAGCTATAGATTCCTATCATCCGTATATGTGGGAAGTAGCATCACCATCTAATGTCATCACGGCATATGCGCCACATGAGAATTTTATCTTTATTATCCCGCCTACTCGCAGCAGTCGGTAGCCAATAGTCTTCGGTCGCATGCACAATGAACCGACTGTACAAGAAGATTCTCCCGATAACGATGGTGGTAAAATGCAGGTTCACAGATATAGCCCGCAAGCTTTGAAGATTATACAAAGTATGGGTTATGACTTGAAGCTGGAACCAGGTCTTAACTATGGAAAAGTCAGGCGAATGCCATTGCACGATGATCCGTACTGTCAACGAACTCGTTTTGGGTTAGGGTATACCATCTCCCTTGCAACTTCTGAGTCAAATGAGGATATCTTTTCCTCTTCTCAAGATGGCTCGTCTTCCTCCGGCTCATATGACGATCTCGAATGAGCATTATCAGTAAATACGGTATTGACAGATTCTTTCGAAGCAGACGAACAAGAATCTGAACCGTTTGAGAATGACTCTTGGGCTCAGCAAATGGATACATAGTGGGAACTCAGGTTCGAGCAGAGAGAACCCCCCACTGAAGATAAGGTTATCCAAATTGACGTTGGGGATGAACTCTCGCCAAAGCCGATATTTATCAGTAACAATCTTTCCGAAGAAGAAAGGAAAGAAATAATCCAGCTGATAAAAGAATATATCGACGTCTTTGCGTAGAATTATGAGGATATGCCAGGACTCGATCCTAAAGTGGCTACTTATAAGCTCAATATATTGCCCAATTCAAAGCCTGTGAAGCAACATCAACGCCGATTTTGTCCGGATATGATGAACGCCATTGAAGCTGAAATCAGGAAGCTGATAGCCTGTGACTTCATCCGGGAAGAACAATATCCTGACTGGGTCGCCAATGTTGTCCCAGTCATGAAGAAAAGTAGAAAAGTACGTGTCTGTATCGATTACCGAGATCTGAATGCAGCTTGCCCCAAGGATGAGTTTTCTCTTCCCATTACAGACGTCATGATCGATAATACGTGCGGTTTTAAACGAATGTCTTTCATGGACGGATTTTTAGGATACAACCAAATCTAGATGCATCCTGAAGACGAGAAGTATACTGCCTTTCGGATACCATTAGGGGTATATTGCTACATGGTCATGCCCTTCGGACTGAAGAATGCCGGGGCTACATACCAACGAGCTATGAGTAACATATTCCACGAGCATTTACGCAAAACAGTAGAATGTTACGTGGATGATATAGCTGTCAAAAGCCGCATCAAGGATAATCACATCCAAGACTTGAAGACAGTGTTTGAGTTGATGCGCCAACACCAACTCAAAATGAATCCTACAAAGTCCTTTCTTGGTGTATCCAGTGGCAAATTCCTGGGATTTGTCATTACCGCTAAAGGCATTCAAGTGAACCCTGACAAAGTAAAAGCCATCTTAGAAATGCGACCACCCCATAATCTGAGGGAACTCAGGGGATTTTAAGGTCGTCTGGCTTATATCCGGAGATTCATATCCAACCTCTCTGGGAGATGTCAACCTTTTTCCCGCCTCATAAAGAAAGGTGTATCCTTCGTATGGGACGAAGCCTGTCAGCAAGCGTTTAATGATATCAAATGCTACCTCACTAATCCTCCAGTTCTAGTGCCTCCCGTCATAGGAAGACCGTTTTTGCTGTATGTTCGAGCAATGGATCATTCTTTGGGAGCTCTTCTCGTACAGAAGAACGATGAGGGTCATGAACAGGTTATCTACTACTTAAGCAGGATTATGGTTGGAGCTGAACACCGGTACAATCCAATGAAAAAAGAATGCTTGGCCCTGATGTTCGCTATTCAGAAAATGCGACATTACGTTACGGGCCAGACTATTCATATCATCTCCAGGATTAATCCTCTTCGGGTATTGATGAACAAGCCGAGCGTTCTTAATTCCTGACTCGCGACTTGGGCGATGTTATTAACACCATATGATATGGTGTTAATAACCTCAGAAGTCCATCAAAGGCCAAGCATTGGCTGATTTCCTAGCTGCTCATCCGATTCTGGAAACCTCCAAACTATACGAGGACATTCCCGACGAAGTGGCAGAATGTAATTCCGCAATGGAAAGTGATACATGGCAGCTATTCTTCGATGGTGCCTCCAGGATTGGTCCCAGGGAAAACGTGATTTCAGGAGTAGGAATTGTCCTGGTCACTCCTGATAAACTCGTCATCTATCGAGCATATTCTCTTAGCGAGCCTTGCTCTAATAATGTGGCAGAATATAATGCCCTACTCATCGAACTCCAAGTCGCTAAACAATTGGATGTCGAATACCTGGAAGCTTTCGGTGATTCTCTACTGATCATCAATCAAGTCAGAGGAATATATGAAGTCCGTAATCCAGACCTCATCCCTTATCACCAAGCAACGATCGAGATAGCCATATCTTTCAAAGGGTTCTTCCTAGAGCATGTACCTCGATCTCAGAACTTGGAAGCTGATGCCCTAGCCAGTCTAGCTGCAGATTTAGCTATTCCTATAAGAAGGCAGAATTCAGTGATCCTTCTTAACAGAGATTTATTCTGTGTGAAAAATAACTTTCACATAGAACGCAGCTACGCTGTGAACACAGATCCTCCCAAGAGAGTCTGGAGAAGTCCCTTTATAGATTTTGTGGCATACAGAATCTTATCGAAAGATCCTAAAGAAGTAGTATCCATCAAAAGACGATCATTACGCTTCTATTTTGATGCGTCTTCACAATGTCTATATCGCCGAATCTACGACGGACTGCTATTACGATGTTTCTCCGATGATGAGGCACAGTGGATTATCCGTGAAGCTCATGACGGCGTATGCGGAGCGCATCAACCCGGTCCTAAGCTACAGGATCGTATCAGGAGGATGGGCTATTACTGGCCTACTATGATCACAGATGCAATAAAATATGCAAGACAATGCAAAGCCTGTCAGGTTCATACAGATTTTATACATCAGCCTTCTGAACATTTACATCCTACGGTTGCATCCTGGCCTTTTGAAGCATGGGGTATGGATATCATTGGTCCTATTCACCCGTCTTCTTCTACAGGTCATCGGTTCATATTGGCCATCACCGATTATTTCTCCAAATGGGCAGAGGCGATCCCTCTTGTTGAGGTGAAGACATCTAACGTAATCAACTTCATTAAGCATCATGTCATTTATAGCTTCGGGATACCCCGAAGGATAATTCATGACAATGGGCCTCAATTCATCAGCCAAGCATTTCATCGATTTTGCGATAAAAATCGGATACAAAATATGGCCTCTACGACATACAATCCTGCTGCTAATGGTTTGGCGGAAGCTTTCAACAAAACCATCATCAAACTCTTGAAAAAGTTCGTTTCTTCGAATAAAAGAGATTGGAACGAGAAGCTAGGAGAATGTCTCTGGGCATACCGCACAACGGTACGAGCACCGACAGGTTCTACCCTATTCTTATTGGTTTACGGGAGTGAAGCAGTTCTCCCCATCGAAATCCAAATTCCGTCACTCAGAATAGCAGTGGCTAATGAGTTGACTCGGGAAAAGAACGACCTATTAAGGCTTCAAGAACTAGAAGGATTAGACGAGAAACGCTTTCTAGCCCAACAGGGCATCGCGTTCTACCAGGCACGCATTTTCAAATCAAAAAGTGAAGGAAAGAGTGTTCAAAGTTGGCGAGCTAGTTCTAGCTGTGAAAAGGCCAATGATCATTACTCATAAGAGTAAGGGTAAATTCTATCCCAAATGGGAAGGCCCTTATCTGATCGAGACGACATTCTCAAACGGCACTTACAGATTAGCCAAGCCTAATGGAGACTTGTTAATGGCTCCTATCAACGACAAATTTCTGAAGAGGTACTATGCTTAATCTCCTTTGCTCAAACGGAGTATGATGAAGATCTCATTCTGACAACACTACTTCCAAAGAACTAGTTGGATCATATTCTATCATGTTCATATAACCTCTGAATAGATATGTTTAACTAATTTGGAACATCAAAACCTATCACGTCCATATTACCTCTGATAGTATTTTGTGTACAAATTTTAGTTGGATCATATTCTATCATGTCCATATAACCTCTGAATAGATATGTCAAGCTGAAGCTTACCGAAAGTATATCATGTCCATATTACCTCTGATATCACTTTCACCCTAGCCTGTCATTTATATTCAAAAATGATGGGTCCACAAAGTCAGATAAAGTCTCTTTATTATCTCCAGAAAGAGCAAGTTACATATAAAAGCAAAAAGTATATCATTGGGGAGGAGCAGTTAAGTCGCGAATCTGTCGCACCAGAGAGGCCATTCTCTCATTCCTGGAGCTCAAAACTGTAGCGCGAGCCCGCTCCAACCTTGCCTCCTCATTGTTCAAGGCAGACATTTCAGACCGAGCACGTACAAAATTTGCGTGGATGATACCCACACGTGTCAGGTTTTGCTGAGACGCTTCCAGTCGGTTCTTCAACACATCTCTAGCTGCCGATGAAGCGAGAACCCTCTCCTCTGCCTAAGCGAGTTCATCTTTCAATTTACGGACTCTCGCTGCCTCTTCCTCATATTCGGCCTCGCACTTGGCCAGCTAGGGAATGACATACTCCAATACGGTATGCTCTTCATTCATCTCTTTCTGCTGAGCCTCGATGGACTTGCTCAGAGTTTCCATCTCCCCAACAAGCCTCGCAGTCAAAGAGTCATATTCAGCCTGAATCAGGTCATCAATGCTGCCCTGGGATAGTTGCAAATAATTGTTAATGGGTTGTTCCAGACCATTAACTATCTGCTCCAGTGCATCAGCTCTCCCAGCGTCGTTGAAATCTCTGATCGGCGCTATCGCAAACTGGGAGGACCTCCTCAGAGCCTCGAAGCCTAGATTCTTCTCCAACACCATTGATATCAGCATTTTCAAAGTGGTATAGAAAATACTAGTATACTGCTCAATTAGCATGGCAATATCCGAATGGACGCTGGGAGTGGCTGCAATATCGGCGAATCCCCTTCCAGGAACGATTGCAGAGGGTGTCGTCACAGTCGTCGCTTCAATAGATGGCGCGACAAAGGTAGAGGCACCAACAATGGTCGAAGTGGCTGACGTACTCAATGGAGGCATAGTCGTGATAACAGGCTCATCCTTCTCTCGAGATATCGGAACTGTATCGGGAGATCCGGCACCCAAAAATATTTCCTCTTCAAAGTCGGGCACCTCCGTGTCATCGGCAGGAGCTGCAACAAAGCCAAAAGTTGCGTCGACGCTGCCCTCCCCGTAGATGTCTCCCCCTGAAAAGAAGATAAGAGAAAGTTAATATCAACCTGATGTTAATTTTTCTAAAAGAGGCGTAAAGACGACATTTACCCATGGCCGATGGTATATATGTCGCGTCTGCAGCCAGTACAGCTAAATAATTTCTTAATGATGCTAAGTGAGCTGTCATACCTGGAGAAGGGGGTGCGCCAAATGACACTGGCAGGTATTCTTCCAGGTCTTCACCAAGATCCACTCGAGGCTCATCGGGTGGAATCTCGCTGGATATACTTACAGACGCAGCAGGGGTTTCTTCCGTTACTGGTCTGGATAAAGGTATATGCAATCTTATTTTGCTCGGCCTCAAAGGCGATCTCGTAGCACTAGCTGAAGCGGTAGTAGCGACAACAGTCTCGAGCAAAGAATCTTCGATACTGCCAGCCGGAACTGTGGAGGTTCCCTATCTAATAGGCGAAGGACCTCTAGTCAAAAAATTATCCCCAACGGGGGAAACAGTAGGTTCACTCCTAGGAGCCTCATGGCTGGAAGTCCTGACAGGACCACTAACAGTCTTCTTTTTCTTGCGAGGGGAAGTCTCCTTCATAATAGGAGCCCTTCGCTTACTAGGGACAACAAGAGGCTCTGCAGGCGGAGGTATTACGCCCCTCGGTACTGTCAGCAAAAACTCATCTGGATCGACAGAGTCTTCACCCTCGTCACAGAAAACTGATGGGACTTGCTCTCTTCCAGCGGACTTATGAGAGGGCATCCTAAAACTTCTACGCATATCAAAATCGCGATGGAAGGTATTGATGGCCACATAAAACTGGGTGTACGATGGAGGATGCGCAACTCCATGGAGAGAGAAGTCGCGGGCACAGTAAAGGTTGCTCCAGTACAACCCATTATGAAGTATTGCTATCCTCTCGCTCCATCAATAAGTCCACCTCTGGACTTGAAGCTGGTGATGGCATTTCCCATGTATAATTGGTCATACCCAAACTGCCTGGCGAACCGACTAGGCAGATAGGGCTCCAAGAAGCAATGGTCTTCACTTATGTACAGTAAATGGGAAGGTCTAATGCAGACCAACCAATAAAAAGCTTCAGAAGAAAGAACGGTCTTCCCTTCACCTGAATCCTGAAGTCTCATCCCCTGTTAATTGAGGTATACAGTGGGGACGATACAGAAGAGCTTCCAGCTATGAGCAAAATTTAATGCTTGCCGACAGTCTACGACGGTGGTCACGTTCCAGGTGGAATTCTTATAATTCAACAAGAAATTATTCCCCAAACTACTGGCAGAGCCGGGAGACATCACTCTGGGGTTATGAAGAATTAACCATCCCATCAGATACAGGAACGGTAATTCTACCCTGGGAAAGCTGTCACGCCGTGTTTCGTTGGCAAGCAGCCCATCAGTAATGGCCCTCAGGCCAGCTTGTATCCGGCATACCATGGTAGGGAGCAGGCCCAGTCTTGCCCCAAACACCAAACGCACTGCGGGCCATAAGGTGTTACGGTGAATCCGATCCGAAGATGCAATGCCAGGTACTACCAATCGGCGTAGCCATACAGAGAGGAAGCCAGCCAGTTGAGCTTCCCTTGACAGAGGCCTGCGGCAATGCCTCATATAACTGTAGGCTTTAGTGCCTGCAGGATAATTTCCTATCCCTTCATCGAGAACTTGATCTGAAGCCTCGACGTCTTCAATAAGATCATCGACTGTTTGAGCATTAAGCACGCTCAGAAGGCTCAAAGGCTTATCCCTGCTATCCACAACTTTGTCTGGCTTAGAATCACTGGCATGATGAAAGAAGAGATAGGACGCCCATTTGTTGGTATGAGCCAAATCAGAGGGCTCATTATAGAAGGTGGTGCAGGCTAGATAATGGCTCATTAGCTCATGGTACACTGCCACCACCCGAGGGTTTGTATCCTCCAGCTCCCTGTTTGTGGGAACATACTCTTCATAAGGAGTATCCCCCATTGGCAGTCTTGAAATCTCTGCCATCTCGTGAAGGGCCAATCCCAACTCCTCTAGCGGAGTGGCGAAAGTCCCAGTGAGTGAGATATACCGCTCCATCAAAGCCAAAAATAGGTTGGGATTGAGAGGTAACCCAACACTGGTAGCACTCACAGCCGCGAACAGACCAATGCTCTCCAGCTCAGTCTGAAAGTTCTTCAGGGCCCAGGCACTTAAGCGGGCCCATCGAAGATTCCCAGGGCTAACCCACCCGCTGGTCCGAGGATTAACCTTGGGGTATGCTCCTCCATGCCCCATGAAGTCATTACAAAAAGTCGATAATTGGACTAGTTGGAGCAGTGAAGTGTCTTCACTCGGGACGCTGCCCGGAAATAATCCCCTGAAAGGCATGAGCGAGCCTGAAGGGCGGCTCACAAATAATCCTTGGTCTGATCCTTTCTGATAAAATATCTTCCCCGGCTGGCCGTGAAGATTAGGGTCAGGGTCCACGACATCTTCCTCGGATGCGTGGCATGGAAGAATGCCGAGATAGGGTAATCTTTCGGCATCCTGGGCAGGTACATGACCATGCCCCCAGCAGTAAAAACCCAGTTTTCCTTCTTGGACTTCGTCTGGGATTGTTTATTAATCATATCCCCGAAGAGAAAAGCTGGTTTTATATATTTGGCCCCATCTATATACGTCAGGGGCTCTCCGTTGATCATGCTCAACATCATTCGTTCTCCCTGAGACGATATCAGGATTCCCCTTCCTTCAGGATACTGGGTTCCAGAAACAGGGAATGACACGTGGGACAAATCCTCCAGGTAATTGGAGTTCAGCATCCCAGCAGCAGAACCCATCACCTCAGCCAACAGAGGTATTTGCAAGTCCATTATAAAGTGCAAGAAGAACAAGTCAGTTTCTATACTAGATATTACAGTCTTGCAGCTTATGCAAAAGATTAACAGTCTGTGCTTTTACGCCAAGACTGTAAACACTTGAGTTTTTTTGCTGAAACCTATTTCCTAGACGTAAAATTCAAGATTGGCAGTATACACAAAAATCTGACAGTCTGTGGTTTACGCCAGACTGCCAAAATTTGAGTTATTACGCCAGAATTTTCATCCAGAACGTAACATTCAAAGTTTGTAGTATATGCCAAATTTCGACAGTCAAAAGCTTTTATGCCAGACTGCAAAAATATGGAGTTTTTACGCTGACACATTAGGAATGTGGGCGTAAATGATAAAACATCTCTGTGCATCATCTTCCTCGAAGAGGCTCTCAGCACAGAAGATGACCTAGCGCGTTTATGTACAACGTGTGCGAAGGGTTTTCTTCATTTTTGTCGTCCCAAAAGCTTTACCTATAACGTCCGGTGCACAGCTTGACGGTGGGACACTTCGTTCAGAGCGGGGTTCGCTCAGCCCGATGGGATTCGCTCATGCTTGAGCAGAGGAGCGAGAAGAGGAGGCAGCTTTCTTTCCCTTAGCGGTGGAAGGTTGTTTCGGTGCCATTGCTAAAAACTCAGAGTGCTCAGAGAAGAAACGAAGAAGAGTTCTCAAAGAGATGAAGGTTTTTCTTTCGCAAAAGACAGATGGAGAGTTTCTTCTCTGAAGGCCTTGGGGTATTTATAGAGTTCAGATAAACTCTTCGAATCCCTAACCAAATCCGATATTTAATATTCGGTTATGATTGGGGACCACGTCAGCCTATTATTTAGGGAAGACGGACAGTCAATGGATTCAAAATTTTTGCGCAGAGCAAATCAACGGTTTTACGCTAAGGAGCTTTTACGCTCGAGAAGCCATAAATCTACGATTTTACGCTCAGAGGCTATAAGTCTATGATTTTACGCCCGGATGCTTTTACGCTCGGTAGATTTTATGCTCGAGAGGCTACAAACCTACGATTTCACGCTCAGAGGCTACAAATCTATGATTTCACGCTCGAAAGCTTTTTTACACTCAGAGGCTATAAATCTACGGTTTTACGCCCGGATACTTTTATGCTCAGTAGCTTTTACGCTCGAGAGGCTACAAACCTATAATTTTATGCTCATCTACACTACGGATCTATGACTTTCTGCATGTCTTAAAATATGCAGGCCAGAGTATGCGTATATCGGAACAAGTCTCAAGACGGCTAATTACAAGGGTTTACACAAAAAATGCTCCTACATGGCCACAAAATATTCCAAGTACCCAAAGCATACAGAGTTCAGCATTGAAAATGACTCTTCTTCTTAGGTCGATTGGAAGTTCATCCAAAATCCAGTCAGAATCTTTTCTCTACAGTTCAAGCATGGTCAGTTTTGACAGCCATTTCTCGCCCTATTTCAAGGGATTTTCGGAAAATCATTCTTGAAGATGATGGTCTGAACAAGAATTCTTCTTATCAGAGAAGTGACAGTTCAGAATTCTACGTAACTCCTCGTTCAAAACAGCAGGACAGTTCGGATATTCGACTTAAATGCTAAGCAGCTTTCTACGCGTCTTCAGTTACACGTAAAAGACGGGACGAGACCAGATACTCTTTTTATCAGAGTCGGCGTAAAGTTATTCAGATGTGTCGAAGCTACACATTATTCAGACTTCATCACAGCAAAATATGGCAAATCATCAGATGCGTAAAAGAAGACAATTTTATTAATCATGATTACATATGATGAAAATCCAGTTTATAAAGGATTTTTCATCTTCATGATTACATATGATGGAAATCCTTGTTCTACCAAGGGTTTCTCATTTTTATTGAAAGATCACGTCGAGAATCTGTTCTGCCAGGTTCTCATATTGGTGGAGATCTTTTTTCGTCTTCTTCAGCAGTTAATCGGTTTCCGCGACCGATTAACAAGAAAATGATTAATTACGAGAGGATACAGAACTGGGCTTGTCTAAATTATTCAAGAGCCCATCCTCCGTATGCCATGACAGATTGAGTTAGGATTCAGACCCAACTCAATACTGGAAGACAAGGCCAGTTTGTCTGCCCTCGTCCACCATCGTAACGGAAGAAAATACAGCTTACAAGCTGTGTGGTCGAATGTGACCCTTCCTCTCTCCTGGATGAATTGCCATATGAAATTGCTGATCATCCCGAGCAAAGGAAGCTATGATATCCTTCCATAATCCATTGTTGCAGAGGACATTTGCTCGAAGATGCCTTCTTTTTCGGCTCCTTCCATACTGGAAGAACATGATCTTCTTCTTCCTCAAGTCAGCAAGACGAACCTCAGAAACCATCTCTGTGTGGTAAAGAAAATATGGGAAGAACAGGTTAACTCATCAGCCTTTATATAGGCAAAAGAGAACACACCGAATCCCAACAAACTCCCAAAAATCCGCCGAGAAATCAGCCTCGAGGAACAAGTCAGACTTGACCGTTTCATGCTTCATTCAAAGTGTTTCAAATTACGAGGAATTTGAAAACTTTGAAGGGGGTCTTGTAGAAGCATGAAAAATACGCTGCAGAATTATACGCAGTATGCATAAAAACCTGCGTAAAGCAGAGTTTTCAGTGCTGTGTGGCGTAAGACATGACTTCAGAGCCATCGGCGTACAACAGAGCTTCACCGCTAAGTACAGCGTAAAATATTGCTCCAGAACAACCCGCGTAATACAGTATTTCCAGACTGCTTCGGCGTAAAAAAGTTGTTACATTGCCCCTTTGGCGTAAAACCCGCTCACTTTTAATGCAGTGGAATATTGTACGAGGAACTCTTCGTATTCCTCGAACGAACCTGTCAAATCATGCAGTGAACCTGACTCCTGACAAAGAGTACTGTACGACTATCCAGACGACGGTTGTAATGATGGTGCGGCACAGAGACCCAGACCGTCGTTTAGTGACATTTTCTTGATACAAAGTGCTTTTACGCATACAAGGGAATACGCTGCCTAGTTTTATACAGGCAGATGCGAGCTTTTATGCTCAGCAAGAGACAAAATAAACCGCCACGTCAAAAGCAGCTCTTCGTACAGAGCTCGAGGTACGTCTCTGCAGTTAATGCGCATGATGGGGGCAGATCTCTGCATTTAATGCACGAGATTTGGCTCTACTTTCAAAGACTGGGTGAGCCATAATTACGGCTAATACGTCCACATTATCACCTCTGAATATTACGCCATCAGGCTATTTTCAGCTATAGGAGCACGCTGTACGCTATCTCCTTGAAATACACCGACCTGGCTATTTTTAACTATAGGAGTACGCCGTATGCTATCTCCTCGGAATATGCCAACTCAGGCTATATTTGCATTAGTGTGTGATAAGGCTATTTGGTCCAGAATACGCTCAAGACTTCAGTCAAGCAAGGATAACCAGCTATCCTTACGCTAGCTACCTATCCATACAGCATCAGTCTTCTACGCCTACTGGGCTTCTATGCCTACTTGGCTCCTACGCCAACTTGACAACTATTTGGCTTCTACGCCATGGTGACAATTATTGGCTTCTACGCCAACCTTTTCTACGCAAGGGGCAGTTACCTAAGTGGCTTGCATGCCATGATCTTCGCAGTAGTTATACGCGTTATCTCATAATGGGACACGCGTCACACGCGGATTCAGAAGATCATTTATACGTGGATGGCAGTTATTATAACTGCCACATAAAAAGTGCCACACTCTCCACTGTCCGGCTTCTACGCCGACTGGATGGCTACTGTCACTAAAATCCTATAAATAGAGACCTCCGTCCACGGAGGTCCAAGGTCAAAAACTCAGAGAAAAAGGTCGAAAGGTCAGAAATTGATTCTTGAGAGAGAAGAGCACATATAGAGAGTAGTGATCGACGATTTTGGCATCGAGCATCCACTCCCTCTTGCAATCTTTGAAGCTATTCCTTCTTCTACAGTACTTCTTCATCATCGTATGGTCCAAGGGACAAAGTGATCGACCGCAGATCAGACTCCTTTAGAAATATTTACCCAGATTAAATTTTGTACTTGACATCCTCGTATAGGGTTAATTATACTTCTTGTTTGTAAACCAAAGAAAAGGTTTCGTATAAACCTAGTTTTATTTCTTTCGTTTATTATCAAACAACCCTTTCGTGACCTTGTAATTCCAATTCCGAGCAAGTACTTCAATGGCCCCAGATCCTTAACTTCAAATTTCTCTCCAAGTCTTTTCTTCAGCCGTAGGATCTCCTTAGTATCGTCTCCAGTAATTACAATATCATCAACATAGACTGCAAGAACAATAATACGAGTCTTGGAGTGCCTGTAAAACACAATATGATCTCCATTACACTGCCTATATCCCATACCACAGACTGTAAGCCTGAATCTATCAAACATGCTCACAGAGACTGCTTTAGCCTATACAAAGACTTCTTCAATTTGCATACCTTCTCCATTGCTTGTGAATTAGAAAAGCTTGGTGGAATCTCCATATACACCTCCTCCTAGAGATCCACATACAAAAATGCGTTCTTGACATCTAGCTGATGTAGTTGCTAATTGAAGTTGGCAGCGCATGACACCAACACTCGCACAGTGCTCATATTTGCTACTGGAGAAAAGGTCTCGTCATAGTCAATATCATAAGTTTGGCTATAGCCTTTAGCAACCAATCTGGCCTTGTACCTGTCAATCTTGCCCTCTGGAGTCTGCTTAACAGTATAAACTCATTTACATCCAACAACATGCTTCCTAGCTGGCAGTGGTACCAGCTCTCATGTGTCGTTCTTTTTCCAGGCTTGGAGTTTCTCCTACATGGCACTCAACCACCTAGGATCTTGCTTAGCTACCTGCCAGTTGTTAGGTACAAGCACTAAATCTAATGATGCAAGTAAGAACTTATATGCATGTGGCGTGGATGCATATGAAATATAATGTGCAATGTCAGTATCCCAACTGCTAAATTTAGCTGGAGGTTTTCTAACATTGACTCTAGAAGTTCTACGAAGCAAGACAGGAGTATTAGAAGTATCAGGGGAGAAATTGTTACCAGGTGACTCAGGTGGAAGGGCTGAAGAAGGTCCTAGAGAAGAGGGACTTGGGACATCATCATTTGTGGGTACTGGCCTAAGCACAGAAGGAGGAGGCTCATGCTGCTGCTGCTTTTGCTGCTCATGCTCCCTATATACTCTCAGCTCCCCCTGACTTTCGGCTTCCCCTGAGACACCATCACTCCTCGGTGACTCAAAATGACATGGAATCATACCAACCACGATGCCACTCTCATTCTCCCCCTCTTTACTAGCATTAGTACAACCATCCTCGAATAAGGAACTTAACTCTGTCTTCTCCCCATAAAATGGTTCAAACTCCCAGAAGGTCACGTCTATACTGACAAACGACATTCTTTCAGTAGGACACCAACACTTGTATCATTTCTGACTTGATGAGTAGCCCACAAAGATACATTTAACTGCTTGTGGATCTAGCTTGCTCACCACCATTCAGTGATCTTGCACAAAATATGTGCAGCCAAATACTTTGGGTGGAACAATAAAAATATTAGAGCCCAAGAGCATCTTACATGGTGTCTTCATCCCTAATACTCTTGACGACATCGTGTTAATTAGATAAGCTGCTGTCATAACAACCTTACTCCACAAGAACTTCGACGCATTCATTGTCAGCACCAAAGAGCGTGCCACTTATAGTAGATGCCTGTTCTAGTGTTCAACCACCCCATTCTGAGCAGGAGTGTCTGGGCAAGTAGTTTGATGAAGAGTTCCTTGACTAGAGATGAAATTAGCAAACTTCTTGTTGGTGTACTTGGTCCCATTATCTGTTCGAAGAATCTTCACATTTACTCCAAACTGGGTCTTCACATACGCCAATAAGTCTTAAAAATATTTGTACACATCAAATTTCTGCTTCATCATGTAGATCCAGGTCATATGTGAGTAGCAATCAATAAAGGTAACAAACCATCTGAATCCACTAATAGAAGTAGTAGGATACAGTCCCCAAACATCAGAATGAACAAGTACAAATGGCTCAAGGCTTTGAAGACCAACCATTTTATAAGTAGAACGTGTATGCTTCCCAAGTTCACAAGCATTATAAAATAACCTTTTTTGTCTACTTTATGCATTATCTCAGATTCTAACTTATTCAAACTATCAAAAGATAAATGTTCCAATCTGCAGTGTTGAACCATTGCTTCTGTCACTGGCCCTCCACTAATAGTAGCAACGAGCATTGCAGCCTCCCTGTCCAGGTAGCAAAGGCCATCACGCCTGATGCCAGTCCCAAGCCTTTTCTCCGTGGTCTTCTTCTGGAAAGAACACATATCCCGATAAAAAAGAACAGTAAAATTCAATTGATCAATGAAAGAGCTGACAGAAAGTAAGTTGACCGAAAATGAAGGAACATGCAACACAGATGACAGGATAACAAATGGAGTACAATGGACCGAGCCAGTACCCCTGATGGGTTGGGATGTCCCATCAGCAGTTTGAATTATTTTGGGATACATATGCTTTCTCGGATAATATAATGTAAACTCACTAGATGCACCTATGATATGCCTAGATGCACCTGAGTCTATGATCCAATCAGTATGAGATTTAGTTGATGCAAGTGCCTGAACCGGGATACCTTTGCCCATATGAGCAGCATAACCAGTAAAGTTACCAAGGTAGGTAGTGTCAGCCAGATCCTGAGTGGCATGTCCCTTACCCTTAGAACTATCAACCTGAAGCTTAAATTGACGTAATTCCTCCAACTCTGTCATCTCGGCTCCAGCCATCTCAGTAGTGGTCTCCTCTGGCACAGCTAGGTGAGCAACTCCCCGGCCTCCTCGTCCCTTGCCTTCTTGACCTGCACGTCCACCTCTCTGTCCTCTACCTCCTCGACCACGACCAAAATTGCGGGGTTGAGGGCAGTTGTAGATGAGGTTCCGTTTCTTCCCACAATTGTAGCACTCCCTGTCATCGCTGATGGGAGCACTAGGAATCACTAATGCAGAACGAACAGCCGGTGAGGTCTCGTATTTCATCACCTTTTGTCTGATCTCTTGTTTCATCGATGCAACAGCCTCATCCAGGGATAGAAAAGATGGCAGATGACACGTTGCTGCCCTCCTAGCCTCAAACTGCTGGTTCAGACCCTTGAGAAAACGAGCCACACGCCTACGCTCAAGGTACTATTTTTCAAGGAGAATATATGTCGGATTTTGTAATGATAGCGGATCATAGTAGTCCAAGTCCGCCCATAAGCGACGTAGCTCATCTGCATACTGGAGTACTGTCTTCTCCCCCTGTGTGGTAGCATCAATCTTTTCCTCAACTTCTATCATCATCATGACACTCCCAGCTCCAGAGTACATCTCAACCAATGTCGTCCAGACATCGGCTGTACTGCAGATCGACTCGACCATCCCAGCTATGGATGGAGACACAGAAATCAGTAGCCAAGAAACTATCAGAGAATTAAGGTGACTCCATGTGCTCCACTCAACACTCGTCTTATCCTTTGGCTCAATGCACTATCCTTTCACATATTTTTTAAGCCCCTTGATTCGAAGGTTCAGCAGCGCCCTCTTAGACCAACTTAGGTATTTTCTTATCCCCTCAAGTTTGATGTCATTGGGAAGCAACTATATCTTCTTTATCACCTGCGACGGTTCTAGTGCGGGCACGACTGCTCTACTGGATGAGGTCTCCTCTAATTTGACCTGAAATACCATGGCCACCCCCTCCAATATCTCCTTCACTCCTGACTAGTCACATGTGTTCCCATCTCCACAGTTGCACTTATGGCAAACCCAACACAAGAACGAGGTCAAACACAACTCAAATACGTATCGTGCGCCTATATGCGATCACTGCTTTCTCCATCTATCTGCACACCCCTAAGCTCATGCGACATAAGAGATGCACGATGGATAGAACTTGTCGGAACAAGGACTAGAAATAGACATTTGTGCAAAACTTTCCAAGAAGTATGCTCTCTAATCTCAGAACCCACGTTGAGATCGAAATCAGATGATCACATAAGAGTTACTCTCTGATTATCCACGATCCAACGAACAACTCGCCTACGTTGAGATCGAAATCAAAGGATCACACAAGAGTTCCTCTTTGGTTATCCACGATCCAACGACGGGTTTGACGACACCCGCAGGGGATGTCGTCGACACCCAAGGGTGAAGGGGGGGGGGGGGGGGTCGGGTGAGAGACATAGGGAAATAATTTTTTTTTTTTTAGAAAAAGGATTCAGAGCTTTGGCTCTGATACCATGTAGAGAGAAAATATTTGATTTATTTCCAAGAGAGTGAGTACATATATATATAGAAGGAGGCTTGCCTCCTCCTTATTTTCTATCCGATGTGGGACTAAATAAGTCTTCCATACCTTAACAATTTTCATAACAAAACCTAATAATTTCCTATTAACTTGTAGTGAAGAATAACCGGTAGAGAGTTGTTTTATAAGAAGACGTTGACAAAATGATATAATTTGCATATCACTTGCTCCAAATTACTATGAACCAATAATTATGAATGAATATGATTTCAGAATCATGCTAGCTACTTGGATAGATAATGTTTTGACAGATGACTTGTATAAATTCAGCTCTTAAACAAATTGTGAAGTCATAAAAAAAACTGAGACATTACTTGTATTAATACCTTTGCTGTTGGGGTCTGCTCCATAATCAAGTAGGAGAAGCACACAGTTCTCACTTCCTTGAGATGCTGCTATATGCTGCTTATTACACAAGAACAAAATAAGGAAACCTTATTATTTGCAGCCAAAGGAAATGCAGTCAACAGGAAAAAGTTGTTGAAAGAACAAACCAGAGCTGTGCGCTGATTGTTGTCAGCTTCATTTGGATCAAGACCTCGTTTCAGAAGCTGATGCAGTAACAGGTCATCTCCCCTACTTACAGCAGCAGTTGAAGTAAGGGGCAGGTTGAGACGACCCCTGGCTAGCATCTTATCCATCTCACTGAAAACTCCTTTGATTGCAGTATCCGCCTTTTCCTGCTCCTTCAGATACTGGAACACAAAACCATCATCACAATCATCCTCAAAGTCTTTTCGCATCATAATGTGTTTGACTACGAAAGTTTGAGGAAGACCCGCAAAAAATTGACAAAGTTTTATTGATTGGATATCAACCTGAAGTCAATCCACTATTTTTGTGCCAAATAACCTTGTCACTAAACTTTAGAAGCATAGTTTGCAGTATCGGCCGATACTGATCCGATACGGCCGATATCGATACGGTTTGGCATGTCCCGATCTGATACCGACCGATATTCCATACTGGCCGATACCGACATTGGAGGTCTCTTTTCCGATCAATTCAGCAAATAAAATTGAACGAAAAAAGAGCAATCAACAAGGGTGTAAAAGCATAATAAGGTTGTAAAAGAAAGAAAGAAACTTATCTATCGCATGTAAATCAATCTACAATGGTGACTCTATTTCATTCAATTTCAAAACTACTAAGAAACAACACTGAAAATAATTAAAATTATGCCTAAATGTATAAAATATATTTCCTAAAGTGTTAATAATTCATTAATAATTATTTGCTTTCCGATACCAAAAAAACCCTATACTCCAATACGAAACCGGTGCTACTACCTATACCGCCGATCCCGATACTAATAGGAATGATCTGATACCGATAATTCGAACCTTGTTTAGAAGGGTACTCGGCTTAGAAGGTAAACCTACCTTTTGTTTGTACATTATAATTTGAAAACTCATGGGTTATTTATTACACATGCCTCCAAGGGCATCAAACAACTGCTAGGTGAAACCGTAATTGAAATTTACAATATAACTCTTGCTGAAATGTTAGGTAGATACTTTTAAGAGAAAGGAACCTTGTATTCAAAATAGTATAATTCATGAATTATATCAAACAATTGAAGTTATAGCTAGCGTGCCGAGTTCTAAAATTCCATGTTAAAATCTTTGCTGATTACAACATAAAGCTAAGGTTTATCAACTTCTGGTTCCACGTACCTCAAGTTGCATTTCATTATTAGATGGAAAATTTCAAATTTCAAATTTGCATGTATGGAAAGGGTAATCTGTTACAAACCTGAAGCAGATTGCTCAAGATGATAGTTCCATCTGCAACATTTGATTGAATGATGCTAAGGAATGAAGTACGGTTCAGACGCAGTAGCTGACACAACTTTTTGGTTCGAGCTGTAAATAGTTGTGGTCTACAACAGAGTACACCAACTTCACCTATAACATCAGCCATCTTTGCCTCCCTAACCACCTGTACAATGATAATAATCAATTCTCAGATTTCATTCCACATTAGTTTCCGCAATGCTAGATTAGTTTATCAACTAAAACACATTTAAAATGTCCAACATTGTTAATTCAAAACTTGCCTGTTCACTTCCATTCCTGCAATCTATCAGATCCTGCAGAAATTTTTAGTGATTTAGTCTCAGGACATTTAAGGGCTAAATTCAATATTAGTTGAATTGACTCTACCACAAAAAAAGTTAGTATAGGAACAGACAAAAAGGGGATAAACTACCACAGTGCCGGTGACTAGTATATAGAAGTCTGTTGGTGCTTCATTTTGCAATATCACCTCCTCCCTAGGAGGAAAATATTCAGGTTTCATCTCAGATACCTACAAATATCCCAAGGTAACAGTGTTATGGGCTAGGGTACGCGTTATCAGTACTCTGTGAAAGAAAACACAGAACATGATACAAAATATAGTAAAAATCAAAGCATTTAAGCATCTTACCAATTGGAAAAGAAGGTCGTCAGAAACCCCTCGGAACAAGTACACCTGTTGAACAAGATTGTAGAACAGGTAGTGAGAAATACTGGATCTAATGGCTTTAGGAAGTGCTTCTAGAGTCTCTTGCGGTTGAAGTCCCTTTGAGTCTGTCCTAAACTTCAGACACAAGTGTGCAAGCATCTGATCTTGGAGGCGAACCGGAAGCTGATTTCTTTGAGCAAAACCTGAGGCTGCTTGAATTGTATCTCTCTGCAATTCGATAGGCCACAATGTTATAAACTAGTTTAGAACAAAATCTTATGAAGGTAGTATTGTCAGAATCGTTTGGACATAAGCTCACAAATTTTCTAGTTCGGCTAGTTCCATGGACAACCAAATTGGTCATATTTCCGATCAAGTATGATGTTAAACCAAGGTTGAAGAGCATATAAAGGATGTCAAAGATCATCTCTCCCGTGTTCATAGGATGCAGATCTCCATAGCCAACAGTCGTAAGAGTGGTAATTGACCAATACGTTGCTGTAACATATCGAATCCACAAACTTTTCTCGTGAAAATCAGGCATAGAAGCCCCGGTCCATGTCATTTTCGGGTTTTGTACCTCGCTGCAAGAAGGTAATAGAAACATCCAGCACAGTGGATCGCAAATAGAGTCACCTATGGAATCATTCGGAACATTTAAGATCAAATGTATTCATAGATGACCCAAAGTCAGGAACATGGATATCAAGTTACTTACACAGATAAGTTTAACGCATCGAACCAAGTTGTTGATATGGTATGTTGGGTGTCATATTTAAGTATAGTATAAGGACATGGGAATATCCTGAGGACATATTTGGGATGCCAGAATATGTCACAGGATATTCCATTATGAGATTATTGTCATAATGATTGAAATCATTGTATTAATGACTGTAAGGCTATATAATGCCAATGAGACAATCAATAAAATCATCAACTAATTTCAACATGGTATCAGAGCCAAGTTTCCACAAACCCTAGCCGTCACCAAGCTTCCACAAACCCACAGAAGGATTTTCTAGATCTCCTCCACCGAACTCTTCCACGCCCCCCCTTTTTTTCCCTCCTCTCCTCTTCTCCGCCCTTCGCAGGCCGCTCTTCGCTGTTGCTGCCCCGTCCCGCTACTGCTGCGGCTACTACTGCTGCTGCGGCTGCTGCGACTGCTGCTGCTGCGACGGCGGTTGTGACATGCGTGCTGCCGCCTCCTCCGCACCAGCACGAGGCAGCGCCTAATAGGGATGCCTAGATCTGAAAAAAGGGAGGACATGTTCGGATCTAGGAGCGGACGACGAGGACAAGCGTGAGTCGTGGAGCGGACATGACGTGATTGGATAGACGACGCATCGATGGAGGAGATCATCAAGAAGCTAGATTCTGCAGAGGTGGCGACGTTGATGAAGTTGTTGACGATGTCGGCTGGTGAGAACACGACACGAACGTCGCTGGAGTTGAAGCTTCCCTCCATCGATCAGAAATTAGATGGACCAGCCACCTATCTGAGTTGGTCACGACGGGTGAGAAGAACCCTCGCAGGAAAAAACATGGAGGGGTTCCTGACGGGCGAGACAACAGAGCCGGACGAGGGCTCGACAGGACGCGATGAGTGGAAGTCCACTCATATGGTGATCTACATCTGGCTTCTCAACTCCTTAGTCCAGTCTATTGCCGCCAAAGTAGACGGTATTGAGATGGTGAAAGATGTGTGGGAGAAGTTGAGAAGGACCTATGATGGTGTGGGGAACAACTTACGGGTCTTCCAGATAAAGGGGAAGATTGATGACACCGTACAGGGAGAGAAGACGGTGCAGGAGTATGCCACAAAGTTGGAGCGTCTGTGGTTGGATTATGATCACTCCTCAGATCGGGCGAGCTGCGGGGACCCTAAGTGTAAGGAGAGACAGGTGTGTCTGCAAGAAAGGACGATGAAGTTCCTCAAAGGGCTGACTGCAGCTTTCGCACAGAGGACGGCCCTACTTCTAGCCCAACCAAAGATCCCTAGCCTTGAGGAGGCTATCTCAGCCATGATCCAGGAGGAGACACGCATCAGGCTGCAAGCCGGGACAGGTGGTCCCCCCGAAGCAAAGTCAGCACTAGCGATCACCAGCTCAGGTAACAAAGGATCTAAGGGAGAGCCATGGCAGCATAATCGGCAGTGCTACAACTGTGGGAAGATGGGTCATCATCGGTATGCTTGTACCAAACCACCTAGGGAGGGAGATTCAGGTGGTGGACGAGGACCGTTCGGCGAACGAGGATATAATGGAGGACGTGGTCGTGGTCAAGGGGATAGACGAGGCGGCCGAGGAGGTTATCGGGCAAACCTCCTGATATCAGAAGTGAACGGAGAAGCTGATGGCACATTTACTGTGGAGGACCAGGCACTGGAAGACATGGGGAGTAGAACAGAGAAGGCGTCCACCTCATTCTTTGTTAGGGGCAACGCTGCCATGTATGCCCATCCATCAGAAGGTACTGACGAATCACTTGCCCTTGCGTCTATCTCTTCCCTTAAATCATCAGACTGGATTATCGACTCGGGAGCATCTCGACATATGACGGAGAATGCTAGTGAGTTTTCTTCCTACACTCACCTAGCATCAGCAGACAGCATTCAGACAGCTGATGGCACTTTCCAGCCAGTGGTCGGTAAGGGTACTGTTAATTGTACAGGTTCAGTAAGATTATCCAATGTTTTACATGCTCCATCCTTTTCAGTCAGTCTCTTGTCCATTAGTTCTATAATCCTCCAACTTAAATGCATTGTTTTTTTTGATATTCCTAAGGTGACCTTCCAGGAGAAAGGGACAGGACGAAGACTTGGGACTGGCACTTGGCATGAGGGACTGTGGTACCTAGATCGAGAAGGACTGGACTCAGCATTGGTATCTATGGCAGAGAAGGCTGGCATGGAAGGACTGCAGCAGAGGACTGAGGATACCTTGATACTCCATCATCGGAGGATGGGACATTCTTTCTTTGATACTCTAAGTAAGTTGTATCCAGAGATTTATGCAAAAACAAATAAAGAGAAATTAGTATGTGATGCGTGCGAGTTAGGAAAACTTACTAGGAGCTCATATGTTGGCACGGGTCATAGGAGCACTTTTGCTTTTGAGGTAGTACATTCTGATGTCTGGGGTCCATGTGCTACTAACACTATGAATGGTTATAAGTACTTTGTTTCTTTCATTGAGTGTGCCTCTCGTGTTACCTGGTTATATTTGATGAAAAATAAGAGTGATGTACCTGCTTGTTTTTGGGATTTCCATAAGCATGTCCAGACTCAGTACAAAGCAGTTGTGAAGGTACTGAGGTCTGACAATGGAACAGAGTATACCAACAGGACGCTTGCAGAATACTTGTCAGCACACGGAATACAGCATCAAACCACCTGTGTATACACACCAGCACAAAATGGAGTTGCAGAAAGGAAAAACAGACACCTTCTGGAGGTCGTAAGAAGTATGATGATCGACATGAATGTCCCACAGAGTCTGTGGGGGCATGCAGTGTTGACAGCAGCTCAACTCATCAACAGGATGCCCTCGAAGGTCCTCGGATGGAAGTCCCCATGTGAGGTATTGCAAGGCAATAATAGTGGGATACTCCCACTGAAGGTGTTTGGGTGTGTGTGTTTTGTGAAGGACAACAGGCCATCAGTTGGGAAACTTGACCCTAGAGCCGTTAAATGCATCTTCGTAGGCTACTCGGCGACCCAAAAGGGGTATGTGTGCTGGAGTCCAGTAGAGAAGAAGAAGTTTGTCAGTATGGATGTCCACTTTCGGGAGCATGAGCCATACTACCGCCAGGACGGAACTTCACACAACACGCCTAATACTGCCAGTATTAGGCGAGAGGGGGAGATGGAGAACTTGGTGGTAACCGATTTAGAAGTTTAGCATAGAGGCACGGAGAAGGGACAAGAAGGTAAAGGTGTTAGGCCTACGGCTCAGGGAGAGTTACTTACCTACAGCAGGAGAGAGAAGCAAACTGCAGGACCAGTACCGACAGTGCCAGTGCCAAGTCCCTTGCCTGCGTTCGTCCCAACTCCTAAGGCACCGACACCAACCCCCCTTCAGGTGATACCCCCTCCTTCACAAGATATCATTTCTCCTACTACTACTACTCCCACACCACTATCTGTACGGAGGACCACTCGCAGCAATGCAGAAAATCCTCCAAACAGATATGGTTGGGATATTGCTCAGTTTGTTTCTTATGACCATATCCCTTCTTCTCATGGAGCATTTATAGCATCTTTGGATAGTATTACTGTACCTAACAATTGGCAGGTTGCCAAGAACGATCCAAAGTGGAAAGCGGCAATGCACGAGGAGTTGGGAGCTCTGGATAAGAACCACACTTGGGAGCTTGTGAGACTGCCAGAGGGGAAGAGAGCAGTTGGATGCAAGTGGGTCTTTACCGTGAAGCAGAACCCAGATGGACAGGTTGATCGCTACAAAGCTCGACTAGTAGCCAAAGGATACAGTCAGACGTACGGCATCGACTATGACGAGACCTTTGCACCAGTTGCAAAGATGAGCACTGTCAGGACTCTGATTTCTCTGGCAGTGAATGGTGGATGGAAGCTACACCAACTGGATGTGAAGAATGCGTTTCTTCACGGAGATCTAGTGGAGGAGGTGTACATGGAGATACCACCAGGATTTGGCACCAATCAGACAGTAGGCAAGGTCTGCAGGTTGAAGAAGTCCCTCTATGGACTGAAGCAGTCTCCTCGAGCGTGGTTTGACAGATTCAGAAGGGCGATGATAGGGATGGGATATCAGCAGATCAATGCTGATCATACTGTGTTATTCCGTCGGAGTGGAGGCCACATCACCATGCTTGCGGTGTATGTGGACGATATGATTATCACAGGAGATGATGAGCAGGAGATCGCCCAACTCAAAGGAAAGCTTGGCAAAGAATTCGAGGTGAAGGATCTCGGCCTTCTTCGGTACTTCCTTGGGATTGAGATTGCTCGAGAAGCAGAGGGGATTGTTCTCTCTCAAAGGAAGTATGCATTGGACCTTCTCACAGAAACTGGGATGTTGGGGTGCAAACCTGCAGCGACACCAATAGATCAGAGGTTCAAGATTGATGCTGAGGCTGGAGAACCAGTTGATCGGGACAGATACCAGAGACTGGTTGGCAAGTTGATCTATTTGAGCCACACACGTCCTGATATCTGCTTTGCAGTAAGTGTGGTGAGCCGCTACATGCATGACCCACGGAAGGGTCATATGGATGCAGTGTACCAGATTCTGAGGTACTTGAAATGTGCTCCCGGGAAGGGACTAATATTCAGGAAGAACAATCACGTGAGCATCGAGGGCTACTGTGATTCTGACTGGGCTAGTTGTGCTGATGACAGGAGGTCTACCTCAAGATATTGCATATTTGTAGGAGGTAACTTGGTCTCCTGGAGGAGTAAGAAGCAGTCTGTGGTGGCCAGATCGACAGCTGAAGCAGAGTACAGAGCTATGGCCTTGGGAGTTGCAGAGCTGCTATGGTTGAAGAATATGCTGGTGGAGCTGAAGCTGGATCAAGGAGCCAAGATGAAGTTGTGGTGTGACAATCAGTCAGCTATTAGTATCGCCAACAATCCAGTACAGTATGACAGGACCAAACACATCGAGATTGATAGATTCTTCATCAAAGAGAAGTTGGATAGAGGATTACTGGAGCTTGGCCATGTTCCAACTAGGGATCAAGTAGCAGATGGACTAACCAAGGGACTCGCCTCAGTGAGCATGATTAGAGGATGTGACAAGATGGGCTTAGTGAATATCTTTCACCCATCTTGAGGGGGAGTGTTGATATGGTATGTTGGGTGTCATATTTAAGTATAGTATAAGGACATGGGAATATCCTGAGGACAGGATATTCCATTATGAGATTATTGTCATAATGATTGAAATCATTGTATTAATGACTGTAAGGCTATATAATGCCAATGAGACAATCAATAAAATCATCAACTAATTTCAACACAAGTAGTAGTTGTAATTCCTGTCTTTCTCCAATCTGGCATATCAAAGTTAGTAATCAGATCCATAGGTTCTATGAAAACAGAAATAAAACACACAGAGAGTTTGGCCACATTATACCGATACGAGGTTAATGTCTTCATCAGTTAGACAAAAAAAGAGGTGCAAGTGATGATCTAAAGATCGATGAATTATTGGAGTAAGGTTCAAAGAATGTGAAAAACAAGATATTTAACTGCAATTTTCAGATCAGTCTGAAAACTGAATATATTGTAGAGTACGAAGATCCATTCTTTTAAGTGACATCTTGAGGGTAGTCAGTAGGGATCAAATAAGCATGTTTTGAATTTACGCAATGTATGAGTTTAGTATCACAAGTATAGTGCGTGATGTGAATTCCTCTTAGAATTTAACTTGCTCTAATTCTATTAGTAAGTTATGTTTCTCTTGTATCTGAAAGAAATAGTAGAATAACTTTCTGGACATGGTTAAAATTGAATGAGTATAGTAATACCTTAACCATACGCTGGTGTCCTCATATATATGAGTAATATCATAAGTATAGTGCTTGATGTGAATTCCTCTTAGAATTTAACTTGCTCTAATTCTATTAGTAAGTTATGTTTCTCTTGTATCTGAATGAAATAGTAGAATAACTTTCTGGACATGGTTAAAATTGAATGAGTATAGTAATACCTTAACCATACCCTGGTGTCCTCATATATATGAGTAATATCATAAGTATAGTGCTTGATGTGAATTCCTCTTAGAATTTAACTTGCTCTAATTCTATTAGTAAGTTATGTTTCTCTTGTATCTGAAAGAAATAGTAGAATAACTTTCTGGACATGGTTAAAATTGAATGAGTATAGTAATACCTTAACCATACCCTGGTGTCCTCATATCTATGAGTAATATTAATATCATAAGTATAGTGCTTGATGTGAATTCCTCTTAGAATTTAGAATGAGTATAGTAATACCTTAACCATACCTTGGTGTCCTCATATATATGAGTAGTATCATAAGTATAGTGCTTGATGTGAATTCCTCTTAGAATTTAACTTGCATTAATTCTATTAGTAAGTTATGTTTCTCTTGTATCTGAAAGAAATAGTAGAATAACTTTCTGGACATGGTTAAAATTGAATGAGTATAGTAATACCTTAACCATACCTTGGTGTCCTCATATATGACTAATATTTTGCCACAAAAAAAACAGTAGTATATATATAGCAGTAATCTGTAAGTTTCTACTACATTATGCATGCTAATAGTAATAACGAATCAGAAACCCGTACCGAGCAAACACTGAACTGACCCTTCGGAGACGCCAGAGGCGAAGCATGTTGAAGAAGGCATAAGCATGGGCCGGACGAGGCAGTACCTTGCGAGCAAGTTCGTTGGGGATACAGGAAAGAAGGTCGAGACCGAACCAGCTCTTGACATACCTTGAGGCAATCCGGTACCGTTCGTCTACTAGAAGATGAGTAGCTCTGTCGAGATATGCCAGCTGGAAGGTCAAGCAGATGCCAATGAAGAACAACCCATTAACAATGTTGTCTGCAATGGCCAGGACCCCCCTTGGTCTGTTGATGAAGCCAAACTCGAAAGGAGAAGCCCAGGCAGTATATGCCACCAGAACTATCAAAAAAGTTTCCCATGCTCTGTGAAACCAAATAATACAAGAATTCATAATATGCAACTATTTTGTCCTGTCCCCTGAAGTATCAAACTAGATTTCTCACTAAAACATAAGAGTGCACAGAAGTATCAACTAAGGTTACAATTAGCAACATAAAACTCAATTCAACTCTATTAAAGGCAATGTCATATGTAACATTTTATATATAAATAAAAATTATAATTGTATTTTATAGGTTCAATCCAAGTTCGTTTACTCTCACCTCTAATTTTAGATTTTCAATGAAACATTGAGATCATACTTTTGTGGGGTTTGAAAGCAAGGTTCACAATATCGATATCGGAATCGTTTTTAAGATCCTTCTTATGAGTATCGATATGATCTCCGATACTTCTTATATGAGTATTGGTATCTTGACATACTTTTCTCTTCTAACTTTTTTTTCTTTCTTTCTTGATTTGACCATACATCGGGATGAGACCTGCCAAAAATGATACCGCCTGAAGTAGGAAACTTTGTAACATCCATAATAATTAGAAATGTACATATATTTGAACTGGAAAACTCTACAATGGTCGAAAAAAATAACAATGACCTCAGCCCCTGTTTACGTAGGTCGAAAAAAAATTAGACCAATCTGCGGACGCCACGTGGTCGCAATTTCTTTTTCGATCTGCTGTGCGGTATGTATAGACACACTGATTTGAATTTTAAAGGGATTTCAATAGGCCATTAATATATGGCAAGAAGAAAAAAACAAAATTATATTTGTCCCCTGAAATATCAAATTACATTATAAAATAGAAGACTTTGCTTGGCCATATATATTAAAACTTGTTCGATGGTAATGAGTTGCGACAATAAAATTACGATATCCGTTTACATGGATGCAAAAACTGAAGAATACTAGTAATGTGCACGTGTGTTAAAAAAATGTTAAATTTTTTTAAAATATAAAATTATTATAGCTATCATTTCTAGGAATCGAACTAAAGCAACCAAGAAAAATAACTTCCACCTTAACCACTTGAGTTATAATTGTTTAGTTGTAAATAAATAATATTAGGTAGTTAAATAATTAGTTATTTAAAAAGAAGAAGTTAGTGGAGTATTTACAAATAGCTTAGACGGTTCAATTTTGAGCCGTTTTAAAGTCTCATTATAAAAGTAGTCATGAGCAGACCCAGTCTTGAGGGTTGACAGGCTAGTGGAAAGTCCAAGGCCCTCTATTAAGGGAAGACCCTAGACTTAACTACATTATTTATATAGCAGTCAAAATAAAATATTTTTTGATAAAGAATCCAAGTTATTCTTTTTGAATACAAAATATTCGACCCAAAACCAAAGTGACAACACTTACAAACAGAAAACCCAATGCCTTATGATCCTCATGGTTGGTCCTGAGCCTATTGTATGTAGATAATTTGTACAGAGTCAATTTTTGTTCACCCATCAAAACTAGGATGTATGTTCATCCTTAATTAAATATTGCCACATAACATTTTCATGCAACACAAAACCACTTTGGAAGTAGTTTTGTGAACATTCAAAGTGCTTTTGACTTCTATTTTTATATGTGGCAACACTTGATTGGAGGGTGAACATATATCCTAGTTTTGGTGGATGAACAAAAATGAACTCATTTGTACATCATAATATGGACCGGCCAGTATATGAGTTTTACGAGGTTTCACATACCATTTGGAACTCCAAGAAACCTCCCAACCATCAACCAACTGTCAGGTGGGTTTCTTGAAACCGCTTCTAACAAACGAAAACACTTGAGGGTATGCGAAAAGAAACCGAGCTGTCACGTGACAGCTCGTGATTGGCCAGAGCAAAACCAATGATCTCAGCTACCCCTGCGAACGTAGGCCAAAAAAATTCGGCCAATCAACGAGGGCCACGTGGCCGCAATTTCTTTCACGGCCTGTGTAGACGCACTGACAAACGAAATACCAAATTTCGGGTCGACCATTTGAATCATTTTGCATTCAGCTCAGAAAGATTATCAATAATATAATTCTTTTGTAACAGGTTCAATCCATATTGGTTGACACCTACTGACCTACATCAATAATTACAGCAGTAAAACCATAGTTTCACGGAGGATTGAACGTATACAAAGTAGCAAATGTACATCTATTACTAAAAAAGTAAATATATTTGTCCAATGAAATGTGAAATAACATTTAAAAAAATAGTAAAGCTTGTTTTTTAACAATGCCAAAACCTGTCAGATATCATGCAGAGTCGGCAACAATACAAATTTACATATTCTCTTTGTTCAAATGGATTCCAAAAACAAAAAAAACAACTGAGAAAATAAAACCATTTGTCAAAATATAAAATAAAATAGATACGCGGACATTTGCAACGTCATGAAACCCACTACACAATTAGGAATTACTCAGTGGTCCGGACTCACCATTGACAGTTGTGAGACATAACACACTATATATATATATATATATATTTTTTTTTCCTTTTTTTTCTTTAATTTAGTTTTGTGATATGTGATACTGTAATTGAAGCGAAACGAGGTCTTTCCGCTGCCACGTGGTTGTCGAGTGGGTTTCATGAAGTCACTGCCAATTAAGCTACCACAACGATGACAAAGACGAAGACGAAGACGAAGACAATAGTTATAAAAGAAAACGTATAGATGAAGTATGTACGTACGTACGTACGTACGTACCTGTATTTCTTCTCGTAAGGGGACATTATGCATGGCCGGAGCTTGAAACTACGATGGCTCCTGGCGCGGAGGGAAGGGAGCATGGCGCTCGACAAGCTGTACTGGCTCCTATCCATCGACATCTCCTTCTCCAGTTGTTCATGCCAACACATCACACCAAATCTACACTTATTACTGTTCCTACTCTTCCAACCCATCTTCTTCTTCTTCTTCTTCTATTTATATTCTTCTATTGCTTGAAGAAGCAAATATACACACACAAATGATATTCAATGAGTGAGACTCTTTTTCCAATCTTTTTCTTCTGAATATGGAACTATGGGCATTACTTATATAGTACTTCCAATTCCAAAAACAGCAAGTTGTTTTCTGAAACCAAAAGAATGAAACGAGTTTCTTTCCACCTTCTTTCTTTCCTTTCTCTCTGTCATGGAATTGATTTTGACTTCAATATTAAGGGGGACACCAAAATCATCATGTGCGGGAATACATAATCAGTCAATGATGTGGTCAGTAAAATATGATCAGATTTTGGCGTTCCTTAACATTATTGTTTCTCGAGAAACACATGTGCAACATATATACACTTTGCAACCATCCCCTCGTTTCCTAGGAAATAATAGATTTGACCTTGCTAGAAAAATATGTTTTACTTTTCGTAATGGGCATCGAGGAACTTTGTCTATTGGGCTCGATCGAATATATATAGTATTAGGATTTGGCTTATATTTAGTAATCATAATAGTAATATGATTGGAGCAAAGTTCTAGTTCTACTTAGTCATTGAGTTTTAAATATAAAAAATTATGTCATGCCTACTTAGGATTGAATTTCTATGTATGGACACATGACATAGTATATAAAGAGGCCTATGGTTCCTTGTGAGTAGACCATTATGCTCAATACAAAGATGTTGAATAGTCACTATAATTAATAGGTTGAAAGAAAGAAAGAGAAGAAAAATAGAGGTTGAGAAAGGGAGAAATTGAGTTTCTCATATCTTCTTGGATGTAATCTCTGGAGAAATTTTGGATTCTCTTTGTATACTTTCTCTGGTAGTGAGGGTTAAATATTTTCAGACTGTGACAGAGAAGGGTTAAAAATATTTTGGTGCAACAAGGCCTTACAAAATGGTTGTTGAAAAAAAAAAATTCAAGAAGCTAAATAAAATGGAGGATGACGAGTAGCAGGACATGGAGATGAATGCTACGAGTTCTGTCAGGTTGTGCTTGGCCAATAATGTTCTCTTCAACATCATATAGGAAGAAACTACAGTCGGACTATAGGAAAATATGGAGAGACTATACATGTCAAAATTTTATGACAAGGATATGGTGAAGCTGTAGGAAGTCACTGCATCACTTTTATCTAATCAATTGTTGAAAGTCCTTGCTTCTAAGAGTAAACAATTGGCGGAAGTAGAAGATAGAAGAGGAAGGACTCTTGGTAAGGGATAAGGAATGACATGATCTCGATCGACATCCAGAGCCGACTCTACCTTAATACTTACTTAGGCTTGTGCCTAGGCCCCCATGATTTAAGGCCCCCCCATATTTTTATACAATACATACTATATACATATCTAAATATATGTACATGTGTCAAATGTATATGGAGCAAAAATAAAATATAAAAATTGTACAATTCGCTCAATCTATGCGCACATCAATTATCTCCTTAATACAGGGTCACATTTAAATCATCTGCCTAGGGACTCCAAATATCTTGAGACGGATCTACCTGACATCTAAAGAAGGATGTCGCGTGTTATCATTGCAAGAAATTCGACCACATCAGAAGAAACTGACTGTTGCATGTAGAGAAGAAAAAGATACTAAAGATGCAATAATGGTGGCCCAATGTCGTGATGACATTTGGGATGATCTGGTTACTGTCTCCCATGGTAAGGAAGTTACTCCTGACTAGATATTGGATTCTGGTAGTTCGATATATATTTTCTTGGATGCATCATGCTTTGCTTCTATAGAGAAGAAGACTGATATTGTTCGCTTGGGTGATGACTCAGTTTGTGAGGGTGCCGATGAAGGGACAATAGATGTTAAAATGCATGATGGAATGGTACACATGCTGTGGGGTATGTTATGTATTGAAGATGTGCAAGAATCTCATATCGTCGGGTGTGTTAGACTCCACGAACTATAGTTTGTCAACGAGGGGTGGAGTTCATGTGGTTGCATCATGATCATAAAGGAAGAGAACTATAATAATATTTATCAGATGATAGAGGACACAATGCAATGTGGTGCTCCTATAATTTCTGCAGCAAAAAGTCTATATATTCTTGATGGTTCGTTTGTAGTAGGAACCTTCCATGGCTTAAGGAGGATGAGTCAAATTTGCAATTAATCCAAGTACAACGACAAAAAATTTTGAATGCTCTGAAGTGGGCAATGCTGCATAGATGAAGCACGAATTCGAGACCAACTCGAGTTCAGAGTCGGCTAGTGACTAGGACTGATGCCTCGGGGAGAGGGGGTCATGAGATCGAGACTACTATTTGAAGATTATAGGAAGAGTTTACTGGATGCTTGTTGAGTTGGATAATGAATATGATCCAAGGTAATCATTGTTAGGATTAGGCTCATATTTAATAATTCTAATAGTGATATGATTGGAGCAAAGTCCTAGTCCTACATAATCAATGAGTTTCTAAGTATGAAAATTTATGTCATGACTACTTAGGATTAAGTTTTTATGTATGGATACATGAAATGCTAAATAAAGGGGTCTAGGGTTCCTTATGAGATAGATCATTATGCTCAAAAGAAAGGTGTTTGACAACCATTAATAGGTTGAGAGAAATAAAGAAAGAAGAAATATAGAGGTTGAAGAAAAGAGAAATTGGGTTCCACGGATCTTCTTGGGTGTAATCTCTAGAAATTTTTTGGGTTCTCTTTGTGTACTTTCTCTAGTTTCGTATCGGGGTACAAAGTTTTAGTGATCTTGTAAAGCCTTGTAACCTTATTTAGTAGTGATCTCGCTCAGGGCCGGCCCTGGCCCAGGGCGGACAGGGCGACCGCCCAGGGCCCCATGGGTCAGAAGGGCCCAAATTTTTTTTTTGTTTAAATATATAAATAATTTTGTACCGAAAATAGAACTAGTATTTACCATGGACCATTCTTATCACAAAGCAATTGTTGTGTAGTGGTTATTACATTAGACTTGCGCACAAGAGGTTCCTAGTTCAAATCTTGGTGGAGGCATGTTTTTTATTTTACTTTTGTTTTATTTTTTTTACATTATGTATGGGGCCTCATTTTGAAAGTTCGTCCTGGGTTCCTGTGAGCTCAGGGTCGGCCCTGATCTCGCTATCCCAGTAATTTTTTATCGGTTATGATTTTTTACTTAATTTTTGTGTTTTTGCCTTGAATTGTTTTTTTTTTTTTGCATAAGTCGACTGTCGTATTTGGTGTCGTGGGTGTCGGTTCGTCGCGGATGCTCATCTTTGAAAAACTTTCTACTTTTATTTCCAATACCTAGAACTTTGAAAGGCGGTCCTCACCGTCCTTCTCGTGGCCGACTACAATGACTACTGACAACTATATGGTGGATTTTGTTTCGCTAGTCTCTTATTGTTGTTGTTGGATTTTTTAACTTTTGCTTCCTGATTTGGTGGCTCAAGGTTTTTATTTTTGAGATTGGATTTCGTACAACTTATTTGGACTTTTCAAAAGTAGTAGAAAATTCATGTGATAAAATAATATTTTGCTTATTATTGTGACAAACTAGATTTTTTTTTTAATTTGGACAACTTTTAAAACATGAAGGTATTTGGACATATGATTTTTGTTTTGTTTTTTGAAAAGAGGCAATAATAAAAATCCAATCTAAACTTGTACTTCAAGGATTATGAATTCACATTTGATCCTTGTATTTATAGGCCTACGTTTGTGGGTACATAGGTGCCCAACACCTACAAAAATGTCATTTTTAGGTGATTCTTGAGTACACTTTTAGTAATATATTAGCACCTACGTTTGTGGGTACATAGGTGCCCAACACCTACAAAAATTTGGTGCACTTCTTACTGGGGCTTAGGCACAAGTGTATGTGCTTATAAATACAAGGATCATCACCCTGGGGACCCACGTCGCTTCCAACAGGCCACGGCCTCATGTGCGCGCGCGCGTGTATATATATATATATATATACATATATATATATATACATATATATAAAATATTAGTTAGTTATAACTACTTGTTGATTGTACCAATCTTATTGTTATTAGTTGTAACTAATTATGGCTTTGTATATAAGGCTAGCAGTACACCCATTCTAGGATTACTTGCTTATATTAATAAACAAAGATTACTCTCTTTCTTTTCCTCCTCTTCTTCTATTAGATTTTTTGAAGAACTCCTTAGTTTTTTAGACTACAACCTGTTATTAGCGGGTAGCTCTACCACGCAGAGCTTATGATTGTGCGGTCATCCTCTAACAGTACAAGTAAGTATTATCTAATCTTTTCTATGATATAATATTTTTTATTTTTTTTAACAGATGAAGAGAGGATTTTCTTTCTAAATGATAGTTGTCACGCCCCATCCCAAATACATGGGACCGACAACGTGTCACTGGCTAACTAATATATCTTATAGTAAGATCCAACTCGATTGGTCCTACCGAAGTGTACTCCACTGTAAAATGTGAACTCCAGTCCACAATGCTAAGTCTCAAAAGGTATACTAATTTCAACCACAGATACAAGAATATCGAAGCACACACAGAGAATATCTAGTCTACAAATGTGTCAAAAAAAAGACAGTACCGAAATGTGTCATAATATAGTCTTGACAAAGTCTCATGGAATAAACCCGCTAATATTAGAGATAAATGGTAATAAAGTGCAGTAAGATAATAAGATCCTAATATCAACTAACTAGATAAAGATACTTGGATCTCAAGGTGGAAGCCTACCACTGATCAGGGGCACTCCTCAGGGAGAGAATCTCGACGTTCTTACTCCTCCGGGTAAATATCCTTACCTATGTCTGGAAGGGAACCATGTCCTCGGAGGGACGTAGCAAGAAACAAATAGCATGCCAAAAGTAAACAAAAATAATATAACTATGTACGAAACGAGGTTCATCTAATGTAACATACTAAGTGATATGCAAATTGAGGACAACGTTTGCGCGCGTAGGCTGTCATGGTCAACTCGGAAGCACTAGTAAGGAGACTTTGGTAACTATGATAACTCCGTAGCTCTGGTAATAAGACAGTGGTAACAATGTGGAAAAGTAGCCCAAGCGCCAAGTGGATGTCCTCCCTTTCCAATATGATCGTACATGCCATATCCCCTCCCAATACATGTTTAGTAGAGTATATACAAAGAAGGATAGAAGGATCGTAGGCCCAAGATTTGCCATTTAGAGGTTAGCTGGAGCTTGTTAGATCGGTGATTATAGATATAGCCATATTCTGGATACAAACAATCATGCTGTTGGATAATACTATCTCTAAAATTAAAAAATTGTGCATTGATTTCGTATGGAGAGGTGTCTTACACGTAGTAGGTTGGCATGACTTATGCCGACCAAAAGATGAGGGTAGAGTAGGCTCCGATCATTGAAAATCCTACGAGTCTCAAACTTACCTGGAGGTCCCTCGAAGGTAAATCTTTATAGGCCACATGGATGAGCAATATATACCTATCTGGGTCTAATTTCTGGGTACATCGATCATGCTAACAACAACTACTCGATGGCATTTAAAACCTTGTTGTAAAAGCGTCAGATGATTAAGAGTGTGCTTAATAGAGTGATAAGCAATGACCTCACTACTAGTCTATGTATGTATGTATGTATGTATGTATGTATCAAGGCACTAACATACTGCTGGGTATCAAGTTTTTAGGAGCTTAGCCTTAGCGGCAAACATAAACTTCATCGATCCCCGTTGATCCAACATGTGAAGTAGATGCATGGCAATGGGTAGGGTTTGAATTCATTATGGTATATGATCAATTAAGATTAATGCACTAACCGAATACATCTCATTTGGAGTTTATATAGGTAACTAAAGGAGCAAGCAACGATCGAGTAAACTTAAACTCTGTATGTGTAAGGTATAGAGGGGGAGTTATGTCAGCAAACCGTCGAGACAATCAGGCATTTGTTCTTCTACTGCAGCTTCACCTGGCTTCTTTGGCTAACTCAGTGATCTAAGTTGGGTTTACTAGATAGGATGAACTGTACCATTGAGAATATCATGGTGGAACTTGGTATTCATCGACATAGAGATAATACATCGTTTAAACATGCACGAATCATACTTTTGGCGACTATCTGACATGTACAGAGGGAGAAAAATTGGAGCATCTACAAAGGGATTCACACTCAAAAAGTAGGAATTCGATATAATATCGAACATGATGTAATGATAATGGATTCAGAATGAGTAGTCTGGTCTCTGAGTTAAACTTGTAACAGTTTCAAATAATTATAATACATGTCATTTCCATTTTCAAATGGCTCAGGTAGGAGGCATCCTCCCCAAAGGTTGTCGGTTCTAACCAAGAGGAAAGTAATTTAATTTTGCTAGAAATTAAATTGGTGCCGAGTTGCGGGCCAGTGTGGGCCATACAACAACCGAGGTGTAGCAGGCCACCCGACCAGAGGCGAGCCTGTTGGCCGGAGCGGTAGCGGACCTTTGGGCTAGGAGCAGGCCTTCAGACCGGGAGCATGCATACGAGCCAGGTTTGGGCCTTTGGACTGGATTGTAGCCACTACCAAAACCTGTGCTATTAGCGACGTTTTTTAGCGATACAAGTTATTGAAGTCGCTAATTTTGTAATATTAGCGACTCCAAAAAAAAGTGTCGCTAAACGTCGCTAGTTGCGACCTTTAGCAACGTCTAACGATAATAATTTCTATTATAAAAATATACGCCGGTACATGTCGCTAGCTTAACGTCGCTAAATTTTTAATAAATAGTAACTTTTTTGCGACATGCAGCGACGATATTTTCTATTGTAAAAATATACGCCGGCAAAGGTCGTTGAACGTCGCTAAATTTTTAATTTATTGCGATATTTTACGATATTTCTTTTGTCACTATATTTTTATTTATCTGCGACGTTTAGCGATATTTACTTCGTTGTTAAGTTTTTATTCATCTGTGACGTTTAACGACGTCTATTTGAGATATCGCTAAATTGTTTCATATATCATTGGCTAGTTTATTTTTCCCTATTCTTACCCAAATTTTTGAACCCCCCCACCGGCTCCCCCCCACCGGCTCCCCCCCCCGATCGCCCCCCTTCGGCACGGCTCCCTCCCGAGCGCCACCCTCTGGCATGGCTCCTTCCCTCGCGCGGCTGCTCCCTTCGCGAGGCTCCTCCCCTCTGACGACCTTGGGCTTCTCCTCCTTCTCTCCATCGCTCCGGATACCTCTAGGTAAACCCTAACCCTATCTCTCTCTCTCTCTCTCTCTCTCTCTCTCTCTCTCTCTCAGACAAGGACACGACACAACACACACACACACTGACATGACACAAACACAGACACGACACACACATGTATAGGATGGTCCGGGTCGTGGACTCGTGGTCCAGGACATCAAGCTTGATAAACCAGTCTAGGCCGGGGAGGGGGTGCTCGGGGCCGCCGGACGCGCTCGGCCTCTTTAGAGTCTCCATGAGGCTTCAGTCAACCATGCCGGTGGCACCGATGACCAGAGCTACTGATCCATCCTCCGTGTCATGACCCGTATCCAAAAATTGGGCATGCGTTATTGGTACGTCCAGCCTACGTCGCAGCATCGACGGTAGAACATTGTCTAGGTCCAACATAGCTATCTATCAATGATATTATAACCTGTCAACATATATGAACTCCAAACGGAGGACAATGAATATACATATGATCATTAAATCATAATGTACTCAGTCACAATAACTATGAAGAAGGTAAATGGCACGATAAAGATGCAGAGAAACACGAGAGGCAAACTAAAATATATCTCAATAAGACAGAGTCTAAGAGTCTAGCTATCTCAACATAAATAAGTCTCAACATAATATAACTCAAGTCTATGAATCTGGAATAATCTAATACATGAAGATAAGCTAAGTGCTGAATAAATAAATATGGGTGGTGTCTCCTCTATATGGAGTGGCTCCTCTGGAATCTCCGGGATATAATCGTCATATACTCTTGTACCATAATGGGTAGGACAGAAGTCCTCAATATCCTCTGAAAAATATTATCCAGTCAAGATTGAAGCGAAGCACAAACACTAACAGCAATTCTAATTATATTGACAAAAACTATAAAGCAGTGTAAGGAAATACATGATGGAATAAAATACTGGAATGTAAGAAAAAACTAGAGATACATGTAATCATCATAGACAAACAACTAGCAGTGAAACAGATAAATAAATACTATTAAAGAATGAACTGGAATAAAAAATAGAAATACTGGCTCGGTGCCTTAAAATATTAGTTTTCTATGTGATCAGTTTGGGACTAGATCAGGCTTGTTATATATGATTGGCTATAATACATGTGAGGTCAGGCTAACCATCTGGTTAGCTATGATACGAGCAATAGTCAGGCTAATCATACATAACAGGCTATGAGGCATGTAAATGGTCAGGCTATACCCTATGTGATATGTGGGGTGAGCTATGATGCATGTAAGGTGGGGTATGATTACATAACTTGCTAATATTTCTCCGTCCCCAGCTAGTACGATAAATTCTAATCACGACTCCTCATGACAGGTATCTATGATACTAGCCCGTGTATCCACTGTGTCAGAATCAAGTATACACTACAACTAGAATCATAGTAATGATCAAAATAATAAAAACTGTCGGAGAATGTACTCGTTTGTGGTCCTGAGCAATGTGCGAGGATTGATGTCCAAAATGGAGTCACAAATACCTAAATATAAAATATTAATTTTAAAGAGTGATTTGAAGTGATATACATATGCAACTAGCTAAATATGATATTTCTAGGCCACTTCTAGGTCCAAACTAGATCCATACTAGGCTAATACCTTGTATTCTAGGTTTGGTGATCTATACTAGCTATTACTAGGGTGTTCTAAGTCATACCAATGTCTACTTGACTATATTAGATAATAACTATATAATACTAGTTAATAATATAGTATACTAAGTTAGAGGCACTTATTTATCTACATATATAGACTCTAATACTTAGTACTAAGTGGTACCTTATCTCCACAATCCTATCTTAACTTAATTCTCTATCCACTACTAATATCCAAGCTTACCTTAGCTAGATACACCAATACCCATTTTCCAAATGATATTCCAATACCTCAAAACCAATCTAACTTAACAACCCATAACCATTACTAATATCCTTAGCCACTTTAGTGTTCCAAAACTGATAATCCACTTGCTAACACTACTTCCTCCTTGATTCTAGCAAGACTCCACCCTCACATCGTTACTAGTCCTAATGTCAGCCCCCTTGATTACCCCAATTCCCTTACTGATATAAGGTATCAATTTTTCCTTGGTCTGAACATATACAACTACCCCTACTATCACTCTGTAACCTTTGCAGTAAGCTAACATCTTCTACTCACTCACATACGCATAACAACAACTATGAGCACACACTCACCTACTTACTATCTCTCTTATGTACTTATGCACTGGCAGTGAACCTATATATGTGCTCATTTCTACCCCCAAACCCAGGTCATGCTGATCTCTTCCCTTATCTGACAACTTTCTAGCAATGAACTACACATCTGAATGTACACATCAGTGCCTAGCATGCCCAGGTCTGCTCACATGCAACAGTCTACACCAGTCCTTAACTTGTTGTTTGTCTGCCTAACTCCCTTCGTAATTCCTGATACACACACTCGACCAACACCACCTTTACACACTAATACCTTGAAACTCCCGACTGATCCCCTTATTACCATTCACTTATACCTACAACTGATACATAATGATACCAAGATATTCCATGTATACGAGTACCCACTGATACTTCAAAAATCTGATTACTCCACACACACAAATCTGGATATCAAGACAGACCCAATCAAATCTCTGATACAATGCACAGAGTATCACACTGGCCACACTCTAATACTAACTCCTCATAATACCTCAACGAACCCCCGACCTCCATGCACATACACAATGCATACCATGTCAGCAGACACTCCAACTGATATTAGTTACTTGACTGATACCAAGGTATCAGTCCTTACTCGAGCTCCAAGGTCTGAACCTACAACACAAATTGAGCACTGCCATACTCACCCAAGTTGCACACAATACTTCACTCACTGATTTCAGTTCTCCCCCATCCTTTATTCAATTGCACATAGTATACATGACTGCACATTGCAGTCACCACAACCTCCCGTCACCATTGTGCACTTGACTGGCACATAAAACTCACAATCACAATGAGCACACATGTTGCCTCTTCCCAAAATCTAATGCCTACAATACACACCAAAACCCTCTTCACCATACTACTGATACACACATATACTGATATACATGGGCTAACATTGGTATACTCCACTATCCATATTTCTGATATACTGCAGAAATACACAGTCACTGATACTCATAGTTCCTCCCTCACTACTACATAGCCGACTATGTGAACACCACCACACCACACACACAATAAGTATATACATATATACTAATATATATATACTCTATATATATACACATTATCATATGAATAACACACTCTAAATAGATACACATCCTAATAGTCAATTTAACAAACACCTAGTGTGCACAAGTAATGATACTCTCTATAGTGTCATGATATGCTATCAACCACATGCCAAAACCCCCAATAACCAATAAACAATATTTATACATACCATCTAGGGTCTCTAATACCAAATAAACATATTCACAAACACTTGGTGCACCAAAATTGGGTTTTCCCCAATTTGAGCATAAAACTCAATGTAGAAGTCATAATAGGGGTCATATCAACCTAGTTCTTCTTCCTATAGGTAGTCCTAATGCATGGGTGTTCTAATGGTCAAACACATAATAAAAATAGAATTTAGAGAGAGATTTATGGGTGTTACCTATTGGGAGATGGATTCTCAATGCAAAACCAAAGAGTTTCTAGCCAAACTCCTTCTTCTCCAATGCTCCTTGAAATCTAAGCTTCTAGGCCTCTTAGATGATGGAAATGAGAGGGATTGGGGATTGATTTCTAAAATTTGATGGTGGAATGAGGGTGGTTTGGGAAAGAACTCAAACTAGGATTTTCTTTATAAACTATTAATGAACTAGAGGGAGGCTCCCTCCTCCTATATAGGGCCGACCACCTTAGTCTAGGGTTTGACTAATGTAAAATGACCAAAATGCCCTCTAGGACTTCATGAAGAGTTTTCCAATAAGTGGGGTTTTCATATCTAATGGAAACTTAAACAAAATTTTAATTTCATGAGTAGGATTGACTAGTTAGGTCCCAAAAGTGACTAATCTAGTGTTGAGTCTAATGGTCATACCAAGTTTAGCCCACTAACCCATATTATTAATAATTATAATATATATACAATCCATATTATTTAAACTAATAAATAATATGTATATAAATATTACAAATGATAAAAATGCTCCTATTCTAGAAATATAGTAGTGATAAGTCTACCCTCCTAAAAAATAATTGTCCTCGAAATTTAACTAAACAAGCACAAGAACATAATCAGAACAATAAGAACAATACCTCAAGGCTCTAAGAGATACGGATATTGCTTGTGCATTTTATCCTCCCTCTCCCAGGTTGACTCACCTGGAGAGTGATGTCTCCACGCGACACGAACCAAAGGAATATTTTGGTTCAGCAATACATTCTTTCTGCGATTTAAAATCTCTACTGGCTGCTCTGGATAGCTGCGAGTTGGACCAACCTCAATCTCTGAGTGATCTAGTATGTGATTAGGGTTTGCCACATACCATATCAGCTGCGACACGTAGAATACGTCATGTACTCCCTCTAGTGCTGGCGTCAAGTCTAGTTTGTAGGCCACTGCACCAACCCTCACAAGAATACCAAAAGGTCCGATGTACCGTAGACTAAGCTTTTTGCCTCCACCAAAATGAATAGTTCCCTATGTCAGATAAATCCGCAAGAACACCAAATCGCCAACCTAGATCAAAATACAACATTAATACACAATCTAAAATAAAGCAATCACAAATTTTTTTAATAAAAACCTATACCGTAAACTCCAAGGGTCTACGGTGGCTGTCGACCCAATGACGATGTCTGTCCTGCGCCTCTCGAAGTCTATCCCTGACGAGCTTCACCTTCTCAGCTGTATCCACAACCATCTCTGGTCCCAATAAGGCTCTCTCTCTGACATCATCCCAAGATAACTGTGTGCGATACCTCCATCAATATAGAGCCTCGAATGGTGACATCTCAATGCTGGTATGGCCTAGTAACTGTTATTGTAAGCAAACCCTACCAGGTATAGATGATCCTCCCAAGAACCTCTAAGATTCATAACACAAGTGCGAAGCATATCCTCGAGAGTCTGAATAGTCCTCTCCGACTGCCCGTCTGTCTGGGGGTGATATGCGGTACTGAACTTGAGCTGAGTGTCCAAGCTAGTCTGCAAACTCCTTCAGAAGTAGGAAGTGAAACGATTATCCCGATCTGAGATGATGCTTATAGGAACTCTATGTAATCTGACAATCTTTCGCACGTACATCTTTGCTAGCTTCTCCGTCGATGTACCCACTTTGAATGGTAAAAAGTGGGCTGATTTGGTCAACATATCTACGATGACCCAAATCGTATCTTTTTCTAATGGAGAACACGGAAGCCCTGAAACAAAATCCATAGTCACATGCTCCCACTTTCACTCTAGAATGGGTAAAGGCTGAAGCAATCCACCTGGCCTCTGTCTGTCCGTCTTTACCTGCTGGCACACTAAACACTGGATTCGAATTGTGTTACCTCTCGTTTTATACCATACCACCATACGTGCTCCCTCAGATCTTGATACATCTTGTTGGCACCCGGATGCATCGAGTACTGAGAGCGATGTGCCTCCTGTAAAACCTTCTCGTGCAGCTCTCCGCTCGATACACATTTCCTGGTACAGTGCCACAATAATCCATCATCAGCAATAGTGAAGTCCTCTGATAATCCTGTCCGAACATGTGTCCTGATACTCCTTAGAGCCTCATCATCATACTGCGTGGCTCTGATTTTGTCTATCAGCTCGGACTGTATCTGCAATCCCCATATCTGAATCTTGATACAAGGAACTAGCACCTCAATTCCCAAGATCCTAAGATTGGCCAACAAGTGTATATCTGTCATCAAGTACATAGCCATCGGATACCTGCTCAAGGCATTGACGACTATGTTGACCTTTTCTGGATGGTACTTCAATAAAATATCAAAGTCCTTTATCAACTCCAACCATCGCCTCTGTCTCATTTTCAGCTCTTTCTGTGTAAACACATACTTCAAGCTCTTATGGTCTGTGAAAATCTCCACACGCTCTCCGTACAAATAGTGTTTCCACAGCTTTAGAGCAAAGATGACCACTATGAACTCCAAATCATGGGTGGCATAGTTCTTCTCATGTGAACATAATTGTCTGGAAGCATAGACAATCACCTTTCCGTGCTGTTGAAGAACGCAACCCAAACCCTTCCCTGAAGCATTACTATAGATAGTGGATCCACCTGTACCTGATGGCAATGTCAAAATTGGAGCTATCGTCAATCTCTTCTTCAGCTCATCAAATACGGCCTGGCAATCCTCTATCCAGATAAAATCTACATCCTTCCTGGTTATCCTAGTCATCAGCTCCGTAATCCTGGAGAAGTCTTGTACAAACCTCCTGTAGTAACCTGCTAGTCTGAGAAAACTCCTGATCTCAGCCACTGAATTGGGAGTAGTCTACGACTCTACTGCCTCGATCTTCTTCGGGTTAGCTGAGATCCCGTCACCTGTCACCACATGCCCAAGGAATTTAACCTTGTCATAAAAGAACTCGTACTTCAAAAGCTTCATGTAAAGCTCCCCCTCCCTGAGAGTCTCCAAAACCATCCTCAGGTGCTCCTCATGCTCCTCTGAGGTCTTCAAATATACAAGAATTTTTTCGATGAACACCACCACGAACTTGTCAAGGTACTGGTGGAAGATCTTGTTCATCAGGTTAATGAATACCGTCGGGGCATTAATCAACCCAAACGACATCACCATGAACTCGAACTGGCCGTACATAGTCCAAAAAGCTATCTTTGGAATGTCTTCCTTCTTCACCTTCACCTGGTGGTAGCCTGACCTCAAGTCTATCTTCGAGAATACCTTCGCTCCGCTCAACTGATTGAAGATATTATCAATCCTCGACAGCGGATACTTGTTCTTGATAGTGAGGTTGTTCAGAGCCCGGTAGTTGATACACATGTGTACCGACCCATACTTCTTCGGTACAAATATCGGAGCACCCTACGGTAATGAACTAGATTTGATGAAGCCCTTGTACTATAACTTATCAACCTGCTTCTTCATTTATGCCAGTTCGATGTTGTTGACCCTATAGATGTGTTGTGATATTGGCTCTGCGCCTGGCACCAAGACTATAGAGAACTCGACATCTCCGTCTGGCGGCAATCCTGAAAACTCCTCTGGAAAAACATCCAGGAACTCTATTATCAAAGGATGTGGCAACTTCTTCTCTTCCACCCTAGCTCCACAAAAGATGCCCATGCTCTGCTCCGCTACTCCTCTGGTGATCTCGAACTCTGGCTCTTCTAGCGATCAAAATATTACTCTGCCTCCACGATAATCTATAGTAGTATGGTGCCTACTCAACCAATCCATCCCGAGTATAATATCATATTCCGGAAGTAGAATTACGAGTAAGCACACACTCAACTCTCTGCCTCCCAATGAAACTCTCTGATTCTTGCAAAAATTACTGACTAGGATAATGCCTCCCCCAATCATGATCTTGTAAGTCCTATGTAAGGATTTCGCCTCTAAATGATGCTTAAGAGCATAAGATACAGATACAAAACTATGGGAAGCACTAGAATCAAATAATGCAAATGCTGAAATAGAATCGAGAAAAGTGAACCTGATATCACGTCTCCTGCTGGCTCGGCCTCTTCGACCAGCATGGCATATGCTCGCCCCTGGGGTGCACCACTCTGCTGCTGCTGCTGCTGCTGCTGCTGGGCAAACCTCTGCTGCTGTGGTGGGAGTGGAGGTCCCATCTATCGGCTTCCTGGTGCAGTAGGTACTCTGGCAGGTCCCCTCTGAGCGGCTGCTCTACCCTGACCTGGACGAGTCTGAATAGACGGGCAATCTCTCAACTGGTGTGCTGACGATCCATAAGACAAAGATGTACCCAGCCTTTTCCTGCAGATGTCTCTCGTGTGTCCCGCCTTTCCGCTGTACGTATACTGGACAACAGGCTGGGTCTGCCTCTGCGGCTGCTGCTGAATATACCCTCGAGTTGGTGCTTGGTGCTGCTGGTGCTGATAGGGCCTCTGCTGCTGCTGAAAGCGGGGATGCTTGGCCGGTCCCGTGCTACCACTCGCTCCTCCAGAAATGTCACATCCTCTCTTGGGCCTGAGGTCCAGATCATTCTCAGCAATCTGGACATCCATCAGAATACCCTCAAAGGTAGCAGTGCGACATCCAGAAGTATGAGACTTGATCTCTCTCATAATCCCCTTCCTGAACTTTTGAGCTCAGTCTCCTGGGTCCCGAATCATCTACGATACAAAATGACTCAAGCGACAAAACTCTATGGCGTACTCGTCGACCGACATATTCCCTTGGACCAAGTCATGAAACTGACTCTCCAAGGCTCCCAGGGCCACGTCGGAAAAGAACTTCTCCTTAAAAATCTCCTTGAAAGCCTCCCAAGTAAGTCATCTAGTAGTAATTCTCGGCTCCGTACGATACCAAGTCAGCGCGATATCGAACATCTGGCTGCCGACGACCTCGATCTGCAGACTCTCTGGGATATGAGCCAAGTGCAAGTTTCTCTCAATGTCCTCCAGCAAGTCATTGGCGTAGAGTATCCCCTCAACACCCTTGAACTCCCAAGGCAACATCCTCTTGAAGTCCACTATAGTGCCTGGCCTCTGTTGCTGCGGCTGGCTAGGATGCTGCTATGCGACTCCCTCCACTGCCTGGAGAGCCACCTGATAAGCATTCTCCATGCTCTCCCTCATCAGCTCAGTCTGTACTTGGTGTGTCTTTACCTGCACCCTCTGCGCCTCTGCCTGAACTCTCTGAGCATCTGTCGACATCCTCTGAGCATCCACCATGCCCTGGATCAGTGCGAACATCTATGCCCGTCAGCAGGAACACCTCCTGGAAATGGAATCTGTGGCGGTGGTCCTCCGTAACAGCCGAAATATCCCTCTGGACAGGTGGGGAAGGATGACCCCCGAAAGCTGCAAAAACTCATATATGAACAGGCAAAGTAGGAGAAGCAACTCCATCTGTCTGGATGGCAGGTTGAGAGGTAGCAGACCTCTCAGAAGTTGCGGGTCCCGATCTCTGCGACCTAGTCTTCAGCGGCATCCTGAAGACAGATCGAAACAAGAACAAGAACAAGTCAATTAAGGCAAAAGATACGATATCATCAAAGAATGACAGTAAAATTAAAAAGAAACAATTATTCAGAATGGTAAGGATAGAAAAAATTAAATAAATTTTGAAGTTTTTCTTGTGAGCATACTCTCATCCTATATCATGCTCGTATTAGTACTCTAAGTCTGAGAACTACTACGATACAACACTAGTTACAACCTAATCTTACTCCTCTAGACCTGCATGGGCTACCACTAAAACGTTTCATGACCCATACCCGAAAATTAGGCATGAGTCATGGGTACGTCCAACCTACGTCGCAACATCGGCGGTAGAACGCTGTCTAGGTCCAACATAGCTATCTATCAATGATATTATAAACTGTCAACATATCTCAACTCCAAACGGAGGACAATGAGTATATATATGATCATCAAATCATAATGTACTCAATCATAATAACTATGAAGAAGGTAAATGGCATGATAAAGATGTAAAGAAACACGCGAGGCAAACTAAAATATATCTTAATAAGACAGAGTCTCTAGCTATCTCAAAACAAATAAGTCTCAACATAATACAACTCAAGTCTATGAATCTGGAATAATCCAATACATAAAGATAAGTTAAGTGATGACTAAACAACTACGGGTGGTGTCTCCTCTATATGGAGTGGCTCCTCTGGAATCTTCGGGATATAATCGTTATCTACTCCTGGACCATAATGGGTAGGACATAAGTCCTTAAGATTCTCTGAAAAATATTATCTAGTCAGGATTGGAGATAAACACAAACACTAACAGCAATTCCAATTATATTGACAAAAACTATAAAGTAGTGTAAGGAAATACATGATGGAATAAAATAATAGAATGTAAGGAGAAACTAGAGAGATATGTAATCATCATATAGAAATAACTACCAGAGAAACAGATAAATAAATACTAGCAATGAATGAACTTGAATAAAGAATAGAAATACTGGCTCAGTGCCTTGAAATATTAGTTTGTTATGTGATCAATTTGGGACTAGATCAGGCTTGTTATTTATGATTGGCTATGATACATGTGAGGTCAGGCTAACCATCTGGTAAGCTATGATACGAGAAATAGTCAGGCTAATCATATATAACAGGCTATGAGGCATGTAAATGGTCAGGCTACACCCTATATGATATGTTGGGTGGGCTATGATGCATGTAAGGTAGGGTATGATCACATAACTTGCTAATATTTCTCCATCCCTAGCTAGTACGATAGATTCCAATCACGACTCCTCATGACAGATATCTATGATACTAGCCCATGTATCAACTTTGTCGAAATCAAGTATACACTACAACTAGAATTATAGTAATAATCAAAATAATAAAAACTGTCAGAGAATGTACTCGTCTGTGGTCCTGAGCAATGTGTCAGGATCGATATCCAAAATGGAGTCACAAAGACCTAAATATGAAATATTAATGTTAAAGAGTAATTTGAAGTGATATACATGTGCAACTAGCTAATTGTGGTATTTCTAGGGCACTTTTAGGTCCAAACTAAGTCCATACTAGGCCAATACCTTGTTATTCTAGGTTTGGTGATCTATACTAGCTATTACTAGGGTGTTCTAAGTCATACCAATGTCTACTAGTCTATATTAGATAATAACTATATAATACTAGTTAATAATATAGTATACTAAGTTAGAGGCACTTATTTATCTACATATATAGACTCTAATACTTAGTACTAAGTGGTACCTTATCTCCAAAATCCCATCTTAACTTAATTCTCTATCCACTACTAATATCCAAGCTTACCTTAGCTAGATACAGCAATACCTATTTTCCAAATGATATTCCAATACCTCAAAACCAATCTAACTTAACAACACATAACCATTACTGATACCCTTAGCCACTTTAGTGTTCCAAAACTGATACCCCACTTGCTAACACTACTTCCTCCTTGATCCTAGCAACACTCCACCCTCACATCATTACTAGTCCTAATATCAGGCCCCTTGATTACCCCAACTTCCCTCACGGATACAAGGTATCAATTTTTTCTCGGTCTGAACACATACAACTACCCCTACTATCACTCTGTAACCTTTGTAGTGAGCTAACACCTTCTACTCACTCACACACGAATAACAATAACTATGAGCACACACTCACCTACTCACTGTCTCTCTTATGCACTTATGCACTGGCAGTGCACCTATATCTGTGCTCACTGCTACCCCAAAACACAGGTCATGCTGATCTCTACCCTCATCTGACAACTTTCTAGCAATGAACTACACATCTGAATGTGCACAACAGTGCCTAACATGCCCAGGTTTGCTCACATGCAATACTCCACACCAGTCCTTAACTTGTTGCTTGCCTGCCTAACTCCCTTCATAATTCCTGATACACACACTCGACCAACACCACCTTTACACACTAATACCTTGAAACCCCCCAACTAATACCTTCATTACCATTCACTTATACCTACAACTGATATACAATGATACCAAGATATCGCATGTGTACGAGTACCCACTGATACTTCAAAATTTTGATTACTCCATACACACAAATCTGGATATCAAGAAAGGCCTAATCAAATCTCTGATACTATGCACAAAGTATCACACATGCCACGCTCTAATACTAACTCCTCATAACAACTCAACGAACCCCCTACCTCCATGCACATACACAATGCACACCATGTCATCATATACTCCAACTGATATCAGTTACTTGACTGATACCAAGGTATTAGTCCTTACTCGAGGGCTCCAAGGTCTGAACCTACAACACAAATTAAGCACTGTCATACTCACCCAAGTTGCACACAATACTTCACTCACTGATTTTAGTTCTCCCCCATCCTTTTTTCACTTGTACATAGTGTACATGACTGCACATTGCAGTCACCACAACCTTCCTTTACCATTGTACACTTGACTGTCACACATGAAACTCATAATCACAGTGAGCACACATGTTGCCTCTCCCCAAAATCTAATGCCTACAAAACACACCAAAACCTCCTTCACCACACTACTGATACACACATATACTGATATACATGTGCTAACATTGGTACACTCCACTATCCACATTTCTGATATACTATAGAAATGCATAGTTACTGATACTCATAGTTCCTCCCTCACTGCTACATACCCGAACATGTGAACACCACCACACCACACACACAATAAGTATATACATATATACTAATATGTATATACTCTCTCTATATATACACATTATTATATGGATAACACACTCTAAATAGATACACATCCTAATAGTCAATTTAACAAACACCTAGTGTGCATAAGTAATGATACTCTCTATAGTGTCATGATACGCTATCAACCACATGCCAAAACCCCCAATAACCAATAAACAATATTTATACATACTAAATAGGGTCTCTAATATCAAATAAACATATTCACAAACACTTGGTGCACCAAATTCGGGTTTCCCCCAATTTGGGCATAAAACTCAATGTAGAAGTCACAATATGGGTCATATCAACCTAGTTCTTCTTCCTATAGGTAGTCCCAATGCATGGTTAAGTTCTTAATAGTCAAGCACATAATAAAAATATAATTTAGAGAGATATTTGAGGGTGTTACCTATTGGGAGATGGATTCTCAATGCAAAACCAAAGAGTTCCTAGCCAAACTCCTTCTTCTCCAATGCTCCTTGAAATCTAAGCTTCTAGGTATCTTAGATGAGGGAAATGAGAGGGATTGGGAATTGATTTCTGAAATTTGGTAGTGGAATAAGGGTGGTTTGTAGAAGAACTCAAACTAGGTTTTTTTTTTTATGAACTAGAGGGAGGCTCCCTCCTCCTATATAGGGCCGGCCACCTTAGTCTAGGGTTTGACTAATGTAAAATAACCAAAATGCCCTCTAAGACTTCATGAAGAGTTTTTCAATAAGTAGAGTTTTCATCCCTAATGAAAACTTAAACAAATTTTTAATTTCATGAGGAGGATTGACTAGTTTGGTCCCAAATGTGACTAATCTAGTGTTGAGTCTAATGGCCACACAAAGTTTAGCCTACTAACCCATATTATTAATAATTACAATATATATACAATACGCATTATTTAAACTAATAAACAATATGTATATAAATATTATAAATGACAAAAATATTCCTATTCTAGAAATGTGGTAGTGACACTCTATGTTTTATTAATTATGGTAATGTAGCCAAAAGGTTTTCCTGGTAATTTATACTTAGATGGGATGATATGTACACCCCTAAATTTATGGAAATGGGTTCTTACTGTGGTTTGGGTCAGGTCAGTCTAAATATAAGCTAAACATAAAAATATTACTGTGTAGAACAAGCTTGTACCTTGTATAAATTTTATTTCTTTAATAGAGATAATAACAGTACTATTAGGAACTATTTTGTCATAAGGACTTTGTAGATAGCGATAATGCATGTTTTGATAGTTATTTTGGAGTCGATGGTATCTAATAAGTTTTTCTATCCATTTTCTTTTTTTTATTTGTATAATCAGATTAGACTTGATTGTGTTCAAGTGACGGATTCCAAATTTTATATAATAAAGAACTTCTATCAAACTTTATATATATATTAAAACTCTAGCTAAGGGGCCAATTTATATCATCAAAATCTGGCCAAGCTATTGTGTAAATAGATTTAGGTTCAAGTCAACAACTGCCCCAATAACTGACAACTTCTTAGAACTCGATTCCACGAAAAATAATTGTTTGTGTATCAAATCTTCGAACTATAAAGATGTCGATATAGGCAATAATTTCTATGGCATCTTACGGAAGATTGTGGATCTGAAATATAATTATGAAATAGGGCCTGCTAAGATCATGTTATTCAAGTGTGAATGGTTTAATCCGATCCAAGATCAAGGTTAAAAAATAGATAAGCATGGTCTTGTGGATATAAACTATCAGCGTCGATATCAAGGCTACGGACCATTTTTTCTATCAAGTCAGGCTCAGCTCGTGTAATTCATAACTTATCATGGGGAACAACGAGGTTGGACTGGTGGGAAGTATGCAAGTCCAAAGCTAGAAATACCTTTGACGTTGACAAAATAGCTTATTAGGAGGATGAGCTACCTCTTATAAAAAATATTGTAGATGTATTACTCATTACACGGCTAATCGTGTAGAAGAGGTAGAATTATCCGAAGAGGAAGACAAAGTAGATGAAAGTGAAGATGAGGAGACAGAGGAATAGGAGGACGAGAAAAATAAAGAAGATGAATTTTTAGAAGATGATTGAAAATAAAATAAAATCTATTTAGTCTTGTGACATGTAATTGTAAAATAAAACCTAAAAAATTCAACGGAGGGTTGCTCCGGGTCTATTTATATATTTTGAACGTAGAATGTACCATCTATTTAGACTTGTGATGTGTATATATATATATATATATATATATATATATATATATATATATATATATATATATATATATATATATATATACGTATTTGTTTTATCATCATATGTTGTTATCAGTTATGATAGGATGACGCGGAGGGTTCAGCCATAGAGGAGCATCTAGAGGTTACCATGCTCTGAGCAGCAGCACTCCTTCGGTACCGGGTACTAGGTCCGAACCATCATCTCTGAGTACCTACTCTTCCGACCACTTGTATCTCCTCATGACAGTACTCCTGGGACAAGCAGTTCCAGGCTAGATCCTACTCCTCTGTCTACCATTCCTACTGTTGACAGTAACATGGAGACCGAGGAGGAGACGGACGAGGCCCAGCCCCCGCCATCTCAGTATCAGAGAGATCCTCCAGCGCACCTCCGGACGAGCATCGAATAAAGATTTGGGCCGATGATACAAAGTAAGTTAATTAGTTAACATTTTCTTACTCATATATATATATATATATATATATATATATATATATATATATATATATATATATATAACGATTATTCCGCGGGAGCGTCAGCGTGGTAATTTTACGCACGGCGGGGATGATCGAACTCACGGAAACATGTTCGGTGATTATTTCAAACAAACTCGATGAATAGAATGTATTAAAAGTAGATATACGTTGGATTGAATGTTTGAACTTAGTTGTTTGAGGAATGCCAAGAAGTGGACTATGGAATTACCGAACGGTGACATTGAAGTTAGTTGATTTTGCTAGACAAATTATAATCACTGCATGAACGGACATGACTTGATAGATTTTATATATATCTTGGATAGAGTAAGGTGAAATGATAAGGTATCTCGATCATTTCAAAGATAACCATAACGTTCGACTTTCTTGTCTTGTGCGAGCGTAACTCTTGCTCGTACATGCATCATGCCCGGATTAGGACGATTATCCAGCTGGAGCGTTGGCGTGGTGATCTCACATCCAACGAGGGTGATCGATCTTGTGGAAGATCGAAACGTGATAACTGATGGATCGTCTTGACTTGTGGTTCGACACGATAAGACGAATTTGGAAATACAAGTAAATTGAAAGTGTTTCAGGATAAGTTAACCTAGAACCTGGAGTGAATCACGCTTGATGGTTTCATAACGGATACATGAATCTTGTTGGAAGACATAGAGTTATAATCTAAGGTTTAGAATTAAATCTTGGCTTGGAGGTCTAGACTTAGATTGGATATATGGATTCTATTAAAACATGTTTGAAGGAGGTAGACTATACGAATTGCTAGGCTTGTCCTGCAACTTGGATATATGATGGATTACCTGAACAAACTCGGACCCTATGCAAACGAACATACTAATGAGAGTAGGATAATCTGTGCTCGATGTTTAAAAATTTAAGTAAAATGAGCTTGGGTAGAATATTCCGTGCAAATGAATAATTGTTTGACCTTGGGAATTGGGATGAGCATCGTGCGAAGAATTTGCACGATGAATCGTGTGCTTCAACTTGTACCTATGACCTTGTGAGCTGACCTAGTAATTAGGCAGATGACCCTGTGCCGAGTGAAAGAACCTGTATGACCGACTTTAGAACATTGCTTGAACAAAGCCATAGAACTGAGGCAACAAGATTTAGAGTTTGACTTGGAACGGTAAGTGTGTGCTATGTTTGACCCGAACGGATGAACGCTAGTCAGTTGATCGGATAGATCTTGCTTAACGGTAGTACAAATACTTAATTTGAGTTAGAATGAAAATGACTTGGAATTTGATTAACCCTGTTTAAAATATCATCGTGATTCATAAGACGAGAACCCTTGAGATTTTCGCAAGTAGCTTGTCCGAATTCAGTATCACTAAGTTTGGTTGAATGCATATGTTTGAGGGACGTCTTGAACGTATGCACGATCTAAAACTCAATGATATGTGAAATTCGAGTGCAAAGAATTCGCTATCCCTAAGTTGGTGACATGCATATATTTGAAGGACGTTTTGAATATGTGTACGATCCAGATTCGCGATACGCTAATCTCGAATGCTAGTGCAAGTAATATGTTATATCCGCATGGACAATGTATAACAACTTGTATAAGTTTTCCTCAGCCTTAGATTGTCATTCAAGATGGATTATAACGGACCCTGCGTTAAGCAATATATTTTGCGCTAAGACGCAATAGAGACCGAGTCAGACCTTAGATTGAATAATAGAGTCATTCAATGAGACCGACCCAACATACACATGACACGGTATCAGGAACGAGTAGAAAATTATATTCGAACGGATCTACTGGTACCAATTGCTACGCTTGGTATAGATTCGATAGTGCGATAGAACGACTTGCACTCAAGAAGTCTCGAGGACGAGACTTTTTCTGAGTGGTGTATAATGTAACGATCCATTCCGTTCAAGCGGACAACCGATTTAAATGGCACAAGTGCAATGACCCGACCCGCTTTGCTCAACGGAACACTCGTTTGAGACAAAGAATTTTCAGACTTGGCCCTTCAGGAGTTTGGACTTAGGCTTTCAAAGGCTCGCTCGTAGTATCACTCGACCGAGACAAATAATAGCTAAGGTGGGTGGCTACGATAAACTTGTCTTTGCTTAGCCAGCATACTTAAAATATGGATGATACATGCTAGTCGCTAGGTAAATTACCTCATGTATGCTAATAAAGAATACAATGCACCTAGCTAAAGGAATAATCCCAACTTGTATTGCTTGTGTTAGAACATGGAAATAAAACTTTGCTTATAAATGGACCTTCGCATGCTACCTTTGCCTTGTGAAACTAGACCCCGCTATGCCTCGAGTAGAACAATATATATATACTCTCCGTAGTACACTGTTCACTTGTTTACACTGCACGTCCCTAGATCATGTCGCTCGGTATGTCCCTTTACGGTTTTACTCCTCAGTTTACCCTTAGACCCGTGCCAATGTAAATGCTTATGTTTCATATGAATGCATGCTTGCTTACCTTATAGTTTTTACTCGTTGCCTCATTTTGATGCTTGCCACATAATCTATGCTACAATCAAGTAACACTATCCGTATCGTACATGCATCAAGTTAGCCAGAAGACTCTCCAATAGTCCTTCTGTGCAATATAAACCTGCAAGTATCCGGGACTGTTAGGTCGCCAAGGCAATCCTTGAACCAGAGGAAAGCATAAAGTCAAGTTGAACACTGAACGTGAATCATGTCAATTAAAGCAAGAATCACAGCTCGTGGAGCAATGCTCGTTTAGAACAAGAATCATGGATTATCATGTCAAGTTATGAATATGGAATGACCCAAGACTTGCATTTCACAGAGAACTTGAAAATGAGGGGGATCTTCGGATCTCGTTCCACGGATGGTCTCCGGGGCACCGGGGCCGATCCGATCCAGATGGAACTCACGTTTAGTCTCATGTGCTTAGACGGGATGGTTTGTAGTGTCTCACGTGCTTTCGTTGCATTCCATCCTTGTCAATGACTATAACTCATCCTTTATGGCTATGCCAGTGACTCACGTTCATATAGATAAGCCATCCCTGCTTAGCGATAATCCGCGTGCATGTCATTGCATCGCATCCAGTGAACTGAATCACCTGAACGACTATGGGTATAAGATACTTGTACATAAATGAACACTTGAACATCTTCTGCAAACACATTTGAGAATCTGTATAACTCGTGCACCCAAAACATAACTTCGCACATGACACTTTGTTTACATATGCTATTACCCCTAAATTTTATATATATGCTCGTGCTTGATTTAACTTGGTTTTTCTCGGACAGGAAAGAACGGATGGTAAGTTGGTAAGTCTCGCCGTGTTTCTTATTTCGCACGGTGCACTGCCACACGAGTTTGGCTTTATATTATTTCCATGAAACTGATCCTAAGGCAAGACTAGAAAGATAACTTAATAGATGGTGCACGGAACATATATAACATGTTTGGATTTGTCGAGCGAGCAAGAATATATATATATATATATATATATATATATATATATATATATATATAGACTTTTCATGAATATAATTATCTTTGTATAGATATCGTTCGTCGAGGGTATAGAGACGCCTGGGGCTCTTTCTGAGGTACAATTATGGTGGTCCTTGGATTAACTACTCTGATGCTATCACGATCCGTACCCAGAAATTGGGCAAGAGTCATGGGTACGTCCAACCTACACCGTAGTATCGACGGTAGAATACTGTCAATGTCACAATACTATCTATCATATCTCACAATAATATATAACCTGTCAATAATATCAACTCCATAAGGAAGACAAGATGAATATAAATATAATGTCAAACCAATATTCAATCACAATAATATCTATAGGAAGATGAATGATACGATAAAAATATAAAAATGATATAAAGGAGTTCCAACACATAAGTTTAGAGATAATATCTCACACAATAACAATAAGTCTAAGAGTCTAGATAACTCAATCTCAAAATAAAACTAAAAAACAATAACAACTAAATGTATCAAGGCTGGAGACATATCCAGTATAATATAAAGTAACTAGCTGAGTCACTACTGGTGTCTCCTCTGTAGGAAGTGGTTCCTCCCGAGGCTTTGGAATATACCCATCATCTACTCCTGGTCCATAATAAGTGGGATCAAGTCCTCGAGATCCTCTGAAAAATATTATCCAGTCAGGATTGGATCAAAACACATAAACTAACAACAATTTCAATTATATTGATAATAACTATAAATCTGTGAGTAAGAAATTGTCACGCCCCAGTCCCAAAAATACGTAGGACTAGGACACGTAAGCATGCCAGCCGCATGGATATGGCAACTCCAATATATGGAAACCATAACCCATACGTACGCTGTAATATGAATATCAATCCACAAGTGGTAAAAATCTATCACAAGTCACATGATACAATCTAAATCTCATTCACGAAAATCAATATAAATAAATAACCAACATCTATATAGTTAGATTTCAATAAGAAGTTACTAAAGATGATAGTTGGATGGAAACAAATCAACTACCAACTCGAATGGAAAAGTACAACACAATATAAGAATATCAACTAAAGAACACGGGCTCGAAGAGAAGACATCCTCAAAACATATGTAACCATTTGAATCTGCGCTCCTGCGAATACTCAAGAACAGATACTCCTGGAAAGGGACCAGGTCCTCAGAGGGACGTAACAAGATACATAGAAGTAAGCCAATTTGAATACAGTAAACATGCATAATATTTAAAAATAAATAAGTATGCTGTACAAGACAATCTATATGAATGCAAATGAGGACAACTTTTTGACGTATGGGCAAGGGTAGGCTACTCGATCTAAGCCTCACAACTCACACACCCGCCAGTGGATATCAGAAATCGTCATACCTCGGGGGTAGTGACCAGCGCGACTCTACAAAAATTAATATACCTCGGGGGTAGCGACCAGCGCGACACACGCCCGTAGTGCGAACTATATACTACGGTTTACCAGAGTAGTTAAAAGCCCATACGTCTAATGATTGTCCTCTCATGATACTAGGTATCAAGTGTGTGTCAACATATCTAATATATATAGTAATGACTGAACGAACTACACATGTAATGAATAAAAAGAAATATAAATAGCATACAAAGTACTGTAAACAATTTGACAAGGTATCTTGCCTGGTAAGAAAGCTGCAAAGTGTAACGTCTAGAAGTCCAACACACAGGATCAGAAGCTATGGCCTCAGAACAAATATCTCCGGATGCTGAAATAGATATCACCAACGTTCCCAGAATAAGCAAAATAGCTAGAAAGTACTTCCCTTTCGTCCAATTTGGACACAGGAGCAAAACGGTAATTTTGGGTCAAAGTGGGGTCCCACATGTGGGCCACCTTACACCGAAAAGTGTGCCAAGGGTAAAGGTATCTAAAAGGAACAAATTATAGGTCAAACCAATTCTAAATGTCAATACGAACTCAACGGTACGTCCAATTTTGGATTCCGGTAAGCCGAACACAAATTTGCCCAAAAAAGTCAACCGTGGGGCCCGCCAATTGGCGACTTGGTCATCTGTCTCAGAATTGCGTGAAAATTGGGTCACAAGACCAGCGCGATACCACGAGTCCAGTGGCACAAGTTTTGTCTCAATCTGACGAGCGTGCACAAAATACGTACGACTTTCGCAAAAGTTACGACACGGGGTTTGTCCGCGGATACGGGCTGATTCTGACGCGCACACGCGTCCGAATCAGTTTCCATGAACTCTAATGTGTCCGGGTAAACTGTGTACACCGTTTGGTACACTTGGTACATGATAGGGGCGGTCCCGTTTGGCGGGACGCGCACTGTTTCACAACTCTTAGAAATCTGGAAAAAGTATGTTTTCAGGATTTTCTAACGAATTTAATTCTACATACAGCAGTTAATAAATTAATACAATAAACAGAAATTAAACTAGGTCAAGTGGTCTCCGCATATCCAAAAGAAAATTCGGATTCAGATCTCTGTGGTGGGAGATACGAATCCGGGAACATAGGTGGTCACCGCAGTTTTTTGCGATACCCAAAAGTGGTCTTTTTCCGTCAACTTGGACGTTATTTTCACCTAGGGTTACGCACTGTTCGAGATCAACTATCATACAGATATTGAAGAGGGTTAAGTGAGGATCATACCGGTGAAGACAAGGTCGAGTTTGGTTCAGCGAGGTGTCGGAAAATGACGATGGAACACAGGTAAGTTGCTGTTGAATTCTGCAATTTACGGTGTTGCGCGGGGTCACGGTCGTCGGGATTCGGCTTGGGCGGCTGGAGGCGGCTTGGCTGGGCAGTTCTGGTCGAGGGCGGCACTCTCTCGATTTAGATGGGAAGAGGAGGAGAAAGGATGATCTAGGGTTAGGGTTTTGTTGAAATGATATGTTATATATAAGAGAGACCGGGGGGTTCGCATGTTGATACTGCTCGGGGGGGGAGTATTCACGCGGGATTGGGCGCTGCTGTGCTTCATTTACACGGGGTTGGGTTCAACTCATGGGGGGGTAGCGGGTTAGGAGGGGTTTGGGTAGTTTAGGGATTTGGATCCAATAGTTATTAAAAACCTATTTTTCTTTTCTTTTCTTTTCTAACCTTTTTCTTTTAAGAATATATATGTATATATATATATATACATATACATATATACACATAGAAAAATCTAGAATTTATATTAATGCATACCATTAAGCTAGCAACTGTCCACGGGGTCTCCTACATGAAATAAATTCGAAAAAAATCCTAATGGCTCCATAAATCCCCTAAGTTCACAAACACCTAAAATAAAAATTAAATAAAATCTATTTCCCTATTTATCACATAATTACTATAATTAAATTAATAATTAATAAAAAAATATTAATACGGTTTTTAGGATTAGGGGTTTTACATTCTACCCAACTTATAAAAATTTTGTCCTCGAAATTAAAACTAAGCCACGGTAGAAAGTCAAGGATGGTATAAGATTTGCATTGTTTAAAATGCAAGGCTAGGTTTAAATGAGCGGACGATATTGCGTGTTGCACATTCCGAAAATCATGAAAAAAATTCACATGAACGAAAAATAGGTTTCTTCATGTGTCACGTCCAGTGGTGTGGACACATTAATGCACATTTGCATAAAAGTGCCTATCAATTAGAAAATTGTACAAAGATAGAATTTGGATTAATCAAAATTAATGCGCAAGGTGTTCTTGAATTAATTAGAAGTACATGGGATAACATTAGGTGGGACACAAGGGTCATGGACATAGAGGGCTCAGGATAGAATATTATCAAAAAATTGGGTTGCACGAAATGGGTCAAGATTGTGTCTCCAATTTCGATTGGAACGCACAAGGATACAAGTTGGAATAAAAAAATACCATGTTCTATGTCTAATTGGATTCGAGCTAGCCTCAGTCTCACTATCTAAGCCAAGTAGGTCTAATTTTGGGTGAGGGTTTTACAATCTACCCAACTTAAAATTTACCCATCTATCACTTGAGACTATACATCTAGGAAAACTATTCCTCAAATTATTTAATCATGTTATTCAATCCTTAAAGTTTTAACACCAAACATATCACCTATGATATGCCCTTAATCAATTATAAAAGAGAGTCACTAAGTCATATGATTAGCCTTATGGGGTATATCTAGTACTATCAGTATGTCAACTTATACCAGCACGAGGCTTCATATTTTCGAAATAAGGGAAGATGGAGAGCAATAATAAAGATTTCAAGGTGAAGGTGATAGAATACAAGTACGAGGTTCAAAGAGATTAAAGAATTCAAAAAGAGAGTTGTCAAGGCAGTTGTAGATTAAAATCCTATTTTGGTAATTTCCTATTTACATGCTCGTATCAGTACAGTTATGTAACCGATACGATATGTCAGACATGTCTAGGGGCAAGTATATTCGTCTACTACCATATATCTCAATCCACGTAAACTAGTCATGTGAAAAGCGAACCAAGCGCACTAAGATTAGCTAGACCTTAATACACCGATTCTGATTAGGCAATTGTATCATTGTGTGCACCCAATAATACATATGTCATGAGAAAGCTCGATAAAAGAATAAGCTTACAAAAACTAGGCTATAATAGCAGCATAAATCAAGGTGGTACAAAAAATATAAGTACGCTATATTATGATGAGAGAAGTTACAAAATAATCCAAGTTCTCAAAGAAGATAAGACTCTTACAACCTATACAGTTGTCATACTAACTCCTTGTCTAAGTCGATAGTCGACCAAATAGGGGTATGGGCTTCTAAGTTCTACAGTCTGATGAAACATTATCTTCTTATGCTAGCATACAGTTAATGTCATTCAGCTACACTTCAATAATAGGTCAAAAGACTATGTGATACTAGGTTGTGAGACATACTATCCAACTTATAATAATAAACTAATACTGTAATTGTCTTAAGGATACCGTAGGAACTCCTGTTAAGGTCTACGGGAAGGGGTCTTGGTACTTATTAGGGTATCCTCTTCCATTACATAGGTCATGGTCGTCTTAAGTGTTAGTCATAGCGCTTATATAGCAAGTGTCAATAGTAAGAATGGAAAGTTACTGGCCTTCAAGGGGAAAGGGGATATAATTCGTATCGAGGTAGGGGCACAAGTTACGCAATTTAAAAACTAAGGGATAATCATCATGTCGCAATCTACCAGAATAACTTAAAACTATCCAGTTCTAACTACCAAGCACACAATTTCAAAATTTCAAAATTACAACTATAATCCTAGTAGGGTATATATCCTAATCATAAAATAAAATCACTCGGTCTACAATCAGAGAGGTTTATGTGGCACAAATTGAAATATGAAGAAATGAAGAACATAATTTAGTCGTCGCGCAATTAGCGAACGTTAAGGTCGCAGAGGAACAATATATGAAATTAAATTAGGGGGCTCTAGATAGCATCATGATTTTCTAAGGGGAAGTGGTATGCTAGTCGCTATGTTCGAGGTATGATCAAGGAAAAAAATATTGATTACATTCCTCTAGGCTTTCTGAGGTGCTATCTACGAATAATAAGACAATGATCTAAGTTTATAGTTCTCCAATACTATCTAACTATGAAGGTTAGGTTCAGTCCTAATATTAAATCTTGGTTTTCTATTGGTTCCTAAATACTAGGGTCAAACATTATGGTAAAACTTCTAACTAACTCTAGTAGTGTCTATACTACTCTCAAGTCCTCATAATACATCAAGGGGTAATGGTAAACCAATCTATAGATAAGGAATTCTAGGGTTCACTAGATATTCTAAACTTAATGGTGTGTCAACACTCTAGTTGTACTCTTAATAGGAAGGTTACCCTACTTATCATCTAACAATAGGGACTTCTATATTCTAGGAGGGGGCTATACTCAAGGAATTATCAGGGAAGTACATGAATCAAGCAGGATATAATTATTCAAATAGAACAGATTGGAAGAACGCGAGTCATAGTCAATAGTGGATGAGATCATATATTCTGATCCTATTTGCAGGCTTGCTCGGTACAGCAACGTAACCGAGACAATATACTCTCGACCTGTATGGGCCACCATAAAAACATGTCACGCCCCAGTCCCAAAAATATGTAGGACTAGGACACGAAAGCATGCCAGCCGCATGGATATGGCAACTCCAATATATAGAAACCATAACCCATACGTACGCTGTAATATGAATATCAATCCACAAGTGGTAAAAATCTATCATAAGTCACAGGGTACAATCTAAATCTCATCCACAAAAATTAATATAAATAAATAACCAACATCTATATAGCTAGATCTCAATAAGAAGTATCTAAAGATGATAGTTGGATGGAAACAAATCCACTACCAACTCGAATGAAAAAGTACAACACAATAAACACAATATAAGAATATCAACTAAAGACCACGGGCTCGAAGAGAAGACATCCTCGAAACATATATAACCATCCGAATATGCGCTCCTGCAAATACTCAAGAACAGATACACTTGGAAAGGGACCAGGTCCTCAAAGGGACGTAACAAGATACATAGAAGCAAGCCAATTTGAATTCAGTAAACATGCATAATATTTGAAAATAAATAAGTATATTGTACAAGATAATCTATATGAATGCAAATGAGGACAATTTTTTGACGTATAGGCAAGGGTAGGCTACTCGATCTAAGCCTCACAACTCACACACCCGCCAGTGGACATAAAAAATTATCATACCTCGGGGGTAGCGACCAGCGCGACTCTACAGAAATTGACATACCTCAGGGGTAGCGACCAACGCGACACACTCCCATAGTGCGAACTATATACTACGGTTTACCAGAGTAGTTAAAAGCCCATACGCCTAATGATTGTCCTTTCGTGATACTAGGTGTCAAGTGTGTGTCAACATATCTAATATATATAGTAATGACTGAACGAACTACACATGCAATGAATAAATAGAAATATAAATAGCATGCAAAGTACTGTAAACAATTTGGCAAGGTATCTTGCCTGGTAAGAAAGCTGCAAAGTGTAACGTCCAGAAGTCCAACACAGGATCAGAAGCTATGGCCTCAGAACAAATATCTCCGGATGCTGAAATAGATATCACCAATATTCCCAGAATAAGCAAAATAGCTAGAAAGCACTTCCCTTTCGTCCAATTTGGACACAGGGGCAAAACGGTAATTTTTGGTCAAAGTGGGGTCCCACATGTGGGCCACCTTGCACCGAAAAGCGTGCCAGGGGTAAAGGTCTCTAAAAGGGACAAATTATAGGTCAAACCAATTCTAAATGTCAATACGAACTCAACGGTATATCCAATTTTGGATTCCGGTGAGCCGAACACAAATTTGCCCAAAAAAGTCAACCGAGGGGCTCGCCAATTAGCGACTTGGTCAACTGTCTCAGAATTGAGTGAAAATTGGGTCACAGGACCAGCGCGATACCACGAGTCCAGTGGCGTAAGTTTTGTCTCAATCTGATGACCGTGCACAAAATGCGTACGGCTTTCGCAAAAGTTGCGACACGGGATTTGTCCGCGGATAAGGGCTGATTCTGACGCGCACACGCGTCCGAATTAGTTTTCGCTAACTCTCACATGTCCGGGTACACTGCGCGCACCGTTTGGTACACTTGGTACACGGCAGGGTGGTCCCGTTTGGCGGGGAACGCCCCGTTTCACAACTTTTAAAAATCTGAAAAAAGTATGTTTTTGGGGTTTTCCAACTAATTTAATTCAACATACAGCAGTTAATAAATTAATACAATTAGTAGAAATTAAATTAGGTCAAGTGGTCTTCGCATACCAAAAAGAAAAATTGGATTCGGATCTCTGTGGTGGGAGATACGAATCCGGGAACATAGGTGGTCACCGCAGTTTTCTACGATACCCAAAAGTGGTCTTTTCTGTCAACTTGGACGTTGTTTTCGTCTAGGGTTACGTATTTTTCGAGGTCAACTATCATACAGATATTGAAGAGGGTTAAGTAAAGATCATACCGGTGAAGACGGGGTCGAGTTTGGTTCAGCGAGGTGACGGAAAACGACGATGGAACACAGGTAAGTTGCTGTTGAATTCTGCAGTTTGTGGTGTTGCGCGGGATCGCGGCCGTCGGGATTCGGCTTGGGCGGCTGGAGGCGGCTTGGCTGGGCGGTTCTGTTTGGGGGCAGCGCTATCTCGGTTTAGATGGGAAGAGGAGGAGAAAGGATGATCTAGGGTTAGGGTTTTGTTGAAATGATATGTTATATATAAGAGAGACCGGGGGGTTCGCATGTTGATACTGCTCGCGGGGGGGGGGGGGGTATTCACGCGGGATTGGGTGCTGATATGCTTCATTTACACGGGGTTTGGTTTAACTCATGGGGAGGTAGCGGGTTAGGAGGGGTTTGGGTAGTGTAGGGATTTGGATCCAATAGTTATTAAAAACCTAATTTTCTTTTCTTTTCTTTTCTAACCTTTTTCTTTTAAGAATATATATATATATGTATGTATGTTGTGTATATATATATATATATATATATATATATATATATATATATATATATATATAGAAAAATCTAGAATTTATATTAATGCATACCATTAAGCTAGCAACTGTCCACGGGGTCTCCTACATGAAATAAATTCAGAAAAATTCCTAATGGTCCCATAAATCCCCTAAGTTCACAAACACCTAAAATAAAAATTAAATAAAATTTATTTCCCTATTTATCACATAATTACTATAATTTAATTAATAATTAATAAAAAAAGATTAGTACAGTTTTTAGGATTACGGATTTTACAGAAATATACATGATAGAATGAAATACTGAAATGTAAGAAAAGCTAGAGAGACAATCATCATATCATAGAAAATAACTAGCAATTAGTACACTGGTAAAAGTAAGCAGTAAAAATAGATAAATTTGAATACTAGCAGTGTATAAATGGAAATAGAGGAATAGAAATACTGGCTAAGTGCCTTGAAATATTAGTTTGTTATATGATCGACTTGGGACTAGATCAGACTTGTTATATATGATTAGCTATGATATATGTGAGGTCAGGCTAACCATATGATTAGCTATGATGCGAGTAAGAGTCAGGCTAATCATATATAACAGGCTATGAGACATATAATATTGTCAAGCTATACCCTACGTGAGATGTAGGGTGAGCTATAATGCATGTAAGGTGGGGTATGATCACATAACTTGCTAATATTTTTCTGTCCCCGGCTAGTACGATGGATCCAATCATGATTCCTCATGACAAGTATCTATGATACTAGCCTATGTATCTACTGTGTCTGGAATCAAGTATAACACTACAAACTAGAATAATAGTAATCATCAAAAATAATAGAAACTGTCAGAGAACGTACTCGCATGTGGTCCTGAGCAAGGAACAATAGTCAGTTCTCAAACTGGACTCCAAGAGTCCTAAAGATAGAGTATAAATGTTAATTAGTGATTTAAAATGATAAACATGTTTAACTAACTAAGGGTGATGTTTCTAGGCTACTTCTAGGTCCCTACTAGGTTAACTAGGTCAATACCTTGCTACACTAGGTTTAAACTACGTTATTTAGCATGTACTAATTAATATTAAGTTGTACTAGGTCTCACTCGTTATTATGGATACTAAGTATCATAAAGTATATATTTATCAATACCTTAACTAACTAACCAATACTTGGCTATTACCTATACACTTTATCGCTAACCCATGGCATGACCTGATACTGAACCTAGTAAACCCTCAACTCTACTGATACATATCCTATCTTAACTGATATAAGATGCCTGGAACTTCCAAGCACACTCATCCTTCAACCAAACTGCAAATTGCCCAATACTTGAGCCACTTGTGCCTGCAAAAAGTGTATCCAGGTTCACTCTTGTTGTTGCAATCATGTGCTCCACTCATCAGTCCAACTCTAATTCGGCTCACCTGGACATTGCCCCCCTTATTGCACATAAATTCCATGTTTCAGTTGCTTGGCCTGCAACCAGTGATCCCATCAATCACTACTCGATTTGAAGTATTGCAGACACTAGACTTCAACCCTCACTACCCTCCTCAAAAGCACTTGAGCACAAATACACAAGACTGCACTAACATAATACTGATACCCTCTCTTGATACCTACATACATCACATCCCCACTGAAACTGAAGCCAACAACAACTTTATAATGCTAATACTTGACCACCACTGAAACTTTACCTGCACGCAGGTGCATCTCTTATATGCTCAAGTCTGATACTGATCTCTTCATGCAGTGCACATATATGCACTGCCTGCCATCAGTGGCAGTGCCCGAGCCCAAGTACATACTACTAGTCTCAGTGAACTAGTTTTCGTCATCTAATACACACTTATAAGGCATGATACACCAACTGAAACTCTTCACTTGCAACTGTGTGCAGTTGCATACTGCATCAACCAACTGTGTAGTACACAGGTCCTACAACTCAACCAGGTATTATTGTGTATCAGATATACTTTCCCCCACAGTGCTGTCACTTCCTATTCCAACACCCTATGGCACAGACAACACACATATACACAAATATATTATGTATACACCACTATACTAACTCAATAATCACTACCACTAACACACACACAATACGATATGGATAGATATATAGCTAATCACATTAAACATGGATACCAAATAAACATTTAACAAACACTTGGAATGTATTAAGCCTACACACCATATCTACACTAATATCCATATGATACACATTCTCAGTAAGGTGCATAGAGTCAGCGTTGTGTGAGTTTCGGTCAAAGACGGAGGTTCTGCTACTATGCTGGCCACATGTGGTCATTTGCCTGCAGCCGACGATCGGTGTCGCATGTGGAATTTTGCCTGCAGCTGTCGACTTATGCGGCTTCTGTTGTGGCTGCATGGAACATGTCTCGGCACCCAAACTTCTGGCATCGTAGTGTTTTCCTTTGCCAGAGTTTGGACGCTGAGCACCTTTTGCGACTGCCACATGGACAGGGTCAGCCTGGGTGGACGCATGATGTGCGTCTTTGGATCAGGGAGCAAAGTGGGGAGCGCATGCTCCACAATTGGGTGAGGCACAGCAGCCTACGCTACCCTTGTCCTGCGAGTCTTCTTAGGCTTTGCTTGCAATAGAGAAGGACTCGTGCTGTCTCCGAAGAGCATATTCTCGAATGCTTGCTGGTCAAAGCGTACTACCAACATCCTCTGGGTTGAACCCAGCTCGGTCGCATCGGACTACGTCATGACCTTCTTATCAATGGAGAAGTTCACCCCCAGCAGAGTCACCATCTTGTCCGCTATTACAAGTTTTGAATAATAAAATAACAAACAAAGAAGTACAAAGAGATCCTAAGCAAAAAATCTAAGTACAATATTTTGATCTTGGTAGTGACGATGGAACTTGAGCGTGGCATCATCTTCTTTAATCCGTTGATGGTCTGATGAGGGAATGAGGATGCTCTCTTCTTTTTTTTTGCTACTGAGCTTGTGTGCACTTATGCAACTGGTTGGACTGTTGTAGGGTATGCTACCCTTATTATTTATAGCCATCCTGCTGACGGGCTATAAGTGCCGCATATGCCTCTGTTTGGTGGCCGCATAGGACTCCTTCAACAGAATACGATTGTAAATACAGTCGCATGCCATGGACAGGCTGTCACCTGGTCTTGGTTACGATATATTGTTGGCGTGCGTGACTCGGTCAGCTGGACACGTAGTTAGCACTAATTATACAAGAAATCATCTTCGGTTGTAATAGAAAAATCCTGCAAGTCAAGAGTCGCATAACGTCTTGGACGAATATCGTCGAGGATGCATACGTGCTCTCGTTTGGACTTGGTCGTATGGACATTGTGGCCGCACGATATTGTGGCTACATACGTGCTCTCGTTTGGCCTTGGTCGGATGGACACTCTGGCCGTATAATGACGAGGCCGCATTGGTATATAGCTGCATGCGAGCTCTCGTTTGGCCTTGGTCGGATGGACACTCTAGCCGCATGATAACGAAGCTGCATGGGTATGTAGCTGCATAGGCATGTGGCGTAGCACATCTGTCGAGGCCATCAATGAGTTAATGCGACATTTTGTCTTTTTTGAGTTCGAAGCGTCTCAGTGTGATGAGTGATGTGTCAGAGTCTGACAGTCATCGAATATTGTGTGAGGGGGGTTTTATGCGGCCTCCCTGCTATGTGGTCATTCATGTTGCATAGAATATACTCTGCGGCTTCTAGATCTTTGGTTGATCAGGCCGCATGTGGCTTCTCTACGACTTGGTTGTTCATGCCGCATGTGGCTTCTCTGGGATTTGGTTATTCATGCCGCATATTGCTTCTCTGCGGCTTGGTTTCATTTTTAAGGGGGGCATGACCTTTATGTGACCTGTATGATTTTTTATGCTTCTATAGTAGCATTGAGACTCCCCAAGGCGATCCACTAGCACGATTGAACCCCCTGGTTCTCAATTCTTCAATAGTTCGGTACACGACTTCTAACTTTGAAGGTGCCATCATGTAAACTCTCTCTGATACTGGTGTTGTTCCTAGAAGTAGATCAATGGTAAACTCTATCTCTCTTTCTGGTGGCATGCCTGGAAGTTCTTCTGGGAATACATCTAGAAATTCATCAACAACATTGAGGAATTGTACTCCTTCTGTTACTGCCATTCTCATGATTACTGACAGAGACTCCATCTCTCCTCTAGAAAATGAGAATTTCGCCACTCCGGGGTTACAGAAGATAACTTTGCCAGCACGGCAATATATCGTTGTGTATCGGGCACTCAACCAATCCATGCCTAGAACGACGTCATAATCTCCCATAGGAAACTCTATCAGTCTAGCAAAAAAATCTCTCTCGCACACTACGACCCGATACGAGATATAAACTCTATCGACTGCCACGATACCGTTACCAGTAAGTATATTGAGTCTTACTGATAATGATTCGTGTTCCAAACCAACACGTATCGCAAATCATGTAGACATAAAAGAATGTGATGCACCAGAATCAAACAATATTGAAGCTGAATGAGAGTTGACGAGAATGGTACTTGCCACCACCTCACCTGAAGCAAGCTCCTCCTCCAAGGTGAGTGCAATATCCTGTCTTCGTCCTCTCGGTGCTGCTCCTCGCTGCTTCGGACCTCCCTGCCTGGCTTGTACTTGAGCTTGGGCATGTGCATACTGATCTGGCCTCTGCTGCTGGAATAGTTAAGACTGGGTCGGCAAAGGCCTCTGACCCTGGTGTTGCTGAACTGGAGCTGGAACCCTATACTGGGGTCCTGCCGATGAAGATAATGATGAACTAGCTTTGTATGGACAAGATCCCACTCTGTGGCCTGGTGCTCCATAGGATAAGCACAACCCTTGTGCTCTGCGGCACTCTGATAAAACGTGCCCTGGTTTTCCACAATGAGAACATCCCACTGAAGGAGATGACCTCTGCTACTGGGTACGTATCGAAGCTGGTCGCTTAAATGATGCTACCAAAGTTGTCCTGGTCGGGGTTCCAAATGTCAAAGCTCGCACTGTTGGAGCTGGTGCTGAAGATTGGGTGTAAGAACCTCCTGAAGTATGGGTTCTCTTACGACCTCCAGTCATATCCACTATTCTCTGGGAGGTATACTCATGCCTCCTTTTCACTCTTAACACAGCATCAAAAGTCTAGAAATTGTGCTATTCTACTTCCAATATAATCTCCAAGTGAAGTCCATGTTGGAACCTTCTTGCTCTGTCTAATTCGGTTGCCACCAAGGTGGGAGCAAACCGACTAAGTTTGCAGAACTCTGACGCATAGCCATCGAAAGTCCTGTCCATCTGCTACAAGTTATTAAACCTTCGCTGCAAGTCATAACGCGATACCGCATCAAAGTATCGGGTCTGAAACCTTTCACTGAAGACAACCCAAGGGACGGGTACTGCTAGTGAAATCATCTGGGTTGCCCACCAGTCTCAGGCCAAGTTTAGTAACTATAGTCGAACTACTGATATTTGCTCTCTTGTAGGCACTCCTGCTGCCTCTAGGATAGCTTCAGTATCCTGAAGCCACGCATCTGATGCGATCGCATCCTCGGTGCCATAGAAATACGAGGGTTGGAGGCGCTTGAAGTTGCTTGTCGAGTTGTTGGCACGATGTCCGCCTCTTTCCAAAGACCCTTGTACTGACTAAATAAGTACGTCCTCTCGACGTCCTTGTGATGACAATAATTTTTGAAGAATACTAATAAGCACACTATTGTCCCCTCCTACATCAGGTACTGGTTGCATATGAGGTACTGGCTGGATCTGAGGTTCCTCATCTTGAGCTGTTCTGGACCTGGCCCCGGAATACTGAGGCTGAACCACGAGATTTTGCTGGACATCTGGATGTTGTCCTACTATTGGAGAAACTCGGGCTAGATGATCGAAAGGGCCAGAAATAGTGTCCCTGAAAGATAAAGGACACATGATCATCAAAGGAACGAACATGATTGATCGAGGATCAAAGCAGATGTTAAATCAAGATTTTAGGGATATAAATTCGACACTGGAGGAGATCAAAGAGTAGCATGATTGAGACATCTAAAATACACTAGTAAACCCCCCTCCCCCCCACCTTTAAATTTTAGACCTGTGTGGGCCACCACTTAAACCGTATTATGCCCCATAACTAGAATACTGGAGAGCGGGGTCAGACAAAGCCATCTACATATGTTAGAGTACTCTATATCCCGAGATACAGTCATAGCTGTCTAGACATGTGAGGATTTTACTCTATAATCCATCAGGCAATCCTGGGTCAAGAATCCTAGGTGTCTCAATCTCAAGCAAGCAATAAGTGTACAAGATGTACAATTACCAACATATAATAGTAAGGCATCCCAAACTATACATACCCATATAATCATGAAGCTAGTTATAAAATAAAGAACTAGCATAGTACAATATTACATGATCAGCTATAGCTATAGTCTAGAATATGCTTTACATGTAGGCCCGCAGGCTAGAATGTCAAGTCCCAAAACATGAGCTAAATACGTGCTCGGTGCCAAAATACCTCAAAAGAATAATATACAAGATCAGGTGGGTGATGAAGAAGAAACCCACTCATGTCCTCGGGTGCTCCTCGTGTTCACCATCTTGAGGCAAAAAGTACGGGAGATCATGCGGTTCTGCTCCAAAATTTGGCCATACAAAACCAGTGGGGTCAGACCCCAAAACAGCAAGTACCACAAGGGAGCCAATTTTAGAAACTAAAACCAGCATGCAGACAAAACAATAAGAAATAGTACAAGGAACATGTAAATAAGTGAAGCAGGTAAAAATAACTGTTAAGCATGCTCTGGAGTATTAAACAGGGATATCTGGAGTCAGGCTTCAATTACTGTTCTCAGGATCAGTTGTTGAAAATAAATCAGGACGTGACTAGACTAGACTGAAAATTAAGCAATCACGGCCAATCATGCCCTACGATTTGTTATCATTAACTAACTAGGGTTATCACAGTCCTACTTACTAACATATGCAGTTTAAGATTTCTTATAGCCACATGCCCTGCAGACTATCCGGGTTATCCAGACGAACAAGTACATAGTATAGATATATCAGGTATAATCATTTCTTATCTTTTCTAGAAGTGAAACACTCGACGGTGTGCTGGAAGTGTGTCTTTCATGACGGAGAGCTCAAAATCCATCAGATATCGCTGGGATACCGAGATTGTATGTAGCCAAAAAATCTCTCTATATGCTTTTTAGATTATTATTCTAGTTATTAGCCTCGACAATTATCAAAAAATATCGACAGTGGTACTCAGGAATCTGCCTTAGACATGATGCAAGATAATATAGTAAGTTGACGAGTACAATCAAAATCAACCACAGGGATACAGGTCATGCAATACAAGTGTTACCAATAGCCTTGATCAAGACAGTTACAAGAATTCTTAAATCATGAGTGCGCTACGTCGAGCCACTATCAGGATTTATCAGGATCAGTAGTATCAGGATGGTGCACTACGTCGAGCCACTATCAGGAGTATCAGGATCAAGGGTATCAGGGTTATCAATACAGGATCAGGATTATCAGTATTATCAATTCTATGTCAAGATTTAGGGGTTTATTTATAATATACAATCACTAGATCATGTCAGGAAATTAAGATCAATATCAAGAATGTCACATTCAGAAAATATCCAGGAATAACTAGAATAACGGGATAAAATTAAACTAGAGAATCATCAAGAGTTATGCATATTAAAGAGAATATTGGCATGCAGGTGCATAAATTAACAATTCAGGGTTGGCGCATAAAATCAGGCAAGAAAATAACATCCACGCACAATGGGTCAAAAACCACCATTGATGCACAAACGGGTATTGGCGCACAAACGAGCAAAACATATTTGGCGCATAATCACTAATTCGGGCAGTTCTGATGCACTTTGATACCAAAAGTGCACCGAGCAAAAGATAACGCACAATTGATACTAAAATGCACCCTAGAACCTTGGTGCACAATGATAGAAGTGCGCGAGCTAGGAGCTTGGCCCACAAATCTATCATTGGCGCACAAATAAAAGTTTCCAAGCTATGAACTTGGCACTTTCATCAAGTATGCCAGCAGAAAGGTTTGGCGCACAAACAAGCACAGGAAGGTCTACCAAAAGATAAAACACAAGTCTCAAGGCATGGCACAATAGTCAAGATGACTCTGCAGTCAAGAACACAATTCTCGAGAATGGTTAGAAGTTTTTTCTTAGTCATTAAGTAATTTACAAAGGCTACAAAGTGTGTCGTCTCTGGAGAATGCCACATAGTGCGTCACACAGCAAAGTGCGCCATTCCATAGAAGGAACAAAGTACGCCGGTAAAGAAAATTCACTAAAGTGCGCTAACTCTGCAATATCTACAAAGTGCGCCAACTTGGCTATTTAAGTGGTGTACATTCTTGATGACTTGCAGACCCATCTAAAAGTACGCCAAGTAGGATTGGCATACTTTTGAAGGAATTGCCATAGTACAAAATATACGTAGGAGTAGAAAAGTACGCTCAGAGTACTTAACATATCTTGGTGAACTTTCTAAGGAATTTGTGAAACATACACAAGTGCGCTCACTGGAACTTTGCTTATGCGGCAAGGGTTCCCTGCGTACTTTTATATACATTCACAGGCCAACTTTGTATTCTCTAACTTGTTGTTCTCGGCCTCCATGAGAAACATACAAGAAAATCAAAATCATCGCGAATACAAGTTCTAAGTATTAAGCAAAGAAAACCTATCAAGTAATTAAACAAGTTATACTAAGAATCAAAACAAGATCTATGGTTGTTCCTTCGGTTGGCAAGATGTACTTGCCGAAGGTCAACTTCTAGCCTAATACTACCAAGGTTACCCACAGCCAAGGCCAAGCTCGGTTGCTCTAGGTGAAGGCTGAAGAAGTGAAGAAGGAAAGAGAAATGAAAGGAAAGTAAAGTAAAAGTAAAGAAAAAAGAAATGTTTGCTTATATAGGAAAATTGTTGATTGTAGTCCATTAGATCATAATCCATGCCATCTCCCGGGTTTATCACAGCCATGCACACAAAAACCAAGGGACCAACGGTCCAAAGCATGCAACTAAGGGAAAACTTGCAAAAACAACCTAGACAATGCATGAATGGTATAAAGCAAGATGTAAGCAATTAAACAATAAGCAAGCTATACATGTATAATACACGTATATTGGATACGTATACTAGAACAGTGAGACGAGTCTCACAGACCACCAGGAGTACCAAACAGATTGAGTGGGTTCCTACTTTGTTCTCTCACTTATTGTACATATTCTTTTATGACGTTTAACCCCGAGCACTTGTTAGCTCATATTTTGTACCTGATACATGGCCCACTGGGCATGACATGACTAGCATATTCTAGACCATGGCTAGAGTTAATCATGTATGACTATTACTCTTGCTAGTTCTTTATTTTGTATTACTATCTTCATGATCATCTATATATATTTGGTTTGGGACGCTTTACTATCTTGCTTCTAATGATCATATATCATGTTTATTGTGGAGTTTTGCTTGTGATTGAGATACTAGGATTGCTTGACCTAGGTTGATTGATGGTTTGTAGTATTAACCTCCCATGTCTATTTACAATCGTGACCGTATCTCGGGGTACTGGAGTACTCTGGTATACGTAGCTGGCCTTGTCTGCCCCCCGCTCTCAAGTATTCTGGTTCTAGGACGTGAAAGTACCCAACCACCACTCCACCATTAATTCCCTCAGGAGAATTAAATGGCGACAGGGGATCTCGAACCCACAACCTCCCCGTCCGGATGCATCGGTCTTAACCATTAGGCTAGACGTCATTTGTAGAAGGACAATTCATTTCTTTAAATGGGATATGAATCAAAGGAATCCTCTTTCATCTCTCATGTTTTCATTATCTACTTGTTGGCTAGGATACAAGAATCAAGACTTAACATCGTGCGAAGAAACACTCAAAATCGTAGAAAGCTACTCATCCATACATGATCAAGTTGATTAGCTTCCTACTTTTCAAGAAGTTAATTGCCTTCCTATTTTTTGACATCTTGTTTAGATAGGGAGGACTTTTCTTTTATATATCCTTTCAACTGGATGAGGAACTAAGTTTCCAATGGAGGATTTGAATTATGTCCATCCCAACGGGATTCCTCCATCGTAACCAATAAGCCACGACCCCACGGACGATAGGGAGGAAGGTTGATAAGGTTAATGTTAGCTAAAATCATGTTGTCTATTATTCCAAACTACGATGTTTGTTTATTGGCTCTATGCTTGGCTTATGAAAAAAAAGATTAACTCCATTGAAAGTGCTTTCTTTTTTAGAGGCAGGATTCTTTAGTCTATTGTTTATTACTGGGTTAACTGGAACGTAGATCCAAAGAATTTGTTAGACAAGAAATTATTGATCTCAAGGAGTTCAAATTTCTAGCACAGCTTACTTGTGAAATGAATATAAAAATTGTTTCAAAATCCAGATTCTTTGTAGGTTATGGTCAGGCAGGAATATTATCCTTAGTAAGGTCCATACCACATTCTAGATTCTAGATTCAAAATGTAGGAGTTCATTTTGTAGATAGTAAGTTTTATCCCTGTTCCAATTTCTAGATTCTCGGTCATATCCCACCCATAGGTGCTAACGGTTCGACCTCCCAATTTCTAGATTCTAGTTTGTAGGAACTTATTTTGTAGAATAGTCCCAATTTGGAGCCCAACTTTCTAGATTCTAGATTTTACATTATTTTTTCTACATCAATTTTTTATCACACAATCTTTGCGACCGGAGCTTACTTTATCATTTCCTACTATTCTCATATAAACCCAATCCATTCCACATTTATCTTCTTCTTTTTTGAATTTTTGGTCCCAAATTGCATTTGAGAGTCCCAACTAATAATGATGCTCTTAGGAAGTTTCATGAGGGAGCAAGGTATTAACGATTAGATGCCGGATTGGGGTTTGGCAATGATAGATATTGATGACACATTTCAGGAATCCTTATTTGGTCGGGCCGGACCGAAAGCTTGGAATGCCAAATCCAGTCCGGACCTGAATCTAGATTGGAGGTGGCCCGGGCTTGACCGGGTTGGGTCCAGATCGATTCTGGGTTGGTTCCGAGTTAGCCCATGAAAAAATAAAATCTATTTCGGTGGTTGGGTTGGGGCCCCAAAAAAATCTTAAAAAATTTAATAATAATTTTTTTATGCCAATATTTTAAAGTAACATCAATATTTATGAATTTGTAAATATATATTATTCTTGTTACAAGTCATACAACTTATGTTTGTGTTTCAGCTTTTCAACATCTCTTCAATATTTTTTATAATACTCCAAATAAAGTTTGTAGAGAGGTTGAAAGTTGAAACACAAATATAAGTTGTATTAAAAAAATATACAACTTATGTTTAAGTTTTTGTTTTCACCCTCTCTTGAAACTTATTTTAATACCACAAAAAAAAATTGTTGAGAGAGTGAAAACTCAAACATAAGTTGCATAACTTAAATATACCGAAGACCTATCTAAAAATAATAATACATATTAAAAAATAATATACCTTTCAAGAAGATGCAAGATACTATATACACTTGTTTAGATGGCTATGTAGACTTTCTGTACCACAGTTAGGTTTCCATTGGAGTCGTTTCCTTTAATGCAAGCATTGTATAAGAACTCCATACGAGAATCTTCTTTTCGTATCACGCTCATTGTAAACTCCGCTAAAATACTGCAAAATTTTTGATTTTCTTTTGAGTTGAAGTCACTATAACCCTTGAGGTTGCGGTGCAGGTTGAGGTTGATGATGTAAACCCCCTCGATTTATTCTGTAGATAGTTAGAGTGGATTGGGAAAATTTTGGTTTTGGTAGCAGAGGTCAAGGTTTAGAGTAGAGATAATTTATCTGGTATTTAATTCAATTAATTATAACCCTTGGCGCGCCCTATCATTGTTTGATTATTCGGAGCCCAATATCAGCCCATAAATTCCGTTCAATTATTGTACTTCTGACTTGACTCACCAAATTAGGCACTGGACTTTTCCGTCGATCAAAATTAGCTTTTCGTTGTGCTCTAAATTAATTGCACAATTTTCTGAAATCCTAATCCATATTTAATTTCGTGTCGGACACTTGTGTCGTTACCCTAAATTTTGAGATACCAACTTAACCTGTTGAGCCGGACCAACTAAAGGGTCCAAGACTGACTCCAAGCCCCCACCATTTTTGACCTTTGCGTCATTTCCGGATTTTGACCCCAAGTGCCCCCAATTAATTTAAATTCGTGGGACACTTTATTTCTATTTAAATCGGGGATAGCAACTTTGTAAATCCCATTTTTAATCCTAAATTAATCCCAATGCCTTTCTAATTAAACCCGTGCCTAAGCACAACACCCTCTCACCATGAAAATTACTAAACATAATTTTCTCCACAATTTTTGTGTCATTTTATGTGTTCATGCAATTTCCCGAATTTAAGGGGCTAAGTTGCAAATAATAAAATTATGTGTCATCACCCTATTGGCTATGAACAATGGAGAGGTCCCAAAATGGGGTCCAATTCTCACCCATCCATTCACCCCTTCATGAAGAAACCAACTTCCCTTCATGACAAATCACAACCCTCCATTTTGAAAGACACCATCACAACCCTCCATCCCCTTCACAAACCCCTATAAAGTAACACCTCACCCCACCCTCAACACACACCCACCGGCCCTAATCCCAAGGAAACTCCTCTCTCTCTCTCTCCTCACTCCTTCATTTAAAACCCTCCATGCAAAAGCTTCTCCACTCTTCATTATTTTTCTTCTTCTTCCTTAGTCTCTTCTTCCTCTTGGAGACCCCGGCCGACGACTCGACTCCGGCCAGGCGGCACCGCCGCTCCGACCCGCTGTAGCTTCCCCGCGGCTGTGCATCATCTCCGGCCGCTGAACAGCCCCGACCCCACCGCTGTGCGTCCCGTCGGCCGCTGTGTGTGCCCGCTCCGGTACACAGAAACCCGACCACCCGCCGGACTGTGCTTCTCTGGCCGACTGAGCAGTCTGACCGCCTGTTCTCCCCGCGCGACATTGTGCAGCTGCCTTGCCCCGAGGCTGTGTGTCCCCATCGCCGGACCGTGCGTCCCCGTCCGACCTTCCCGCCGGCGCAGATTCCCCCCCCCCCGCTGTGCGTCCCCCGTCCGACCTTCCCGCCGGCACTAGTTCACCACCACCATCACCACTAGTTCACCACCACCATCACCACCAGTTTACCACCACCATCAACACCATTACCACCACCAGTTTTCACTACCACCCCCGGCCACCTTCTCCGACCGTACCCGGCACCGTCGTCGCCAAGGTCGATTCTCCACCTATCTCCATTTTATTTCCAGATTTGTTTTGGTTAATTAGGATGATGATTATATATATTTGCTATGCTAGCTAGGGTTGTTGGATTACATATGTGGATGGTTAGTGTAATGTGATAAATGAAATATATGGTTGAGATATATATATAGGTTATGTTATGATGATTAAATATTAACATGGATGAGGATTATGTTAATGAAGATTAAATATGAATATGGATGAGGTTGTGGTTAATGAGGTTAATATATTTCTAGTGTTTATGTAGTGTTGATGTAAATGATTAGTGTAGTGTAATACTTGAACTACGGGATTAAGGTTTATATTGGCTAAGGCTAATGATGATTAATGCAAAAATGGATTTTTATGACTTGAGGTGGTGTTAACATGTTTTAGGGTTTATTTAGTGTAGTGACCTTGTAACTTATGTTTTATGAAGATGAATTTGGATGTGGTACTTGGATGAAAATTAGGGTTGGCTTCTACATGAATTATCGCGATTTAATTAAAATATGTACTCGAGGAGAATAGAGTTTTGACCTTGGAGCCAACTAATCAGGATGTATCGTACATGGTGGAAAAATGTTAGTTTATTTACGGATAATTAAATCGAGGAGAGTGTACCGATGATTAGCTGATTTGACCATCGAACCGATAGTCAACTGTGGTCAACCCCCCTAGAGACTTGTCCCTGTGAGTCGTAGCTGAGGCTGAGTTTTGGTGTAGATGTGTGTAGCACCCCTGTCTGTCGTTAATAGATTATTAATTCAGGTTTGTAATTCATCTCTAGGTACTGCTGGACCCGAGGACTTGGACGCGGTACCAGATCCCCCACATCAGCAGCCGTACGCAGGCAAGTGTACATTGCCACCCTGTATTTCAGTTTACAGATACTTGTTCTTTTTGTACTTCGTGAGCATATTTATGTTGATGTTCGATACTCCGTGTCCGGTTCACAACCGGGTGTTGACATTCGACGTAACGTCTTAGTATAATTGCTAGATGCTTCACAGTACCTCGATGCACGTACCTGAGTACATTGATACCCCAGGACACATTTATACACCATGATCGTGCCAGATTCCTTTTTCCTGATACTGACATCATGACCAGAGACTGGGACGACCTTAGGGTCGCGTCTGTTGAGTTAATTCTGTGCGTCGAGACTGTAGTTAAAGGTTCAGGTTCAACGCACAATCGTTGACCGCTTGGGAAGGGGAAGACAGTTACTAGACGTTTGGGCTACTCTGTACGCGCTTATATATATAGTATTTTATAGCGATACCTGTATCTAGTGTAGCTATTTCACCCGTGTGACTCTTTGCCCGGAGCTGCGGTACGTGCCGTGTGTTACCGTAGCCGGAGCTACGATTTTATTTTGGACGGCCCATGCGTCGAATATTGTCTTTAAACTGTGTCACACTTGTTTGGTTATGTTAGATTACCCTGTCGTTGCACTTGTACTATCTGTTTACCTGGCATGTTGTATTTCTATACCTTGTTACGTCCCTCTGAGGACCTGGTTCCCTTCCAGGTGTAGGTTACGAGGATTACCAGGAGGAGTACGGACCGGGCATCTATCCAGCAGCTGTACTCACTGCCGAGGACGAGGTCATTCCTGAGGACTTCGCCTGATCGCTGGTAGTGACTCTTTCCTTGGGACGGTATCATTACCTAGTTACCAGCTGCCGTCCCAAGTTATCTTATTGCTTACTTTCATTCCAGCATATTTGTACTAGCGGGTTTGTCCCCGTGTGACTACTCTAGTATTTGTACTTGATACTTATTTGGATATTTCTTTCCTGCACATTAGTTATTGTATTTACTTCTATGGTGCTCTTATTGCTGCCTGTGGATGAGATTTAGTTGAGTATACTTGTGTTACGAGTTGGGTTATTTATTGTACTTTACAGCTTAAGTGTACTCCGATGGGCCCATTGGATTGGAATGCCCGTCGAAGTACACTGCTGGCCATTGCCACATGTCTCGGTTCCTTATCCATGGAACCGGGGCGTGACAAGGTTTTTGTGGTGGCCCATGCAGGTCCGATTTAAATCGTCTAGGTCACCTGACTGTGCCAAGCGAGCCTGCAAATTAGGAATAGAGTTAAAAATCTCATCTGCAAAGTTTAAAACCTTCATATGATACCTCTATCTCGATATCGTTTACCAAATTGCATCTTGTTTATTTTTCTCAAAACGCTGATCGCAGTCATGACTTCTTTTCAGAGTTATGAATTTCTGCAGTGGACGTGTCGCGCAGCCTGGCGACGTTCCCTGAGACGCGGGATCATCCGGAGAACCAGATTTGGAGCAGGTCCTTCTACTGACTCCAGCTCCCATGGGGCAGTCATCAGGACATCCCGAGGTGCCTTCAGACGGACACCAGACTCCATATCAGGCAGGACCTGAGGATCGGAGGATTCCGAGTCAGGAGGAGCAGCAGCTACCACCTCCTCCACCATTCCCGCCCCAGATGCCCTTTATGCCATTCCCCACAAGGCAACCGATGGATGGAACCCAGATGTTCCAAATGATGTATGCGATGATGCAGGCCCAGCAGCAGGCCCAGCAGCAGGCCCAGCAGCACCAGGCTGAGACTCTGTGAGAGAGCATCGTGACGGCCTTGGGGCAGGCGTCACTACCAGCATACGAGCCGACGCGAGGATTTGTCATAGACTTCCGTCGTTTGATGCCACAACCTTTTGCGGGCACGAAGGAGCCGACGGAGGTCCACGCTTGGCTCACCGGCATACAGCACCAGCTGGAGGCTACTGACCTCCTCCGACACCGATGGATGACGGCTGTCAGGATGCAGCTCACCGGCAACGCTCATCACTGGTGGCTTTCCGAGGAGCAGCGTTTGGGACCGGATCATGCCACGTGGGAAGAGTTCTCTAGACTCTTCCAGGAGATGTACATACCCTCTACCGCCCGAGCAGAGCTTCGGGACAGATTCCAGAACCTCAGGCAGGGGAGTATGACTATAAAGGAATACAATTCTGAGTTCCTCCGCCTGAGCAGATTTGCACCATACCTGATCCCCACTGAAGAAGCGAAGGCCGAGAAGTTTTATGAGGGCCTGAATTATGAGACCCAGAGGCTTATCGGGTCCACAGCCCCCACCTCTTACTCCGGGGTACTACTTGCAGCGCGACGCCAGGACCGCATCAACAAGATGGAGGCCAGCCAGAAACGCTCCTATGCGTCAACATCAGCAGTTCGAGCCCCGCAGGGAGGACCTGCGAAGAGTCCTCTGGTACAGCAGCAACACCAAAGGGCAGCACCATAGCAGGGAGCAGTCATTCCCACTTGCCATTTCTGCGGCAAGAAGGGACATATATTGAGGGACTGTCGACGGAGACTGGGCGCTTGCTTGAGATGCGGATCGGACCAGCATGCAGTCCGAGATTGCCCAGATCAGAGGGCTCCAGCACAGATGGTTCACCGGCCAGCCCTGCCAGCGCCGAGACCTTATCAGCAGCCTCCTGGACCGAGGCCGCCTTACGCAGGAGCTGGAGTACAGTGACCACCGGCACCAGGGGGAAACCAGAGGAGGCCACCCTTGGCCCCACAGGGAGATCGATACCAGCAGGTTCAACAACAGCAGCCGAGGGCACCGACACCGAGATAGGGACAGGCCTATACTATGACCATAGAGGAGGCTGAGACAGCCGGAGAAGTGATCGCAGGGACAATCTTAGTAGCTTCATTACCAGCTTTAGTCCTATTTGATTCTGGTGCCACACACTCTTTTATAGCTGCTAGTTTCGTGGCTACCCATAGAATAGCCACCGCACCCCTTCCGAAGGTCAAGAGGATCCTTACGGGAGGTGGAATAGTACCTGTTAGCGACACTTGTAGATCATGTTCAGTAGTTGTCTGCGGGCGAGAGATGGGTGCCCGATTTTTGGTTTTCTCCATGCCGGACTATGACATTGTCCTAGGCATGGATTGGTTGAGCCAATACCATGCAACGCTAGATTGCCATCGTGGTTGTGTCATCTTTAGACCCCCAGATCACCCAGAGTTTGAGTTTCTTCGGGGAGCCCGAGAGCATGGTGTCCAACCTACCCTAGCGACACACATTGCAGAAGGTGAACCGACGTACCCTCACTTTATAACAGAGTTTGAGGATGTGTTTCCAGAGGATCTCCCAGGACTGCCACCTGACAGAGAGATTGAGTTCACTATAGAGTTGACTCCAGGAGCCGAGCCAGTTACTTCCCCCGTTTACAGACTAGCACCGAAGGAGTTGGTTGAGCTGAAGGTTCAAGTAGATGATCTCTTAGATAAGGGTTTCATACGGACTAGTGTATCTCCATGGGGAGCACCCATTCTGTTTGTACCGAAGAAGGACGGGACGGTACGCTTGTGTATCGATTACAGGGCGCTAAATGCTCTAACGATAAAGAACAAGTATCCACTGTCGCGGATCGATGATTTGTTTGATCAACTTAGCGGTGCATGTGTATTCTCGAAGATCGATCTCAGATCCGGTTATCATCAGATCAAGGTACGGAAAGAGGACATCCAGAAGACGGCCTTTCGGACGAAGTATGGCCACTATGAGTTTTTAGTCATGCCGTTTGGTTTAACCAACGCGCCAGCAGTATTTATGTGTTTGATAAACAATGTCTTCCACCAGTACTTAGATAAGTTCGTGGTGGTATTTATAGACGATATCTTGATATATTCCAAGAGCCAGGAGGAGCATGAGAGGCATCTCAGGATCGTGTTGGAGACGCTGAGACAAGAGAGGCTGTACGCCAAACTCAGCAAATGTGAGTTCTGCTTGGATATAGTACCATTTCTGGGACACATAATCACCGGAGATGGACTATCAGTTGACCCGAAGAATATAGCTGCAGTGGAGACCTGGCCTACCCCTACATCAGTTACGGAGGTTAGGAGCTTCCTCGGACTTGCCGGATATTATCGGAGGTTCGTGGAAAACTTCTCGAGGATAGCTGTGCCTATGACGCGACTGACGCGTAAAGGCGAAGAGTTTATCTGGACCGACGAGTGTCAGGCGGCTTTCGATGAGCTGAAGAAGCGTCTGACATCAGCACCAATTTTGACACTACCTTCAGGATCAGGAGGATTTGTAGTGTACAGTGATGCGTCAGGGAGCGGATTGGGATGTGTACTGATGCAACACGGCAAGGTGATAGCCTACGCATCAAGACAGCTGAGAGTTCATGAGAAGAACTATCTGACGCACGACTTGGAGCTAGCTGCAGTGATATTTGCACTAAAGCTATGGAGACATTACCTTTATGGTGAGCGTGTTGAGATTTATACAGATCACAAAAGCCTGAAGTACGTCTACACGCAGAAGGAGCTCAATATGAGACAGAGACGTTGGCTAGAGTTGATGACAGATTATGACATTAAGTTGCAGTACCACCCTGGCAAGGCGAATGTCGTAGTAGATGCCTTAAGCAGGAACCCCATGGCATACTTTTTGACGACGCAGCGATAGTTGCTAGAGGATCTCCAGGAGCTTGGGATAGATATCGTATTGCCAGGCATGGATGGACAGATGGCCAGTCTTGAGGTTCAGTCTACTTTGATTGAGAGGATCAAGGCAGCATTGCCTACGGATGCGAGATTTCGACGTCTGCGAGAGAGAACAGAAGCCGGCATGCAGACGGGACTCAGGATTCATGAAGACGGAACATTGAGGTGCGAAGATCGCCTATATGTCCCGAGTGGCGAGCTACGCCAAGAGTTGATGACCGAGGCTCATAGCTCGATTTATTCTATACATCCCGGGGGTACAAAGATGTACCGAGACTTGAGACATAATTTCTGGTGGCATAGGATGAAGAGGGAAATTGCAAGATTTATGGCGAAGTGTTTAGTTTGTCAGCAAGTCAAGGCTGAACATCAGAGGACTGCAGGATTATTGCAGCCACTTCCCATTCCCGAGTGGAAGTGGGAACACATTACCATGGACTTCGTCACAGGATTTTCGTGGAGCCCTATTGGGAAAGATGCAGTTTGGGTTATCGTAGACAGACTCACCAAGTCTGCACATTTCTTGCCCTTCAGAGTTGGGCAATCCACAAAGATACTAGCTGACATGTATATGAGGCAGATAGTACGATTACATGGAGTACCTGTCAGCATCGTATCGGATCGTGATTCCAGATTCATGTCATATTTTTGGTGGAGTATGCAGGAGAGCCTAGGAACTCGTCTCAAGTTCAGCACTGCGTATCATCCACAGACCAATGGGCAGTCAGAGCGAACGATACAGATATTAGAAGATATGTTGAGAGCGTGCATGATTGATTTTAGAGGATCTTGGGAGGACCATCTACACTTGGTGGAATTCTCCTACAATAACAGTTATCAGGCTAGCATACAGATGGCACCTTATGAGGCACTGTACGGTAGGAAATGCAGGTCGCCAGTTTGTTAGAGTGACGTAGGAGAGCGTTAGATACTTGGTCCAAAGTTGGTGACACAGACAGTAGAGAAGGTCAAGCAGATTCAGAGCCACCTGCGCGCAGCACAGGACAGACAGAAATACTGGGCAGATACGTACCGCAGACCATTGGAATTCAAGGAGGGTGACCACGTATTTTTGAGGATATCGCCCACTCGTGGTACCATCAGATTCGGAGGCAGAGGCAAGCTGAGTCCGAGGTACATCGGGCCTTTTGACATTTTGGAACGAGTTGGCGAAGTGGCTTACCGTCTTGCGTTACCTCCATCATTAGAGGAAGTACATGACGTATTTTACGTATCGCAGCTGAGGAGATATGTCGCAGACCCTAGCCACGTGCTTGATTATTCGGAGATTACAGTCGGGCCTAGTCTGTCTTACGTAGAGCAGCCAGTTGAGATCCTCGATCGCAGTGAGAAAACTTTGAGAGGGCAGACGATTCGACTGGTCAGAGTGGCATGGAAGCACCATTCACTAGGCAAGTCAACTTGGGAGCGCGAGGATTCTATTCGGCAGCGATTCCCGTACTTATTTGAGGAGAAAGGTACGAATTTACGTACGGCATTTGATTACTAGATTGTTTTAAAATTCTGTTAGATATTATCGTGCTTTACTTTTAATTTCGGGGACAAAATTTTTCTAAGTTGGAAAGAATGTAAACTCCCTTGATTTATTCTGTAGATAGTTAGAGTGGATTGGGAAAATTTTGGTTTTGGTAGCAGAGGTCGAGGTTTAGAGTGGAGATAATTTATTTGGTATTTAATTTAATTAATTAAAACCCTTGGCGCGCCCTATTATTGTTTGATTATTCGGAGCCCAATATCAGCCCATAAATTTCGTTCAATTATTGTACTTCTGACTTGACTCGCCAAATTAGGCACTAGACTTTTCCGTCGATCAAAATCAGCTTTTCTTGTGCTCTAAATTAATTGCACAATTTTCCGAAACCCTAATCCATATTTAATTCCATGTCGGACACTTGTGTCGTTACCCTAAATTTTGAGATACCAACTTAACCCGTTGAGCCGGACCAACTAAAGGGTCCAAGACTGACTCCAAGCCTCCACCATTTTTGACCTTTACGTCATTTCTGGATTTTGACCCCAAGTGCCCCCAATTAATTTAAATTCGCGGGACACTTTATTTCTATTTAAATCGGGGATACCAACTTTGTAAATCCCATTTTTAATCCTAAATTAATCCCAATGCCTTTCTAATTAAACCCGTGCCTAACGCACAACACTCTCTCACCATGAAAATTACTAAACACAATTTTCTCCACAATTTTTGTGTCATTTTATGTGTTCATGCAATTTTCCGAATTTAAGGGGCTAAGTTGCAAATAATAAAATTATGTGTCATCACCCTATTGGCTATGAACAATGGAGAGGTCCCAAAATGGGGTCACATTCTCACCGATCCACTCACCCCCTTCATGAAGAAACCAACTTTCCTTCATGACAAATCACAACTCTCCATTTTGAAAGACACCATCACAACCCTCCATCCCCTTCACAAACCCCTATAAAGTAACACCTCACCCCACCCTCAACACACACCACCGGCCCTAATCCCAAGGAAACTCCTCTCTCTCTCTCCTCACTCCTTTATTTAAAACCCTCCATGCAAAAGCTTCTCCACTCTTCATTATTTTTCTTCTTCTTCCTTAGTCTCTTCTTCCTCTTGGAGACCCCGGCCGACGACTCGACTCCGGCCAGGCGGCGTCGCCGCTCCGGCCCGCTGTAGCTTCCCCGCGGCTGTGCATCATCTCCGGCTGCTGAACAGCCCCGATCCCACCGTTGTGCGTCCCGTCGGCCGCTGTGTGTGCCTGCTCCGGTACACAGAAACCCGACCACCCGTCGGACTGTGCTTCTTTGGCCGACTAAGCAGTCCGACCGCCTGTTCTCCCCGCGCGTCACTGTACAGCAGCCTTGCCCCGAGGCTGTGCGTCCCCGTCGCCGGACCGTGCTTCCCCGTCCGACCTTCCCGCCGGCGCAGATCCCCCCCCCCCGCTGTGCGTCCCCCGTCCGACCTTTCCGCCGGCACTAGTTCACCACCACCATCACCACTAGTTCACCACCACCATCACCACCAGTTTACCACCACCATCAACACCATTACCACCACCAGTTTTCACTACCACCATCGTCACCACCACCCCCGGCCACCTTCTCCGACCGTACCCGGCACCGTCGTCGCCAAGGTCGATTCTCCACCTATCTCCATTTTATTTCCAAATTTGTTTTGGTTAATTAGGATGGTGATTATATATTTTTGCTATGCTAGCTAGGGTTGTTGGATTACATATGTGGATGGTTAGTGTAATGTGATAAATGAAATATATGGTTGAGATATATATATAGGTTATGTTATGATGATTAAATATTAACATGGATGAGGATTATGTTAATGAAGATTAAATATGAATATGGATGAGGTTGTGGTTAATGAGGTTAATAAATTTCTAGTGTTTATGTAGTGTTGATGTAAATGATTAGTGTAGTGTAATACTTGAACTACGGGATTAAGGTTTATATTAGCTAAGGCTAATGATGATTAATGCGAAAATGGATTTTTATGACTTGAGGTGGTGTTAACATGTTTTAGGGTTTATTTAGTGTAGTGACCTTGTAACTTATGTTTTATGAAGATGAATTTGGATGTGGTACTTGGAAGGAAATTAGGGTTGGCTTCTACATGAATTATCGCAATTTAATTAAAATATGTACTCGAGGAGAATAGAGTTTTGACCTTGGAGCCAACTAATCAGGATGTATCGTACATGGTAGAAAAATGTTAGTTTATTTACGGATAATTAAATCGAGGAGAGTGTACCGATGATTAGCTGATTTGACCGTTGAACCGATAGTCAACTGTGGTCAACCCCCCTAGAGACTTGTCCCTGTGAGTCGTAGCTGAGGCTGAGTTTTGGTGTAGATGTGTGTAGCACCCCTGTCTGTCGTAAATAGATTATTAATTCTGGTTTGTAATTCATCACTAGGTACTGCGGGACCTGAGGACTTGGACGCGGTACCAGATCCCCCACATCAGCAGCCGCACGCAGGCAAGTGTACCTTGCCACCCTGTATTTCAGTTTACAGATACTTGTTCTTTTTGTACTTTACAACTTAAGTGTACTCCGACGGGCCCATTGGATTGGAATGCCCGCCGAAGTACACTGCTGGCCATTGCCACGTGTCTCGGTTCCTTATCCATGGAACCGGGGCGTGACAAGGTTTTTGTGGTGGCCCATGCAGGTCCGATTTAAATCGTCTAGGTCACCTGACTGTGCCAAGCGAGCCTGCAAATTAGGAATAGAGTTAGAAATCTTATCTGCAAAGTTTGAAACCTTCATATGATACCTTGCTACCCTGTATTTCAGTTTACAGATACTTGTTCTTTTTGTACTTTGTACGCATATTTATGTTGACGTTCGATACTCCGTGTCCGGTTCACAACCGGGTGTTGACATTCGATGTAACATCTTAGTATAATTACTAGATGCTTCACAGTACCTCGATGCACGTACCTGAGTACATCGATACCCCAAGACACATTTATACACCGTGATCGTGCCAGATTCCTGTTTCCTGATACTGACATCATGACCAGAGACTGGGACGACCTTAGGGTCGCGTCCATTGAGTTAATTCTGTGCGTCGAGACTGTAGTTAGAGGTTCAGGTTCAACACACAATCGTTGACCGCTTGGGAAGGGAAAGGCAGTTATTAGACGTTTGGGCTACTCTGCACGCGCTTATATATATGTAGTATTTTGTAGTGATACCTGTATCTAGTGTAGCTGTTTCACCCGTGTGACTCTTTGCCTGGAGCTGCGGTACGTGCCGTGTGTTTCCGTGTCCGGAGCTACAATTTTATTTTGGACGGCCCACGCATCGAACATTGTCTTTAAACTGTGTCACACTTGTTTGGTTATGTTAGATTATCCTGTCGCACTTGTACTATCTGTTTATCTGGCATGTTGTATTTTTGTACCTTGTTACGTCCCTCTGAGGACCTGGTTCCCTTCTAGGTGTAGGTTACGAGGATTACCCGGAGGAGTACGGACCGGGCATCTATCCAGCAGCTGTACTCACTGCCGAGGACGAGGTCATTCCTGAGGACTTCGCCTGATCGCTGGTAGTGACTCTTTCCTTGGGACGGTATCATTACCTAGTTACCTGCTGCCGTCCCAAGTTATCTTATTGCTTACTTTCATTCCAGCATATTTGTACTAGCGGGTTTGTCCCCGTGTGACTACTCTAGTATTTATACTTGATACTTATTTGGATATTTTCTTCCTGCACATTAGTAGTTGTATTTACTTCTATGGTGCTCTTATTGCTGCCTGTGGATGAGATTTAGTTGAGTATACTTGTGTTACGAGTTGGATTATTTATTGTACTTTACAGCTTAAGTGTACTCCGACGGGCCCATTGGATTGGAATGCCCGCCGAAGTACACTGCTGGCCATTACCACGTATCTCGGTTCCTTATCCATGGAACCGGGGCGTGACAGATGATCTTGCGATTGCTGTTGTGGTTGATAATTTTTTATGACAACAAGTACCCTATTCACCGAATATCACTAAATTGCTTGTAAGTATTGCAAGAGAGAGAAGAAAAAATTTTGTGATAAATTTGGAAGAATTATGTCCTATATAGAAATTTACGGGTGTCAAATTAACCAAATACCCTTAAAATCTAGTCGTTATAAGAGTATTTTAGTCAATTTCAGCAAAATGACCCAAATACCCTTAAAATGACTAAAAGGGTTAAAATATTGGGGGTATTTGGGTAAAAATACCCCATCTTAGGCTAGTGTGGTTGTTGGAGGGGATATATATATATATATTCGAAGAAGGTAATTGTATTAATAAAGAGGCGAATTATATCCCTACACATTATGTGGCATTTGCATGCCCCATAATCCAAGCAGCATGCTCAATGTTGTGTCTAATATCCATAATAGGGATAACAAGCTTTTCAAAGACTCGATTATTCCTCTCCCTCCATACATGCCAAATTGATGCCGACAACCGAATTCTTGCTTCTCTGAACCACTGTGCTCACTTTTGTTTGCTGTGATGATACTCTCCACCACCTTCCTCCATTCTTGTGGCCCCTTGTAATCCATATGAAGCTTCTCACATTGGTACTGCCAGAGTAGGGTCGTGGTCGGGCACATAAAAAATAAGTGACCCATCGACTCATTTGCTTGTTGACATAGGATACAAGTCCACGTCTCTACCTGCACTCTGAAATGGTGAAGCCTATCCGTGGTCAGCAATCTTCCCAAGCATAACTTGTACATACACAGTTGTACTTTTATGGCCATTCCCTTAATCCAGACAAAGGATGCCAGCTCCATCCATGACAATGCTACCCGAACCGCGTTATACACCACCATGTGGGGGAATCATTGCTTGCCAGTCTTCGACCAGACCCAACAGTCCGCGGCCAAGTCTTGCTCAATCGACACCTACTTTATCTACTCCACAGAGCGACGTGTGGTGCCGTGCATCTCCGGTTTACAGGACCCATTTGTGGATGATGGTGCTGACACGAGGATGCCTCCCCTCCAATATGAATGCAAGCCAACCGTCCATGTCTACCAAGCTCTGATGCCCAATCCACGGGTCTAACCACAGGTTCGTGTTCTCTCTATTCTTTATGACTCTCGTTATGAGGCCCTTTAATCTATCCCGATGCATCAGTATGTTCTTCCAAGTAATCGAGTCATTGTTGTTTGCTGCTTTTTCCCAAAAGTAGTGGCCTTTCAGATAATGTCCTTTCATCCAAGCTGCCCATAACAAGTCATGAGCTATGAGTTTCCAGGTTTGCTTAATTCCCGCGACATCAAGTAGCACCCGCAATGATCGGAGCCCACACCACCCTCCATGCGTGGTTTACACAAGGTGTCCCAACCAATAGCATGGATGCCACCCCTCCATATAAAGTTTGCATACATCTTCTCTATCCTACAGATGGTTGCAGACGGAAGCATTATTGTTTGTAACCAAAATGATGTGATGGCATAGATGATAGAGCACACGAACTCAATGCGGCCGCCAAAGGATAAACTCTGAGCATGCCACCCTTCAAGCCGTCATTGAGTGTAAACCACAAAAATCTGACATTCCACCTCTTGAGCATAGTTTATAAAAAGTGGGACCCCCAAGTATTTTACTGGAAGCTCTCCCCTTTCCACCCCAAGCAGCATGGCTCTCTCATCCTTATCCTGGCAATGTCGGTTGAAATACACCATACTCTTATCTTTATTAAGCTGCAAACCCGTTAGGTCCCAGAATTTCTGTAAGACTGCCGACAAGCTCTCGATCTCCTTCCATGAAGGAACCATAAATACCAACAAGTCGTCCGCATAGATAAGATAGGATATATATGGTTGTACCTTCTTACAGAGTGGAGTTATCTGATTTCTAAGAAATGTTACATCCATGAGGCATGTGAAATCTCTATTACCAGCTTAAACAAATATGGGGAGAACGGCTCCCCTTGGTGCAAGCCTCGATTACTACTAATGAAGCCATATGGTTGTCCTCTGACAAGGACCGAGTATGTGGGAGTAGATATACATACCCTCACCCTGTCCACCCATACATGATCAAAACCCATAGCGAGGATAACATAGCACACAAAATCTTTGTTGATGGTGTCATAAGCCTTTCTCTGATGTAACTTAAGGTAAGCTTTATTAACCCCTGGCTTGTTGAAGTCCCGTATCAACTCATGCGCTAGCAGACTGTTGTTTGCAATGGATCTGCCTTGATGAAAGCCACTTGGTTTGGGGACACCAACTCCTGCATAATCCTTTTCATACTCCTACACATCAAATGTTTAGTAAGCTTGTACAAGTAATTGCAGCAGGCAATCGGGCAAAATTTGCTAAGTAGTGTCGCCCCCTCCTTCTCCGGGATCAAAGTGAGAAATGTGTAACTCAGCTCCCGAAGAAGTTTTCCATTTGCAAAGAATACCCTTATAATCTCCAGAACACCCTCTTTGAGCTTATACCAGTGTACCTTGTAAAATTGACTCCCAAAGCCATCCGGACCAAGCGACTTATTTTGGTCAGCATTCTTTACAATGGCCTCAACTTCCTCCAACATGACAGGCGCGAGAAGCATGTCATTCCCCACAAGTGTTACCAGACGCTTGCAAACAATCTCAGGAAAAGTAGATACATAAGAATGTTGACTAAATAACTCGGTATAGAACCTTACCGCCTCTGCTTGTAAAGCGCTTTCCTCTACCACCTCTTTGCCATCTGGCCCAAGCAATTTGGAGATACGGTTCCAGTGTTATCTGGCTAGGATAATGTCATAGAATTTAGTGCATATATCCCCTTCCCGCAGCCACGTACATTTTGCATGTTGTGCTAATTCAATCTCCTCCCTTAGCCGCAATAAGCTCACCTTCTCGCTAGTCGCCTGCTCCTGAGCCGCCAGGACCTCGTTCAGAATGTCATCTTGTAAACCTGACTGTAGCTCGTGAAGGTGTTCCCCCCTCTCGGCTAGGGAGGCATATCGCCTATTTTTAACCCATGCCTTTAGTCCCGCTTTGATCCTCTTCAGCTTGGTCACCAGTTGATACTGTGGATTGCCATCCACATCCGCTTGGAGACCCTCCGTGAGCACCGTAGAATATCCCTCCATGCTGCTCCATTTATTGCTATACCTGAATGGGCGGGGTCGATGTTTAGTAATCTTTGTAAGCTGCACCCAGATCGGGGAGTGGTCACTCGTTCCAGCCCGGAGGCACTCGGTTACCATGTCAGGGAATATAGAAAACCAACTTTGGCTGCCCAGGGCTCTATCCAGTTGACATGCCACTCTCTTACGAAGAGCCTTATTGTTCCATGACCAGATATGCCACGTCCTCTCCAACGTTTGTAAGCCAGCTTGGAGGAGGCAGCTCTGGAACTCCTATAAGATTATGCTTGGCACCTCTCTGCCACCCACCTTATCATGTTTAAATAATAAAGCATTGAAGTCTCCCATGAGGATAAGTGGACGACGGAGTTCATTGTTAGCAATACAGGTAACATAGATGATCTTCCGCCATAATGCCTCTCGTTAATGCCTATCATTATGTCCATAAACCGCTCTAAACACAAAAAATAGACCACCTTTGTTAGTAAAAACTAGTGCTATCAGTTGCTCGAAAAGATGTATTACCTGGCCATCCCAGCTCTTTCTATCCCATCGTACCCATATGCGCGCCATATACACAACTCCAAGTTGTGTACTTGGTTCCACTGCAAGTGCATCCTCCTAGTGAGCAACCTGGCTGACTTAATTTTTGTCTCCAGTAATGCTACTATAGAATAATTTTCCTTTCTCACTACATCGCTGACTTCCCTCCACCCCCCATCGAACACACACCACGCACGTTCATGTAATTAACGACATTAATTATCATGGGGGTGCCCATCAGACTCGTCGAGTTCACCAGTTGGGTGACTGACGCGCTCCCTCATTTCACCTTCAGTCATATCCACGCTAAGTACCGCTTCCTCCACTCCAGCCGTCGCTTCCTTCTCGCGTTGCTCAATCCACCTGGAGCTGTCGACGCATAAAGTTTGTGTCCCCAAGGAGTCATTCGGGATCGGTCTGTTGGCGCCCTCCCGAGTAGATGTTGCCCTTCGTTTCCTTCTCGTAGAATCTGCTACGATACTGGCTACCCCTTCCTTTGTCTGTTTACTTCCACTATCTCCTTTACGTCCACCCTGACCGCCACCCTGTCTCCCCTTATTATGTATATGTTTTTGTGCCTGAAATGTGACCGTCTGCCCCGACTTAAATGACTTCAAGAAGCCCACCGATGCCGTCTCTGCGGGTCGTCACCATCTACCTCCATAGCTTTATCTAAGCCAATATCAATTTCGAACACCAAACTTGGACTGCTAGTGCCCGTAGCTTGCTGTGTCATGCCTCCCAAGCTCCAAGCTACAGGTGCGGCTTTCCTCGTCGCGGTATCTCCTGTAAGTACTTCTGCTATTTTTCCTCCTCCACCCACTGGAGAGGCCGTTGGAGTCTGCATGGTAGTCCCCTCGGCCTCATGTCCGCCTCCATCTCCATGCGATGTCCCTCTCGTCTGCCCATTATCACTAGTAGTTGCGAGCTCTCCTATCGTGTAGTCCTTTGGTGGATGACCAAAGCATTTGCAATAATTACAGATCGGAGGAACCCATTCATACTCCACCTTCTGGTAGTACACTCCTCCAGACGGAATATCGTACTCAATCACCGAAGGGAGTTCATGTCTTGCTTATATCTAGACAAAGACATGGGCATATCCCATTTTGTCCCTATATCTAGTCGGATCATCCGCTTTTATTGGCTTACCAATCAAATTGACGAGCTTCATCATCATGTGGATACTCTAGTAATTTGCGGGCAGCTCTGGAAGTCGCACCCAAATTGGGACCGTACGAAGGACTTCGCATTCACATTGAGAGTCAGGGGTTCACGCCTTCATGATTATGAGGTGACCATCAAAAGTCCACGGTCCCCCTTATAGAATCATTTCCATATCCTCTCGCATCTCGAATCGCACGAAGTAGAAACCATTCTCTCGTAAAAAGAACTCCATACTTCCTTTAGGGCGTCAGGCATGAGCAGCATATGTACGTATCTGACCATAGAAAGGCATGTTTCCAAGAACGTAGAGAATAATCGAGTTCTTCTAATACTCCGCAATTTCTGCAAGATCTTCTCAGTAAATAAGGCTTTGTAGCACGTGCCCACCTTTTTCGGTGGGACATAACTCATCTGGTTTGGCAGGGTGCTAATTCCCGAATGTAGCAGGTCGACATACGATCTGGGGTTAACATGCTCACTTGCAGGCTGCTTCTCTTTATCCTCAGCTGACAGTCGTCAAGGTTGGGTCTCCCTTACTGCCTCCAATCCGCCCCTGGCCGCAGGCCTAACTTGATCGACAAGACGACGCGGTGGCCCCTGGTAGGATCGGCCACCCTTGGTTGTGTGTAACCGGCCATTACCGCCCGTGGCTGATACCCTATCAGCCTCGTGCCGCCCATCACCGCCCTTCTCCGCCGATCATCCCCAAGGCTTTTATTGCCTCATCGCTGAACCACGGTGGTCCATCCTTCCCCCTCCTCCACAAAATCCTGCGCCGGAGTCACCCGCTGCTCACCCGCCGCACTTTGATCATCCGTTGGTCGTAGATCTCTCGCCGGTTGGCCTGTATCCCATGCAAGGGATCCAAGCCCTAACCCTAGATTTGGTGTTGCCACCGCCGCTTATATATATATATATATATATATATATATATATGGCCCACGGGGTGGAGGGGGGAACCGAGTCACTGACCGGGTCGATCCGGGACGGTCGACCGAATATTCTAGGTAAACCCGATTTGATTCTGGTTTGGGAGCGGGCCGGACTATCGGGTCAAAAACGCAAACCGATCCTGAACCGAGCTTCTCTATGAGTTAGATCAGCCCGTTGACCGGGCCCGGGTCAGCCTAGATTGGGTTTGACCGAGCTGGGCTTGGGTATGGTTGTGAGCCGTCCGACCCAATTAACACCTTGACATCAAGCTCCTTAAATATACTAGTCACCTTCACGTGTGATGCATGTATAAATTTTTTGATATTAAAATAATTTAAATATGATTTAAATTTATTTTAATTAGAATTTGTTATTGATATATTTTTAGAAATTTGGATATATGTTTATTTAGATAATACAATGTAGTTAGTTTAAATGTAATTTAAATATTGAATATATTTTAAGATTATTTATAGATGTTTATATGAGTTTGAATATATGTTTAGGTGGTTGGAAGGCTTGTAGGTCTTTATTCTTTTAACTACTTATGAGGTAGTTAGAAGAATTTTGTTATTTTTATTAACTACGCGAGGAGGTACATATGCGGTAGTTAAGACTTTTAAAAAAAAATAATTAATTAATAAAGGATATACAAACGACTTTAACGGTTCATTTTTGAGTCGTTTCCAAGCCGCATTATAATAGTAGAGATATCTTCTATGATATACTGATAAAAGTAATCTATGCATATTATCTCAAATGTCCTAAATGTTAATTCTGGTGGAAGAAAGCTTAGCTGGTGGTGATGGTGATAAAAATGATATGTAGCAATTGATGATAAATTATAGGAATATATTAGCAAATGTCTTATTCAAAATATAGAAACTAACATATATTCACTATTTTAAAAACTAAGAGATACCCTCATTTTTTTTGGAACAATTAAAAAAACTAAGATATACCTTTACTATTTTAACTGAGAATTGGACTATTTCATTAAAAAAAATGAGAGTAACTCTTAGTTTTTTAAAATAGTGGAGGCATATGCTAGTTTATATATTTTGAATTAACAAATACTCCATAAATTTAATGAAAATTTTTAATTAGTAAAGTTAGGTAAGAATATATTTAGAAGAAAAAAAATCATGATGCAACTAACTTTTCTTATTATATAATAGTATATATATATTCCATGTCGTGCTTACATTTGGGGATTAAAGTGTGCAAGTGTTCAATGCCGTGTGCACAAAGTCCCGAACGTTACGTCGGGCCCCGAGTATTATGTCGGAAATTCAAAAAAAAAAAAAAAGTGTGCAAGAGTTTTTTGTTGTTGTTGTTAATTGCTAAAAAACAGGGGAAATATTGTTAGTTTAGAAGGCCAAGAGTATAGTCCCAGGTCGTATCAATATTAATAAAGCCCATAGTTCATAGTCCAGTCCAGTTTGCGTGTTCTTCATGTAGAAAGTTCTCTCATATTACGAAGTTGGAAGAAGAGGTTTGATGAAAATAAGTAGACGAAACCTTGAGAGAGAAGGGGAGAGAGAGAGGAGAAGGAGAAGGAGAAGGAGAAGGAGAAGGAGAAGGTGAGGAATTCTATTTTGGGCGTAATCTTTTTAGGGTTTTAGTAGCTGCAATTACTATTTTCGGATCTCCAAATAAGTTTTAGTTTTAAAACTAATTTAAGTCTTCTTATCTGCTGCATTTTTTGATATTTCATAAGACGAGATTGCAATTTCTGTTCTTGATATTTGTGACATGTAGAATTGAAAATATTTGGAGTATTGGAATATTAGCAGTGATCCAATGATCTGTAAGAAAGGTTTTATTTATTGATTCCATACAATGGACCAACTACAATGGGGATAACCTTGGCTTGGGTCGCGACGAAAAGTGTGTGAAACGAATGACCATACTCTAGATTAGTAACCAATGTGCATAGGTTGACCAGGTTAGTAACCCTCTACCAAGGGATTCTAATTTTCCGAGTTTGTTATTTTCTAATTTTTATTTGATCCAAAGGATTACGTAGATGACTGGAATTACTTGCTTCTTGGACTTGGTTTAATCATTTCAAAGGTTTTGCATATGGCTTGATCTTTGTTGAGATGGAAAAACCTTATATAATACAGTTCTAAGTAGGGGTGTTAATTAGCCAATCTTTGAACGACCACGCCAGCTTTAAGATGAATTGACCTCATGCTCGGGTCTCTACAATATTCAAGCTCGGCTCCCGAGCCGCTCTTTTAAATTAGAAAGCTTGATGAACTTGAATTATAGATAAACTTATGCCAAAATTGAACATTTTTTATCAGCTTTGTGCAGATGAAAAATGTAGCCTAGCAAGTTTAAAACTCCATAACAAATTAGAAATATCTATTAGTGTAAGATATTTCTTTATATAAATATATAAATAAAAATGAGCCAGCTCGTGAGCTTACGAGCCAAATACCTTTAAGCTTGTGTGCGGGCTTGTTTATCTAACAAGAATATTCTTAGGCGCGAGCTCTTGCTTTGGAGCTTAAAAATATCGCCTCACGAGCTTTTCAGCGAGCCAAGCTCAAGATGGCACGCGAATAGCTTGGTTCCTTAACACCACTATTTCTAAGTGATTCAACCTTTTATGCCATTGTTTTAAAACCCCGTAAGGCTCGCGCCTAGGCACGCCTAAAGTTCAAGACTCATCATTGCACCTCATTTTCTATGAGACAAGGCTCATCTGAGATTCACCTCTTGTGCCTCACACCTATTTTGAGGAGCCTGCATCGTACGCCTCACGCGGCCATGCCTACTTTTGAGGTGCGACTGAAGCGCACAAGACTCATTAGCCTAGTATTTTTTCTATTCTTTTTTATTTTGCCTTTTCCTTTTGAACTAGATATGTCTTAGTATTAAATATATACCACAATTTAACTAATCTTTCTATTGATGTTGTCAAGTCAATCAAGACAAGATCTTGGTTGGAAATATTGCCTTTAATTGGATTTGAATGATAAAAACACTATCAAGTGTATCAAATGAACCAACTATTTTTATATTGTAATTAATAGGTTTTGTATTTGATAATGACGATGAGATGATGAAGGATACAAAATTGTTGGTGTTGTTTGTGATGGAGATTCTACTATGGATGATGATGATCTTTGGCTTTTCTCCATTTCTATTATTATAAATTATGATAGTTTCTTTTGAGTTTTGATGATAATGGTTAACTATTAGTTGTTGATTCTATGACGTTGATATAAATTGATTAGACTCCATTTTTTAATATTTTGATAGTGTTATGAATTGATTAAATATAATATGACTTTTTATTTATTTAAAACTATACTCTAAAAGTGTGCACCTCACTTTGTTGAATCCCACGTCTCGCCGCGCGCCTAGTCTCCAGAGGATCCTAGTGCCTCGAGTGCGCTTCACGCTTTTTAGCACATTGTTTTATGCACAGTTTTTGGTATTTTTTGTTTAATGTTTCTTGGAGGTTATGTTAAATAACAAGTCCACTATATGGTTTATGTGAACCCTTGTATCTATTTGGTGTGATTCAATTTCTAGTTCTGAAATGGATATATCTATGTTGCGAAGAAAAGCATACGACACAACACTGTATAATGTTGTTATGTCCATGTTGTGTCTGATACATATCTGACACAGACATGGTTCCGAGTTTGGATTGTCTGTGCATCCTGGGTTTGGGTCCTCATCTTTCCTAGATTAAAGTCTTTCAACTAGTTGATTTTTGTTGAAATTCACATTATGTTGGTCTTCGGGGTTATTGTTCAATCCTTGTGAATTAGGCTCCAATTATTGATGTATGTATGGGTTTATTACTTTCACCCTTTTCTATCTGTGACTAGATATTACTTTTTGTTTCACCCTTTTCTATCTGTGAATATATGTAACTTTTCATTGAGAACTAGTCTCGAGTCGACAACTTTTTTTTCCATTAGAAGTTACTTTCTTCCTTGAAAACTTTATATACTTATATTCCAAACTTCTTAAAGTGCAAATTTCTCTTCGAAACCAATCTTCATTCGCCAACAACCAATTGGTAGTTGCTTCCTTTTTCTCATTTTTACTTCTCCCACCTCCATTACTCCTCAACCTTGATATGTTGGCCTTGGAAGATGTTTGTTAGTTTGCAACTCTGAGATGTTAACACACTTGGAGTTGGAGAGGACTTGGTTGTAGCATAGTTCGCAGTATCGGCCGATACTGACTCCGTACGATACAGATACGGAAACCGCAGGAACTGCAGAAACTGCAGAAACTACCGAAATCAACAGATTCAAAACCACCGAAACCCCTCGAAACTTCCAATTAAGGAGGGTCCTGTACTGATTCCAATACTGATACTGTGAACCATGTTTTAGCCTGTTGTGCCTCAGCTATAGGGTCCTGTACTGATTCCAATACTGATATTGTGAACCATGTTTTAGCCTGTTGTGCCTCAGCTATGATGGTTCCAACTTCCAAATTATTTTTTTTTGTGCAACTCACTAATAGAATGAGACATGATTTCTGTGTATGCTTGGCAATTACTATATTTTGTTTGGAGATTGACGGACAATAATGCTAAGTGATGTTCTAACTTCAGCAGGGTGCTTTATAGAAGGAAACACCACTTCTGTCGGTGACTATGAATTCTTGGTTTCCTTCTCCTTTTGGAAGCTCATCAAGCTCTTCAAATCCTCCCCCTCAAAGTGGTTCCTATAGCATGAGAGCACATCATAGAGCATCAGATCGGCCACAATCTCCATCAAATGGGCCACCTTCACCTGCCGAAGCTGCAGGAGTGATTGCTCACTTGAAGGAGAAAAGGTCAGTGGTGATT